>JAJKKK010000066.1:0-359496 GCA_022432375.1 Nemania sp. FL0031 | reverse complement strand
TAACCCTAACCCTAACCCTAACCCTAACCCTAACCCTAACCCTAACCCTAACCCTAACCCTAACCCTAACCCTAACCCTAACCCTAACCCTAACCCTAACCCTAACCCTAACCCTAACCCTAACCCTAACCCTAACCCTAACCCTAACCCTAACCCTAACCCTAACCCTAACCCTAACCCTAACCCTAACCCTAACCCTAACCCTAACCCTAACCCTAACCCTAACCCTAACCCTAACCCTAACCCTAACCCTAACCCTAACCCTAACCCTAACCCTAACCCTAACCCTAACCCTAACCCTAACCCTAACCCTAACCCTAATAATAAAACTCTTCCTCTCGCATACGAAAGCTGCTTCATATAAACCGATAGGGAAAGATTAATATAAAGCTATTAGCTGCTGCATGCTGTTTACCTTGCAACAAAGATTAAATACTTTACAATAAAGATTAAATATTTTATAATAAAGATTAAAGCAAGCTATAGGCCTATAAAGTGTAAAATAAAGTAAATAAATATAATATTAATGTTTATTTTTTAACTTAAATACCAGGCTTAAAATATACAACCTTTATTATTGCTAATAAAGATCGATTTATTTTATTAATTTTTACAAAATATAAAATAATAAAGTTATTAAATTTAATACTATTTAACATATAAAAGGTTATTTAACATTATAAATCCTAAGTAGCTAAACATAAAAATAATAAAATATATACTTAAAAAAAAACTATTTAAATGTTTTATGCAGTATATAAAGCCTCGATTAATTTTTAATTAATTTATTAAAATTTATTATCTATTATTTAAACTTTTTTATTGTTTATTACTTAAACTTTTTTATACTTATTTAATATTAAATTTTTATTACTTTGTAACCTTTTTGCACATTATTATTTACTATGTTTACTACCTATAATTTATTTACTATATAAACCTTTTTTACCGTTTTTACGCTTTTAAAGAATAACATACTAATGCTGCTATATGTTTTCTTTTTTTTTACTATAAAAAAATAGCATTAGTACATAAAAAAAAACCAACTAATTAAAAGCTATAACATAACACTATAAGTTACTACAAAAGCTATAGTATTAGCTTATAGCTTTAAATAAAACAATTTTTTAAAGTATATAATAAACTTTAAAATCTCAATTATTGCTTATTACTAGGAAATCCTAGTTACTTTTATCGAACAGGGCAGCCTAGTTTTTATACAAAGCATATATAATTTGTAGGCTATTTTTACCTAAATAAACCATGCTAAGTTATTTAAAACTAGCGATAAATAATAATAAGTTATAACTTTTTATTAAAAAAAAGTTTAAATATATATATAAGCACTTTTTAATAAATATTAAACTAACAATTTATAGCCTAAATTTAAAATAGCTATATTTAACTACTAGTATAACCTAGAAAATTTTTTGTTTTTTTATTAGCAAAGTAAACAAAATTTTAATTTAAGAAAAATTAAACTTTAACTTTTTTACGTTAGCGCTATTTTTAAAAATAGAAATCTTTTTAAAAGTCGAATACTTTTTCCAACAAAATAAAAAAACTTAAACAGCATGTCCGCTTTAAAGGCCCTTTAAAACGCTTGTTTTTTTGTTTTTTTATGTTAAAGCTAAAAAACGTTATATAAAAAATTAGAAAAAAATAGCTATAAATAAATTATTATATATTATAAGTACTATTATAAAGCAGCTTAAAAATAAATATATTTAAAAGTTTAGCTATAAAAAAAATATGCCTTTATATTACAGTTTTATTTATATTATATATATAAATAATAAACTAGCTAAAGTTGTTTTTGTTTTTGCTTTTATTATTTAAAAGCTAAAAATATAGTATTATATTTCTAACAAAGCGCTAGTAATAAAAACCAAAAAAAAGCTAATAAACTATATAGTAGCTAAATTTATAGCCGCTTTTATAAAAAAAGCAAATAATTTTGCTATTTTAGCTAAGCTAAGTTTTGCGCAAAATACTAAAACTAATGCTTTAGCTAACGATTTTAAAAAAGTTTTTAAGTTTACAAATAACAACTTTATTAATATTAAAAATATATTAAAGTTAAATAATTAAAAAGATATAATATAATAATATACTTATAGCAAACAAAAATAAGTACTAACTATTGTTGTTTAAAAACTAAAAGCAATATAACAAAATATTTAAACAGCAATATTAATATACTTATAAAAACTTTAATACTTGCTAGCTTTATTGCTTATATATATTTTATTTGCTTTTGTTTTTATTTTATTTATACTAATATAATATTATACTTTAGCTTTAGCTTTACAAAAAAAGCGATTATTTTCTAAAGTTAAATAAAGTATATATTAACTTAAGATTTTATATTTACAGAAGTTTATTTAATAATATATAGTAAATAAACTTTTAAATTAACCTAAGCATAAAAAGCCAAAATAAAAGCTTTTATGTATTGTTTTTTAATAATGTTTTTTTAACAAGATTTGCTTACAACTAATTATTTAGCTTAAATAAAAGTTTTTTTAGTATACGGTGTAAAAAAATGTTTGCTTATATACTTTTTTTGTGTTGCTAATAATATGTTATATTATTATTATTATATAGTTCTATAAATTATATTTCTATATTAAATTTAATTAAAAAATAGTTTAGTAAGTTTATTTAGTGCTAGTAAAGCTTTATTCGCAATAGAATAAAAAGTAAATATAATGCTTAAATTAGTTATATATTTTTGTTTTATAAATAAAACAACTTATTTGCTATATTAAACAAGCAATTAAAGCTAGTTTTATTATAAAAGCAGTTAGTATATAACTTTTAGAAAGCGTTATAATATTATTATAGTACAATAATATAACTGGTTTATAACTAACGACTTTTAGGGTACTATAAGTATATAACTATTTTAAAATAATAAACTTCTGTAATTTATACTAAAGCTGTTTTTATATTTAATTTTTTTTTAATGCTAAGTATTTTTTGTTTGCAAAAGTTGTTATATAATATATAATAATAAAGTAGTTTTATATTATAAAAAAAACAAACATTAAATTTTAGTATAAATATATCTAGTGTTATAAGTATATTAAGGTATTTTTAGCACAAGGTTTTTTAAACAGTACAGCTTTAACAAAAGATAGTTAAAAGCGTGACAAAAGTAAAAATAGCAATAATAATAATAATGGCAATAAAAGCAAAAGTAAAAATATAAAAAAAGCGGCCAAAGTAAATAAAGCGGCTAAAACGCGCAAAGCGGCTAAAACAAACAAAGCGGCTAAAACAGTTATAAAACATTTAAAGCTTTTTGTTTATAATATTTAACTAAGAAATATTTTTAAAAAAAAGAATAATAGCAATTATTTCTATTTAAAATATGTTTATAAAGTGCTATAAAACTATTATATATAATATTTTTGTTTTTAGCAAATAAGTTTATAAAATAAATAAAACAAAAGTTACTTATAGTTCTTGATTTTTTGCTAGTATTATTATAACTTAATTAAGAAATGCTTATTTTTATTTAAAAATAGTATATTATAGCTTTTTACTTTTTTGCTAACCTATTTTTTTGCTAACTTATTTTTTTGTTTACTTACTTAGCTTTTTGCTAAACATAAGATTTTAGCATACAATTTTTATTATTATACTATTTTTTTATAACATATTTTAATTACAAGCTAAATAAAACAAAAATATACAATTTAACTTTATTAACTATTAAGTACTACATATTTTATATTGAATATTTTTATTAAAAAGTATAGCTATATATATAGCTTTTACTTTACTTATTTATATTTTGCTTATTTTAGGTCCTAGGTTTTAGTTTTTATTTATTTTTTTATTTATTATTATTTTGTTTTTTTTATTTTTATTTACATTTTATTTTTAAAACTATTTGTTTTAATGTTTTTGTTTTTCTAATTTTTTATTTTAGCTTAACTTTTATATAAGTTTTAGTGCTTTATTTAGCAATAGCCCAAATTTATTATTATATTTTTTTAAAGTTTTAATAATGCTTAACGTTTTAAGCATAGCTTTTAGTATGCTATTATACGTTTTAATAAATTTAACTTTTTATTAAATTTTTTAGTTAAAAAAAAAGCGTTAAAAAACTTTAGCAAAGTTATAATAAGCAAGTTTTTATAGAAATATTTAACTTAAAAAAGCTTATTATTTAAATAACAGTTTTTTTTAAAGCTACTTACAGCGCTTATAAAAATAAAAAAAAGTTTTGTTCTAATGGTTTGTTTTATGCTAGTATTATAAAAAAAACCAGTAAAGTTAAATTTAAAGTATATTATTAACTTAAACTTAATAGCTAAGCTTAAACTAAAATAGCTATAGCTTTTGCTAGGTTATAAAAATTTATACTAATAAACTTAAAAAAATAGCTATTTGCTTAAAAAGTTATATATATATAAACTGCTTAATACTTTATATATATATTACAATTATAATAATAATAAGTTATAATAACAATAAAAAATATTATTTTACTAGGTTTTATATATACTATTTTTTTTTAATATTATTTAAAAAGCTTACTTTTTAATACTTATATACTAGTTTTATTTATTTATTATTTTTATTTATATATTATTTATATTTATATATTTTTTTTTTACTGTTTGTTATTTATATATTTATTAATAGGTATTAAAATAGCTAATTTAAAAACTACTAATACTATTTCTATTTTTATAGCCGTTTATTTTAACTACTTTAGTAGTAAAAGTTATAACAAAAGCGTATGTTTAAATACCGCTAAATAAAATTATTAGTATTTTATATATATTTAATTAAATGCTTAATTATTTAAAATAATTATAATTGCTAACTTTTATTTTAACAAATTATTTAGCTAAACAAATATAGTTTAAATTTTAAACTAATATTTGCAATAATATAAAAAAAACTATTTTAAAAAAACACTAAAGTTAGTTTTATGTAGGTTATATTAAAGAACCGGCCGTTTAAACTATTAATTTTTTTAACGCTAATATAAAAAATTAAGCTATAAAGTGCTAATAGTTTTTGTTAAAATAAAAGTTTAAGTTTTAAATATAAATAGCAACGCTAATAAAAAAATATAATAATTGCAAAAACAAGAATAAAATATACTTATATTATATAAATATAGCTGTAGCAAAATTATGCTAAAATATGCCGAAAAAATAAAAAAGCGTTTTGTTAACGTATGTTTATATTTAGATTAGCTTAATATAAATGTCGAAATAATACTATATATTTTATTATAGTATTTAGTATTAGGTTAATATACTTTTTAACTATTAACAATTTAATATTTAATGTATATAGCATTATATATAAAATTATTGCTTATATAAATAGTATAAAGCAAAATTACTAACTTTAAGTAAATATTTTAAAAATAGTATAAAGTAAAATTACTAACTTTAAGTAAATATTTTACGAATAGTATAAAGCAAAATTACTAATTTTAAATAAATATTTTACGAATAATATAAAGCAAAATTACCGATTTTAAATAAATATTTTATAAATAATATAAAGCAAAATAACTAATTTTAAATAAATATTTTATAAAAGTTAGCTAAAGCTTATAAGTATAATAATATTGCTTTTAGCATTTAGTTTTTTTTTTAGATTAATATACTTTTTTAAAGTGTTTATAACGCTAAAGTAATAAGTATTGCGTTTTTTTTTTAGATTAATGCATATATAGCAAATATTAATTTTAGTTATTATATGCTATTTTTAAGTTTAGTTAATAATTTGCTTTATTTTATTTTAGCAAACAACTAAAAAAAAATTTTTAAGCTTAAAAATATATATTTTATATTTGCTAGGTTATTTTGTTTAAGGTTTTTACTTTTTTAAGATGCTTATAGCGCTAAAATAGCAAGTATTATGTTTTTTTTTTAAATTAACGCACTTTTTTAAGGTGCTTATAGTGCTAAAATAATAAGTATTATGTTTTTTTTTTAAATTAACACACTTTTTTAAGGTGCTTATAGTATTAAAATAGCAAGTATTATAAAAAAAAAGTTTATATTTTAGTATTATTTTAGTATATTTTAGTTTATATTTTATTATTATTTTAATATATTGTAGTATATAGTTTAGTATTATTTTAATATATTTTAGTATATATTTTACGTTTATTATAGTTTACTAAAGCCGCTAAAACTATTAAAAACAACTTGCTAATAAAACTGTGCAAGAAAAAAGGGTTAAAAAAGTAAAAAAAAATATAAAAACAAAAGCTTTTTTGCTTTTAATTGCAAAAGCTTTTAGTATATAGTTTTATAAATTATATTTTTATATTAATTTCGATTAATAAATAACTTAACAAGTTTATTTAATGTTAATTAAGCTTTATTAGCAATAAAAAAAAAAGTAAATGTTATATTTAAATGCTTTTGTTTTTAACAAATAAGTTTATAAAATAAGTAAAACAAAGGTTATTTATAGTTTTTAATTTTTTGCTGCTATTATTATAGCCTAATTAAAAAATATATTTTTTTTATTTAAAAATAATGTGCTAATATTTTTTACTTTTTTGCTTGTTTACTTATTTTTTTATTTATAAGTATAAGTTTTATAACGAACAAAAAATAAGCTAAAATTTTTTAAAAAGCAGCTTTTTAAAAAGCGTTTAATATATTTTTAAGATTTTTTTATAGGCAAAAAGAGCAGCAATATTAGCGTTATTATTTTTGCTTAGTTTTATATATACTAGTAAAAAAACTTAGTATAATAGGCTAATATATATAATGTTTAAATAGTTTATAAAATTTTTTAATTTTTCGATTAAGTTAAAAATATTTTTAACTTTTAGTATAGCTTTTAAAAAATTTGCTTAGTAAAATAATGTAGCTATATAATTTATATTATAAGCTAATCTAACTTGTAACTTTGCTTGCTAAAAGCTATATATAATACTATTAGTGCCGCAAAATATATTATTAGCAGTATATTTTTAATATAATAATAAAGCTTTTATAACTTTTTAGTTAAAATTATTGCAAGCTAATTTAACTTATAATTCTATTTGTTAAAAGCTGTATATAGTATTATTAGCGCTTTAAAAAAAATTAAACAAAAAAAAAAAATAAAAAAAAAAAGTTTATATTCTAGCTATATTCTAGTATATTATAGCTATATTTTAATATATATTAGCTATATTTTAATATATGCTAGCTATATTTTAGTATATGCTAGCTATATTTTAGTATATTTTAGTTATTTTATATTATTTTAATGTTTATTTTACTATTATTTTAATGTTTAGTTTACTATTATTTTAGTATATTTTAGTGTATATTTTACGCTTATTTTAGCTAGCTATAGCTATTAAAACTGCTAAAAATAACTTGCTATTAAAACTGCAAAAAAAAAAAAAAGCGTAAAAAAAGTAAAAAAACATAAAAACAAAAGCTTTTTTGCTTTTAGCTATAAAAGCTTTTAATATTATATATATAAGCTTTAAAATTGCTAGCTATACCGGTGTTTTTAGTTTTAAGGCCTAAATTTTTTATTAATTTTTAATAGCATATAGTAGTATTAAAGCTTTAACTTTTAGTAATTAGTATAACTATATATATTTAATTTAGCATATAGTACAATTAAAGTACTATAGTAATAATAAAAAAACATATTAATAAAAGTTTATATTTAAATATAGCTTAATAAAAAAAAAAATAAAGTAAACTATTAGCAGTATTTATTTAAATTAAGCATTATTAATTAAGCAAAATAGCTATTTATTTATTTTATATAATTATTATTGTTAGTATTAGCCGTACTTAAATTGCTAGTAGTAAACTTACTGCTAAATTTGCTGTTTTGCTTGGGCTTATGCTTTTTTATAAAATTTTTTTAAACACTAAGCTTTAAAATTAAACTTTTTTGTTTTTTTATAAACTGCTATATAATTAAAGCTAAAGTAGTATTAAAAGTGTTAAATTGCGCAAGTATTTTAATTAAAATAAACAATAGGTTTATGCTATAAAAGTAAACATTTAAGCAATAATTTTAGCTTAGTAGGTAGCAAGTTAAGTGTAGCGTTATATTTAATAAAAGCTGCTTAAAATATATATGCATGTTATTTTTATAATTTATTATTATAAAGTATTATAGCAGAGCTATAAACTTAAAATAAATGTTAAGTAAGTAATATAAAATTTTTGCCCTACTATATTATATATAGTAGTTATTACACTACTAGTATATATATTTTTTTAACTAGTTTTTTTTTAACTAAAGCAAGCTAAATAAGTTAAATAATAAAACTGCATAAAAAAACTTGCTAATATTATGCTAGTTATTAAATAAAAGCTTTATTTTAACAATTAAAATTTTAAAGCAATAATAAGCAATATTAAAAAAGTTGCATTAAGATTTATTATGCTATAATAATTATATATTAATAAATTTTAACTTTTTAAAGTTTGGTATAATAAATATATATAAGCTAAAATATATATAGCAATAAGTTATTTAGTTATTTTAAAATATACAATTTAGTTTTTGCTTTTAAAACATAACTTTTTAAGCTATTTAAACCTTTTTATATTAGCAAATAAAGCTTTTATTATGCTATATTGCAATGTTGCTTATTTTGTTTAGCATAGTTTAAATATATACTAACTAAAAACAACACTTGTTTTTATTAAAATTGCAAATATTTTGGTTTTTTTTAGAATATTGCTGTTATATAAAAACAAGCACTAGCAGTATATTAACGTTAAATAGCAAAATATTTATATATTAAAAGTTATAAACGGCCTGTTTTTTTAATGCTAAAAATATTTTAATATATATTTTATATATATTAAAAAACAATAGTATATTAAAATAATTAAAAGTAAAATTAATTAAATTGCTATATAGTATTTTATTAACAATGTTTTTGTTTAAGTATAGTTTTTTAATATATAATTTGTAGGCTTTATAAAAATTAAAGTTATATATAAATATAATAGCTTGTAATATTAATTTAAATATAGCACTATATAGTATTTGCGTTTTATTATACTGCTTAAACTTTGCATACTATAATATATTAAATAAGCTTTATTAAAATGTTGTTTTAAATAGCGCTTTAAATTTAAAAGCGTTTTATTTGTATGCTAGCATAAGTATGCTTGTATAAAAGTATTATTTAAAATATAAAAATTTAATTTTATTTAATATAATTTTTGTAAAGCATAATATATGCTATTAGAATATATAATCTAATAGCTATACTATACTATACTAGCATATAATTTTTTTTATTTTTAATTTATAGCATACTTTTTTTTGCCTGTTTAACAAACAAATTTTAACTAATTTTTTTTACATTTAAGATTTAGTAAAAAAAAGTATACTATTAGTATATATAAGTTAAAAAAGTTTATAAAGCAAAGTATTTATATATAAGTACTTTAAGCACTAAACAAAATTAAATTAATAGTTAGTATTGTTTAAGTTAAATAAAGCAAATATAGCTAGCTTTTTAATTAGCTTAATAAATCAAGTAGCATATATAAATACTAAAGTATTAAAATTATAAGTTAGTATAAAAAAAAAAAAATAATATATAGTAAACTTTAATAAAACAAAAAGTTAAAAAGTCCATATAAACATTAGCTAATTAAAGTTAACAATAGTTAAATAAAACTATAAAATATAGCATTTGTAACAAATATTATAGTTTAATATTTTATATACTAGCATAAATAATATATAATATAGTTGCTTTTTTTAGTTTTAAAAAGCTTTATAAATATATTTTATATTAGCTAAGCTACTATTTATAAATATATTAGCTTTAGTTTAATAAAATATTGTTAGTAAATTAGGGCTAAATATAAGCAAAGCAAACTATAAAGTGTTAAAAAAAAATAATATTTTATTAAAGGTTTAAAAATGCTATTTTAAAGTATTATATATTTTAATTTAAAAAAAAAGCAGCAGTTTTATTTTAGTAGGTTTTTTAATAAGCTTTAGTATACTAATATTCTAAAAAAAGTATTAAATATAATAATGCAGTATAAAGCTTTTAAAAGCTTTATTAATGTTATAAACCATTTTAGTAAAGCAGTTAAATTTATAAAGCAAAATAAAAGCAGCAGTTGTATAAAAAGCTTTAAGCTTAAGCTTTATAACGTTTAAAATATTATAAAAACTAAAGTTAACTTATGTAAAATTTAAATTTAAGTATTTTAAGTTTATAATAAACAAATATTTGCAATAAAACTTTACTAAAGCTTTTTTAAAGGTATTATTTGCAGTTAAATTTTTAATATTATATTTTTATAAAAAAAAAATAAAACTAGTAAAATATTTTAAAATATGTTTATTATATAGCTTTTTTAAGTGCTGCTAAAATATACTAATAAACTTGCAAAATATACTATACTATAAATAGCTATAGTAAACATTATTATAGTATAAAATTTTAGTTTGTAATATACTTGCTTTTGCTAAAGCTTAAGCAAATATTATAAAGTGTTAATTTAAAAAAATAGTAAAGTAAAATAACCGTAAAGCAAACAAAATATAATTATTAATAAATTAACGCTATATTTTATATATAAAATAAAAATTATAATTATATAAAACTAAAAAAAATTTTAGAAAAATTAAATATAGTATATTAAATTTACTAAAATCGAAAATACTAAGCTATATATTATATATTTAATAAAGTATAATAGATCGTATAGCAATATAAGCATTTTAAAATATAGTTAATAAAAAAAGTAAAATATATAATAAAAATAAAAAATAGCGAAAAAAAACAGCTAAAAAAAATAGTTAAATAATATAACTATTAATATTATAACTGCGTATTATAACAATTTAGTTTTAAATTTACTAAAAAAAGTTTTTTGTTAATTAAAATAAAAGTTTAAGTTTATTGCAAATAAATAGTAACTATTAAAAAAATATTTAGCTGTTTTATAATTATTTTTAAAACTTAAATAAATTTATTAAATTAGTATTTTTAAATAATTTAATATATTAAAGTAGCTTGTTATTTATAAAATAATTTAACATTTTAATAAATATATTACTTTTTTGGTAGTAAGCATAGCCTAATATATATTGTTAAAATAATATAAATAAATTAGTATATATTGTAAATTTAAAAGTATTAAAATAAAATATACTATATATTGTATATATATTAGGTAATAAGCTTTTAAACTATAATAGTTTAAAAAAAAATTTAAACTTAAATATAATATTTAGTTTTTAAAGCTATTTTTTAAATAAAAAGTATAAAATAAATTTAGTAGTATTAGTATAGTTTTTATAAAGTTAATAAACCTACTGTAAATATATTTGCTTTAGTATATTATGCTAATTTAGCGCTATACTAAATTATAATAACGCTATAAAAGTATAGGCCATTATTATTAAAGCCATTTATATAAAAAGCAATTATTTTTTATTAAAAGCAGTATAAAAATTAAGCTTTTTAGCGCGGTAGTACTTTTAGCGTTAAAATTTTTGTTTATATTAAAAAAAGCATAAGCAGTTAATTTTATAAATGTAAAATTTAGCTGTATTATATTAAAATTTTCGTTAAAATTTTTGTTAGAATTTTTGTTAAAATTTTCGTTAAAATTTTCGTTAAAATTTTCGTCGGAATTTTCGTCGGAATTTTTGTTTATAGTAAGGTAAGCATAAATAGTTATTTTTATAAATATAAAATTTAGCTATAGTGCAATAAAATTAAAGTTTTCTGCTTTATTATTAAATAGTTTAAAACAGTAAAAACTAGCATTGCTTAGTAAAATTTTTAAATTAAAGCTAAAAGTAGGTTTAAGTATATTATTTTTTAAATTTTTAATATTTATAATAGTATAGTAATCTAACGGCTAATTAAATAAGCTTATTTTAGTATAACTATTATTGTTTATAGTATTTAGAACTAGTATATTATTAAAAATATAAGCATTATTTATGCTAAATATAAATAAAATAAGCAGTAAAGCTAGTAAATAGGTTAATATAAGCTATTAGTTGTTAAATAGGTTAAAATTAACAATATATAATATTATAATAAAAAAGTTACTATTATTAAGCAAAGTTTTAACTTAAAAACTAGCAAAGCTAAAAATAAAATTAAAAAAAAATATAGTTTTATAAAAAAATAATATTTAAGTATTAGATTTTATTGCATATTAATGTTTAAAATAGATTAATAAGTTAATAAAAAGTAGGCTAAAAAAACTATAGTTTATAGTAAGCAAATTAAGTTAAATAGCATATTAATTAGTTAGCTATGTTTAAAATGTATTATTTAAAATGCAAATTTAAAAACTAAACTATAAAGCTTTTTGTTATACAGCTAACTTTTTTTTATGCTATATTTTTTTTTGTTTTTTATAGCTGCGTTCAACATTTAATATAAGCATTATAGGTTAATAAAAGCATTGCAAATAAACAAACAATAATACTAAAAATAAAAACAAAATGCTAATATAAAACAAAAAATTATGCTAAAATAATAGTTAAATATATTAAGTTTGCTAATATAATATGTTTTTTTTAGCTAAAGCTTATTTATTTTTTTAAGCTATTTTTTACTGCTATATTAAAGCAAGCTAAAAAAAAAGTACTATTTAATGTTTACGATTGCTTTGTTTTAAGTTTTTATTTGCTTTTTTTTTTTGCTAAAGCTAGCTTTGTTTAGCAGCTAAACGGCTTTATGCTAATCGTAAAAAAAAAAAAAAGCTAGCTTAATTATTTAAACCAATTAATTATAATAATTATAGTTAATTTAAATGCAAATAAACTAAACAAAATTATATGTTATATTTTTGTTTTTAACAAATAAGTTTATAAAATAAATAAAACAAAAGTTATTTATAATTTTTAATTTTCTGCTGCTATTATTATAACTTAATTAAAAAATGCTTTTTTTTTGTTTAAAATTAATATATTAATATACTTTTTACTTTTTTGCTTATTTATTTATTTTTTTACTTATTTACTTATTTATTTATTTAGTTTTAAATATAAGTAGTAATGCTAGCAAAAAAATCTAACAAACGTAATATATGTTTATATCTAAATTAGCTTAATATAAAAGTTAAAATAATACTATATATTTGTATTTTTAAAAAAATTAAAATAGCTTTTAAAAAACTAATTAATCTAGCTAACAATGTTTTTAAAAAAATAGCTTAGCAGGCTAAAAAATTGTTTAATATAGTAGTAATAGCGGTTAAAAAATATAGCTAATATTAATAACAATAGAACAAAACAAAAAACAAAATAATTTTATACAGTTTAAAACTTTTATTATAGTTATTTTTAGAATTTATTTAGATAATTATATAGTATTTATACTAGGTTTATATTTTAGCTGTATTTTAACTATATTTTAATATATTATAGCTATATTTTAGTATATGCTAGCTATATTTTAGTATATGCTAGCTATATTTCAATATATGCTAGCTGTATTTTAGTATATGTTAGCTATATTCTAGTATATTTTAGTTATTTTATATTATTTTAGTGTTTAGTTTACTATTATTTTAATATTTAGTTTATTATTATTTTAGTATATTTTAGTATATATTTTAGGTTTATTTTAGTTAGCTATAGCCGCTAGAACTTTTAAAGATTATGCAAGGTTTTTGCTAATATAATAATAAGTACTAACGTACTATTAATTAGCAAGTAATAAAATATTAATTAGCAAATAATAAAATAATATAGTTAATAATAAACTTAAAGTATATAAAATATTATAATAATAAAATATAGTAATAATTAATTAAAAAGTAATAAAATATTAGTTAGGTTAAAAAATAGTATAACAAGTAAAAAAAGCATAAAAACGAAAGTTTTTTTGCTTTTAAGCATAAAAGCTTTTAGTTTTTATTTTTAAAAAAGTTTTTATTATTATATACTTTAAGTAGGTTTTGCTTTTAAACAAATTAATATTGTAATGTATATATTTATTACACTGCAAATTTTATTTTTATTATACTTAATTTTAAACAAAACAATTAAAGCTTTATATAACGGTTATTTTGCTTATATTTATATAATTAAACTTGTTATTTTGTTTTATAATAAGCTTAAGCTATAATATTTAAAATTTTTATTGCTGCCTATAGTAATATTTCTAAAGTATATATTAAAAGCAATTTTAAATACTTACTTAAGTAGTTTTTAGCTTTGTTATATTTTTTATATAACTATTATAGCTAATATTTTACTTACTTACATTTAGTAAATTTACTTATTTTATACAACTTAATTAAACTAACATTTTTTTATTTTATTTTTTAACTAATTACTATTGCATTTTATTATTATAATATTTTATACTTATTAATTAATAGTATATTAGTACTTATTATTATATTAGTAAAAACTTTATATATATTTTATTTTTTTACTTTTTTTTACTTTACTATTATTAATAACTATTTTAATTATAATTAATATAGAGTTTATTACTGCTAATTTTATTAAAAACTTAAATTTTAGTATTGCAAAAACTAAAAACAGTATAATATTTGCTATAAATACTATTGCAATAAATATTGCCATAGAAAAAAAGCTTAACTTTTAGGCTAAAAATATTATTAATTTTATAACTGCTAAAATTATTGCTTTTGTTAAAATAAAAGTTTAGGTGCTAAATATAAATAGTAATACTAATAAAAAAATCTAACAAATGCAAAAACAAAAACAAAATATATATGCTATATAAATATAGCTATAATAAAATTGTGCTAAAATATGCTAAAAAAATAAAAAAGCGCTTTATAAATATATGTTTATATTTAGATTAGCTTAATATAAATATTAAAATAATATTATATATATATAATTTTAAAAAAATTAAAATAGCTTTTAAAAAACTAATTAATTTAGCTAATAATATTTTTGAAAAATTGGTTTAGCAAGCTAAAAAATTGTTTAATAAGTATAAAACTAAAAATTAAAAACAAAACGTTATTTTTAACAAAAATTTTACTGTTGCTTAAAAAGCTTTTGCTATAGCGTTTAATATTAAAGTTATTTATTTTTTAGCTGCTAATAATTTAATATTAAATATTTATAGTATTATATATAAAATTGTTATTTATATAAATAATAATAATATAAAGCAGAATTATTACTTTTAAGTAAATATACTATAAAAATTAGCTAATGTTTATAAATATAACAATATTGCTTTTAGTATATAGTTTTTTTTTTAATATAGCGTACTTTTTTAGTATGTTTATAGCACTTAAGTAGCTAGTATTATAAAAAGTATTATAATAAGCATATAGTTTATTGTAGTTGTTAATATTTATAAAAATTTAAATATAAACAATAAAAATATAGTTTTTTATTATTATAAATTGCTGTTAGCTATTAATAGTTATAATATAGTAGCTTATAATAGCTTATTATAGCTTATAGGTATTATATAACAATATAATTTTGTAATAATTTTATTAGTAAAAGTTTAGTTAACTTAGCATTTTATTTATAGTTATTATTTAGCCTATATAATTTATGCTAAATAAACTAAAAAATAAAAACTATTTAGCGCTAAAAAAAATTAAATTTAAGCTTTTTTAATAATTTTTTTAGATTTTATTATAAGCTATGCTTTTGTTTTTAACAAATAAGTTTATAAAATAAATAAAACAAAAGTTATTTATAGTTTTTAATTTTTTGCTATTATTACTATAACTTAATTAAAAAACGCTTTTTTTTTATTTAGAACGTTAGCGTAAATTTTTTTTTTTTATTATGCTTTGTTAAATTAAAACAAGCTTATTTTATTTAAAAATAGTGCGCTTATTTACCTGCTTTTATACTTTTATACCTACTTTTATACTTTTATACCTTTATACTTTTATACTTACTTATTTATTTTTATACCTACTTATTTATTTTTATACCTACTTTTATACTTATTTACCTACTTTTATACCTATTTTTATACCTACCTACCTACTTTTATACTTATTTTTATACTTATTTACCTACTTTTATACCTACTTTTATATCTGCTTACTTATTTTTATACCTACCTACTTTTTTTTTTTTTTACGTATTTTTTTTTTTTTTTTTTATATACTTTTTTTTTTTTTTTTTATATACTATTTTTTTTTTATATATACCTTTTTTTTTCTTATATATTTACTTTTTAGTATTTATTTATTATTTTTTATTTATAAAATAATATATATATATAAACTAACGTTTTAGCGTTTTAGCATAAGTACAAACGTTTTATTGCTAAAGTGTTAAAAATATTTATTTTAGCAAACAATAGTAATTTTAGCTATATAGCTTGTATAGGTAAGTAGCTTACCAGCTTGTTTATTTATATAAGCTATATAAAAGTTTTGCAAATTTTAAAAAGCATAAGTATATATTTTATATTTAACTATTTAGCAGTTTTTGCTAAACATACTTATAGCTGCTAACCTAAGTGTTTTAATTTATAAGCTTTATTAAATATACCTATAGTTTTTAAACTAAGTGTTTTAATTTATAAGCTTTGCTAAACATGCTTATAGCTATTAAACCAAGTATTTTAGTTTATAAGCTTTGCTAAATATGCTTATAGCTTTTAAACTAAATATTTTAGTTTATAGGCTTTACTAAATATATTTATAGCTGTTAAACTAAATATTTTAATTTATAAGTATATTAGTTATATTAACTTTAAACATATAAATTATATAGTAAATAATTTAGCAAGTTAACAACCGGATTAAAAAAGTATATATATATATAGTACTTTTATAAAACTTTTTTATTTTTGTACAGCTGTTAACCTTAATAAAAAATAACCTAGCAAAGTAAAAAAACCTTAAAAACAACTAAGCAAAGTAAAAAAACCTTAAAAACAACCGAGCAAAATAAAAAAACTTAAAAAACAACCTAGCAGAATAAAAAAACTTAAAAAATAAATTAATAGTTTGTTTTTTTAAAGCTTTAAGCGTATATAATTAAGGTTAAAAAAAAAAAGCATATATTTTAAGTTTATTTTAGTGTTTATTTTAGTATTTATTTTAGCTTTATTTTAGTGTTTATTTTAGCTTTATTTTAGTATGTTTTAATGTTTAGTTAATAAATTATTTATATAGCATTTATTTTAATTATAACTTTAAGCTATTAAAATATTTTAACTACTTGTAGTAAAAGCTAAATAAAATACTAAATTGTTTACATACTTTTTATTTAAAACTTAGTTTAACGTAGTATAATTTGTTATTAAAACTATATAAAGCTATATTTATTTTAATAGCTTTAACTAAAAAAAATTAAAAAATAATAATAAAATAAAAACAAAAGCTTTTTTGCTTTTAGTTATAAAAGCTTTTAGTATTTTGTTTTTAGCTATTTTAGCTTTTGCTGCATATAAATATATAGCTAGTTAACTTTTAAAGCTTGCAGCTTTATAACTTAAAAATAAGGTTAGCAATAGTACTTTTTGTTTGGTTTTTTTATGTTTTATTAATATAGTTTTATAAGCTTTTGCTATTTTTTTAAGCATGCTTTTTAAATTGCTTTTAGGCTTTTAGCAATACTTTAAAGCTAAATGCTTTTTAAAAGTTTATATTATACTAAAGCTTTATATATTAGTATGCTATATAATATTATTATATAAGCTTTTGTTATACTTAAGCTATATTTAAACTATACTTATGTTATATATATGCTTTTTGCTAGTTTGCTTAGCTTAATAATTATATATTATTATATAGCAGCTTTTTTTTTTAGTGCTATTATATATGTTTTTTATTTTAGTTTTTTTTTAAAATATACTTTAATAAAACAAGCGCTTTTTGCTAGCTTAATTGCTAGCTTAACTATTAGCTTTATAAAATTAACTTTATTTTTAAAGCTTTTAATATTAGTTGTAAAATATAATAAATTATTTTGTTTTAAACCAAGCAAACTTTATGCAGTATTTTTTGGCTTATTTTTTATATACTATTTTTTTTTGCGTATTTAATAAATATGCTTAAAAAAGTTAAATAAAAAGTTTTTAGCAAAAAAAAGCTTTTTGCTAGTTTTTTAAAAAAAGTTATTACTTTTTTTTAAAACGTTAAGCGCTTTTAAATAGTATATACTTTTTTAAGTTTATTTTTAATAATGTTTTTTGTTTTTTTTTATTTTTTTTTCGCTTAGCAAAAAGTTTGTAGTTAAAAAGCTATTTTTTTTACAAAAGGCTTTTTTTTTTTAATTTTTAAGCTACCGTTATAGTGCTTATATATAGCATAATTAAGCTAAACCTAGCTTTTGCGTTTTTTAAAAAGCATTTTTTTATATTTGTTTAAGTTTAAGCAAGTAGCTTTTAGCGCATTTAATAGTTTTTTTTTAGTATATATTTTATTTAATTTTATTAGTAGTATACTTTTTTTTATAACTGCTATTTTTTTTTTTTGTATTTTTATAGTAGCTTTAAAAGCTGCTATAATTTGTTTTTATTATTTAATATTTTTTAGTATTTTGCTATTAAATATAACTATTATATTTTTACTAAACAGCTTTTTAGCTATAATTGCTTTTGTACTTAAAAAAGCTATATTAACTGCTGCTATAATTGCTATAAGCTTATGTTTTTTTATTGCTAGTGCTTAGTTTTTTGCTTTTATAATAACTTTTTTGTTTTATTTTTATATAAGTGCTTTTGCGTTTTAAGGTTATAATAGCTTTATAGCTGCTGCTTTTTGTGTTTACGATTAGGCCTTCGGTTAAATAGCTGCGTTTTATAACGCTTATTAAATTATTTTGTTTAGGTTTTTTTATATTATTAGTTTATTAAAATTATTATTTAAACAGTTATTAATAATATTTTGCTTTATTTTAATAAAGCTACTAATATGCTTAATTGCTTGCTTTTTTTTTGCTTTTTTTTATAAAAAAATATTTTGTTTAATATTTTTTTTTTTTATTAGCTAAAATATAAAATTAACAAATCGGTTTAGCAGCTTATACAATTTTATAATTTTACTGCTTGCTTTTAAAGCATTTATTATTGTTATAATATTATTAGTAAGTTTTATAATATATTAAAATTAGTTATTAATAAAAAAGTTTTTTAATATAATATTATATATGCTATTTTTGCGTGCATTTTTTGCTATTGCTATATTTATTTTTTAATATTTATTATATATTTAGCTTTTAAATAATATTTATAATAATTAACTTATTTATAATTTAAAAAAAGTATGTATACTTTTTTATAATTTTTTTTTTTTTTTATTAAATATTAAACATTATAAGCTAGCCGTTTAATACTATATTAAACTATTAACTTTATTAAAATTTTTTAAATAGCATATTATAAGTTATATATAAAAATAAAAATAAAAAATATGCAAATTTATTGCACGTAATATTTTTAAAACAAACAAAAAAATAATTAGTAATATAGTATACCAAACAATAATAAATAGGTATATAAGCAAGCAAAAAGCTAGAAATAAATACTTGCTTAGTAATATAAATTTTTAAAAAAAAGCTAAAAAAAAAAAACAAAAACAGTAAAACAAGTAATAAAAATAAAAAAAAAGTTTAATTTAATATTAAAAAAGTATAAATAAGCTTAAACGTTATATATATTTAGTTTTTTAAATAATGCAGCTTTAAAAATAAAAAAACAATAGTAATATAAAATAAAACAATTAAATTAGGTATATTTAGTTTTAATAAAAAAAGCAATATAAAATATAATAATTTAATTAAATAAAGGTAAAACTAACTAGAAAAACAATATAAAATGCAGCAAGTTAATTAAGCGCAGTAAAACTAATAAAAAAAATAATACAAAATAAAAACAGCTAAAAATATTTGTTAGTAAAACATTTAATTAAAGTTAAATTTAATTTTTTTTAGCGCTAAATAGTTTTTGTATTTTAGCTTATTTAAAATAATTAAATTAAATATAAAGCAAATATATTAAATATTACTAAAAATAAAACTAAAAGCAAAAAAAATTATTATTGTTAATAAAGCTATAAATTTAAGTTTATTGCTTTAAACTAGCTAGTTTTATACTTAACTAGTATAGTTAAGCTATACTAGCTATACGTTAGTTAAGCTATATAATACTTATTTAAATATAAATAGTTCTAATAAAAAAAGCAATATAAAATGCAGCAAGTTAATTAGGTGCAATAAAACTAACAGAAAAAGCAATACAAAATATAGCAGGCTAATTAAATATATTTGGTTTTAATAGAAAAAGCAATACAAAATGCAGCAAGTTAATTAGGTATACTTGGTTCTAACAAAAAAAGCAACATAAAATATACTAATTTAATTAAGTATATATAAAACCGACAGAAAGGGCAACATAGAACTATAAAAACTAACAAAAAAAGCAATATAAAATGCAGCAATTTAATTAGGTATATTTAAACGTATAGAAAAAAAAACGAATAATTTTTACTAAGTTAGAACGCAAGCTTGCGGAAAACTTTAACCCGCGGCGTCGATAGATTTTAATAAATAAATTAAAACGCAGTAAAAAAAGTTAAGCTTATAAAAATTAAAAAAAAAGTTTTTATTAAAGCATTTTAAAAAATTAACCAATATATAAATCGGTTAATTTATTATATAATAGTAAGCTAAATAGCTTAATAGCTAACTATAGCTTAAAATAAAAACATAATAAAAGCATTTTTATAGCTATTATTTAAAGCTTAATTAAAAAGTGTTATTGTAAAAAAAAAAGCTATTTTTAGCGTTTTAGCTTTTATTATATTTATATAAAAAAAAAGGCGTTAAAAGCATTATTAATAGCTAACTAACAAATTGTAGCTTAATAAAAAGCTTAGCTTAAGATTTTAATTTAGCGGTTAGTTTTAAGTTAATTAATTAACAATAAACATTTAATTATACTATAGTATATAAAACATAAATTATTAAATAATTATAAATAAACTAAAGCTTAAAGCTATATAATATTTAATATTAATATATAAAACTATTTTTAAATTATAATTTAAAACTATAAGTTTAAGCTTTATAGTTTTTAAATATATATAAATATAATAATAATATAATTTTATTTAAAATTATAAATATTAATAATATTATATTTTAAATTTTGTTTTTTTTAATATTTATATTTTTACTATTTTTATTTATTTTTAATTTAACTTATTTTATAAAATATTAAACTTAGCTTTTATAACTAAATAAAATATAATTTTAATATTATATATTTTATGCTATTATTATATTTTAATTTTTATTAAAATGTTAAATATATAATATTTGCTTTTTTTTTATACCTAGTTATTTTTATTTAAAAAAATTAGTTATAAATATATAATTATTATTATATAGTTATTTATATAAATAAATATTTTATATTATTAAATAATAATTTTATTTATAAATATTAAAGTTAATAAAACTAATTTAAATTATTTATAAAAATAAGTTTAATAATAATAGTTTAATATTTTAGCTTTAAAAATAAAATATTTATTATACTATAAAAATTAATATATAAAAGTAATAATTTTTATATATTAAACAATTATTAATAAGTTTTATAAAAAGCTTTTTTTATATTTAAGCTATTATATTTTTATTAGTAAGCATAAACCAAAAATGTTTTTTATTAGCAGTTATATTTAAACAACAAAATTAGTTAAATTATTAGCTTTAAAATGCATTTTTTTTAACTATTTTTTTGGCTTAAGTTATAAAAAGCTAGTTATATTATATTTATAATTTTTATTTTTTATATAAATAATTTTTAAAATACTTTTTTAAAATATATTACTTTATAAAAAAGCTTTCGATAGCAAATATTTTATAATAACGTAATTATAGCAAAAAAAAAAAAACTATTCTATTTTAAATAAAAATATTACTTTATTAGGTTAATTATAAATATATTATAATTTTTTTTTTTTTTTTAAACATAGTATATTTTAATTAAAAAATTGCTTATTTATTAACAAAAAAAATGTTTATACTAAAGTTAAATTATAGTTATTACTTTATTATTTATAGCGTTATATTAGTTTTAAGCTTTTTTTATTTATTTTTAATACTTAATTTTTTAATAAAAATTCGGTTAAATTTTAAAAAATTAAAAATATAATAAGCATTTTATTTTATTATAAAAATATTTTATTTTTAAAGCTTTTTTTATTATATATAAATATTTTTATTTTTAATAAATAAGTTTATAAAATAAATAAAACAAAAGTTAACTATAGTTTATATATAATAATAAAAATATGTTATTTTTTTATTTAAATTTAAATAATATTTTTATTAATAAACAAATATATAAAAAATATATTAATTATTTAATTTAACATTAAAACTTTAGTTTTTAAATATAAAAGTTAATTAAAAGTTTTATTTAATATAAAATAAATTTATAAAAATTTAAATAATATTTATTTATAAATTTAAAAATTAATAAATAAAAGTAAAAAATAAAATATTTAAAAGTTAAAATATTTTATTTTTTAAATAATTAAATAAAAACAAAATAAAGTTAAATATAATATTAAGTAATATAAAATATAGTTATTATGTTTTTTTTTATTAAAATAAAAAAATAAAATTTTTTTGCTAAATTATACTATTTTTAAATAAATATTTTATTTTAATATATATAATAAACAATATAAATTATATATTTTAAATTTATTTTATTATAAATTTTATAAATAATTATAATTTATTATTATAAATATATAAATAATATTTAATATAAATAAAACATATTATTATTAAATGTTTTATTAAAATTAAAATTTATATTAACTTAAACTATTTTAAAAATATAGTTTACTATAATATAGTATAAACGTTAAAAATAAAATATTTTAGCTATTATAAAAATAAATATATAAAGCTGCTAATTTTTATATATTTGTTTTAATAGTTAAACTTTAGGTTTATTATTGCTTAAAGCAATATATAAAAAAAAAACTATATTATAAAAAGCTTTTATAGCATATTTATAAGCTATATATAATAAAAACTATTTAAACTAAGCTTTTTTTAGGTTTTTTAAAAAGGTTAGTAAGTACTAATTACTTTATTGTAGCACTTTATATAAAAAATAAATAATTAAAAGGTTTTTTTTGCGCTCTATATATTAAATAATACGCTAATTTATATTGGCTATTTACAGCTTGTATTTTTATATTAGCAGCTTGTTTGCAGCAGTATTACACTAAATAAAACAATTAATAAAACAGTAAAATAACCAAATATAGTTATATTAATTATTAATAGCTATATATATTGCTAAGCAGCTATACTAATTATTTGCTAGCAGCTATTTGTAGCTGCTAGTATATAGTTATTAATAATCGGTTACGTAAAAAAAACTATACTATATATAGCTTATATAGCTTACTTTTTTTTTATACAAAAAAATTGTTCCTTACTTTTTTATTTGCGTACTAAACTTTAGCTTAGCTATTTAGTTACAGTTTATTTACTTGCTTAGGTAGCTTTATATATTTGCTTTAAAGTTGTTTTTTTTAATTTAAATTTTAATATATAAAAAAATAATAAAAAAGTAAATTGTAATATAAAAAACTAAATTGTTTATTTTATAGTTATTAGTTTATTATATATAAAATTTAAAGCGTTATATAAATTTTAAATGTTTTTATTTAATTATAATATATAATTTTTTAGTAAAAATTTAATTAAATTTTTAAAAATTAAAAATATAATAAACATTTTATTTTATTATATAAATATTTTATTTTTAAAGCTTATTTTTATTCTACCTAAGCAAGTAGATAAACTACAACTAAATAGTTAAGCTAAGGCTTAGCAAGCGAATAAAAAAGTAAGCAATAACCTTTTTATATAAAAGTAGAAAAGCAAGCCATATATAAGCTATATATAGCTAAGCTTTTTGCTTATATAACCGATTATTTACTACCATATACTAACAGCTACAAACAGCTGCTAATAGCTATTAGTATAGCTTTTAGCAGTATATATAGCTGCTAACAACTAAATTATTATATATTAGCTATTTTATTGTTTTGCTAATTGTTTTGCCAAGTGTAACACAGCTGCAAACGGGCTGCTAATGCAGAAATACGGGCTGCCAACAGCTAGCAAAATATTAGTGCGTTAGTTAATCTGCAGAGTGCAAAAAAGCATTTTTAACTACTTGTTTTTTATATAGGGCGCTATAATAAGGCAATTAGTACTTACTACCTTTTTTAGAAACCTAAAAAAAGCTTAAGTTTAAGTGGTTTTTACTATATATAGCTTATAAATATACTGTTAGGGCTTTTTATAATATAGTTTTTTTTTTATATATTGCTTTAGGCAGCAATAAACCCGAAGTTTAACCATTAAAGCTTATTTTTATATTGTTAGTTTTTATTATAATTTTTTAAATTATTTATTTTATTTTTTTAATTTAGTTAAAAAATTTATATATTAATAAATTTATATTAGTTATTAAAATAGTTTTTTTTTTAAAAAAATATTGCTAAAAAAAATATTTATATTAAATAAATATTACTATTTATTTATTTTTTTTAAATATAATAAAAATTATTTTTTATAATATGTTTTTAGTATTATAATTATAATTTTTAATAAAAATAAAAAATAAAATATTTAAAACTTTTTATATTTTATTTTTATTATTATATTATATAAAACAATATAGTATATATAATAAAAATAAATTTTAGTTAATATAAAAAAAAACTTTATTAAAGTTAATATTTAAACTATATTTTTATTATTAAATATAAATATATAAATTAAAATTTAAACTATTTATATTAAAAAAATAAAATATTAAAAATTTTGCTTATTTTATTTTTAATATAATATATTAATTTAATTATACAAATAATTAATTATTATATTTTATTATTATTTAATTATAAATAATATAAATTACTATTTTAGTATTATTTTTTAAATATATTATTAAAAACATTATAATAATACTTATAAAAAATAATAATTAAATATAAAAATTAAAACTAAGCTTATTAAAATATAGCACTTAAAAATAGTTTTATACTTTTTATATAAAAAACGCTATATAATTATATAAGTTTATAACTATAACTAAATAATATATAAAGCTTATTATAATAAACTTAAAAAGTTTAAGCTTTAATTATTTAAATAATTATAGCTAATAGGTTATAATGCTACTTTAAAGCTATACTATTTTAAAGCAAAAAAAATATACTTTTATAAACAAACTAACTTTATACCTTAAGTTTTAATAGTATAATAAAAGTTTGTTTTTTTTGTGTTTTTATTTTACGTATAATATATAAAATATACTATTATTTTATTATAATGTTAAAAATTATTATATAAAATAATAATGTTTAAAATAAATAAAATACTAATATTTAACTTTTATTAAATACTAAATATAATTAATTAGTTATTTATATAGCTTAATAAATAATAGCTAAAAAGCTTAACTATATTAAACTAATAGTAATTTAATATAGCTAAAATAAACTTTAATAAAATAACTTAACTAATAATGTAATATATTTTTTAATAAAAAGTATTTTTATTTATTTTAGTAGTAAATATAAATATAATAATTATTTGTAAAAATAGCAACATATAACCTAGCGTTTTTATTAAATATATATATATAAGCTTAATATTAGCAAAAATAGCAATATATAACTTAGCTTTTTAATTAGGTGCAAGTAAGTAAAATAATTATTTACAAAAATAACAATATAAAGTTTAGCGTTTTTATTAAATATATATTAGCAAAAATATTACTTATAAAAATAATAATATATAACTTAACGTTTTAATTAAACATATACTTATAAAAAAAATAATTGTAAAAATAGCAACATAAAATATAGCAATTTAATTAAGTATATATAAACCAAAATAAAAAAAAATAAACAATTTTTACTAAGTTAAAACATATGTTTTATAGTTAACTTTAACTTATAATAAAACAAAATTTACTTAAATAACACTTTGTTAATTATAGTTAGCCGATTGTTAAACAAACTAGTATTAAAATTTTAACCTAAGTTAATAATCGATTTATTAAACAAAAAAAAAAGCATACTAGCAAATAATAAAACAATTAAAATACTAAAAACAAAATATGCTAAAAAAGCTAAATATTTAGTTAATATTACTAGTATAATTATTAAAAAACGCTATAATAATAAGCACACTTTAATAAAATTTAATAAAAAAAATATAGTTTATTTAAAACTGCACAAAAGTTATTATTTTCTAAATAAGCTTAAAAAAAAATAGTTTTTAATAAAAACAAAACTTTTTAAAATAATAAAAAAAATAAAACTATTAGCTTATCGGTTAAACTTTTTTATAATATAACAAGTATACTTTATAATATTAGTAGTTTAACTATATAAACTATAATAAAAAAAAAACCCTTTTAAAAAAAAGGTTACTTTACTAAAGCTAATAATTATTAACAATAGCAAAAAATACTAAAAAGTAAAAAAAATCACTTAAAAAAAAATTAAGTTTGCTAATAAACGTTTAATAATTAAATATACTATTAAATAAAAAAAATAAAACAATAAGTTTAATTAAACTATAAATAAAAAAAAACTGCGCATATTAGCGCTAAACTTAATAAAAAAATATAAAAAAATATATAAAATAAATTAAACAAAAAAATTTAAAAAACGTAAACTGTTTTATTACTTAAACAAAAAACTTTAATTTTAGTTTTTTAAGCAAAAAAAAAAACCAAAAAAAAACACATAGTTTTTATAGCTATTTTTTATTTATTAACTATATAATTATTATAGCTAGCTTATATTAGCTTAATATAAAATATTATTATATTTTTTATAATTAACTTTAATTTTAAAAAAAAAAACTAATAATTTAACGGTTAAAAATATTAACTAAATAATAAAAAACAATAAATAAGCTAAATAACAACTAAAAAATATAACTTTTTAATTTTTTTAAGATTTACTTAAGTTAAAATTTATATTAAACTTAAATAAAAAAAAACAAAAAAATTAAACTATAAAAATATTTTAAGTAGTTAAACTTTTAAACTTTTTTTTTTTTTTTATAATTATTTTTTAATACTTATTGCTTTTTTTTGCTTGCTAAAAATTTATATATTTTTATTAATATTAGCTTTATATTTAATTAACTATAGGTTTGCTATTATAGCAAATAACTTTAATTAAAATAAAACTTATATAATTAATTTTAATAAAGCTAATAATTAAATAATTATACTAAAAGCTTTTAAAGCTATTAAAAAATATTTTAGTTATTAAACACTAAAAATTTAGTAATATATAACTATTTTATATATTATAACAAAATTTTAATTTAATAATAATAAAATAGCATAAGCTAATATTGTTTTTTTTAAAGAAAATTTTATTTTTAATAATATTATTAAATATAATAATTTAGTTATTAAAGCTATAAAAGCTAAAAATAATAAAAATAACAAAAATTAAAATAATTTTATTTATTTTTTTAAACTATATAACTTATTATTATATTTTAACTTTAATAATATAATAAACAAAAATAGTTTTAATAAAACTATTAAAGCTATAATGCTATATATATTTTTATAACTTAGCAACTTTAGTATTATTAACGCTAAATATTTTTTATAAAATATTAATATTATTTTTAATAATATTTTACTTAAAAATAAAAATATAATTTAAATATAACTAAAGTATAACTTAAATAATATTAATTTAAACTTAGCTAAAAATATTTTTAAAAAAGTTATTTTAAATAAAAATAAGCTTTTAAAAACTAATATATTAGTAACATTTATTGTAATATTTATATTTAACTTATATAATAAAGCAGTTATTATATTAAAAAAAGTTGTAAATAATAATAATAACTTTTTTAATAACAATAATAATAAAAATATTATTATGCTTAATAAAAACAATATTATATTTAACAAAAATAATATTATATTTAACAAAAATAGCACTAAGTTTTAAAATAGCAATATAGTTTAAATTAAACAAAAAAAAAAGCTTTTAGTTATAGCTTTTAAAAAAGGCAAAAAAAAAGCTAAAATAAACCTAATTATTATTAATAATAATAATGTTAATAAAAAAAAAAGCAATTTTAATTTTATAAACTTTTTTAATAACGTTAACTTTAAAAAGTTAAATAATAAAGTAGCTAGCACTAATAAAGCTAACAATAATATTTTTATAGCTAAAACTAATAAAAAAAAAACTAAAAAGTGCAGCTAGCAAGCTTTAAATAAAAAACTAGTTAAAAAAACAAAACTTAAAAAGTTTTATACAAGCATAAAAAAAAATAGTACTAAAAAAAAAACATAATAAAATATTAATATTAAAATAAAAATAAGCTTATTATATAATATAATAAATATAATAAATAGTTAAATATAATAATTGTTTTATATGTTTTAAACAAAAAAGTTAATAATACTAACTTGCTGTTTACAAAAGTTGCTAAAAAATTAACAAAGCTATTTTTAACTAAAACTAGATATTTGTTTGCTTAATAGTTATATATAAAAAAAGTAAAAGTTTATGCTTAAAACATAAAAATAACTAAAGCAATAAAACACTTTTAAAAAAACAAACTATTAAACAAGTTTAAAATTTTAACAGTTAAATTTGCTATAAAAAAAAAGCTAAACTTAGCTATTAAAAATTATTTTATAACAATTAATAAGTTTAACTTTAAAAAAGCTAAATATATTAATATTTTTATTAGCAGTTTTAAAGTTAAACAAAATAATATTAATACTAAAATACTTGTTTTTAATTAAAAAATAAACTATTATAAAAATAATTTAGTAAAAAAATATAAAATTATTAAAGCTTATATAAACAACTAAATAGCTAATATATTTAATAGTTTAATAAATTATAATAAAGCTTAAACAAACTTTATTATAAATAAAGTTAGCAAAAATATATATAAAATTTTTTAAAAAATAAATAATTAAATTTAAAAAACTTTAATAATTAAAAAAAAGTTTAAAATAGTATAAACTATTTTAGCTAATATAAAAAAATATATAACTATATTTAAAAATAAGCTTATAAATAACCAAACTAAAATAACTAAACTTAAAAAAAAAATTAACTAGTAAAAAAATACTAATAATAAATTATATAATGTTTATAATAAAATAGTTATTAAACTTAATATAATAGTTAATAAAACAAATAAAATAGCAAAAGTAATTAATAATTTTATAAACATATAAAAAAACACTATAATAAAAAGCAGCTTTTTAGTTATTTTTAACTAATAAAAAGCTAGGTTTGCTTTTTTTTTTATTAAAGCAGCAGTAATTTTAGTTAAATTATTTAAGCTTTTTTTAAAAATAAGTTATATAATTTTAAAAATTACTATATTAGCAATAATGTTTATAGATTTATTATTTTTAGTTAAAAAAAAAGTAACCTATAAAGCTAATATTTTTAAAAATAATAATAATAAGCTAAAGTTTAAAAATAGTAAGTTTAAAAATAAAAAAAACAAAAAAAAAAAAAAAAGCTAAAAGTTTTAGTTTTAATTTTATTTTTAAAAATTAAAGTTAAAAAAGTTTAGCTAGTTAAAACAAGCGCAAAAATTATAAAAATAAATACGTAAGTTTTCGGTTAAAGTTAGCTTAAAATATAAAATAAATTTACTTAAGTTATAAAAATATATATATTAAAATAATACTTTTTTTTTTTTAATAAAAAACATTTATTATAAACAAATTAAAACTTACTTTTTAAATAAATTACTTGCTTGCTTATAAGTTAGGTTTAGCTATATAAGCTAAATTTTAACCAAAGCTTTATTTAAGTTTTACTTTAAAAAATTAACTTTTTTTTTACTTATTTATTTTATTACTAGTTATACCTAACTAGTAATATTTATAACAATTATATAATTAAATATTAGCTTTTAATTATATAGCTATTTAATTATTTATTATATAGTTTATTGCATAATTTAGTTGCTTAATGCTTAAATATATATTTTTAAAAACTATTTATACTAAAGGCCTTTACGGCTAAAAGCAAAAAAGCTTTCGTTTTTATGTTTTTTTTACCTTTTTTATGCTTTTTTTTTTTTTGCAGTTTTAGTAGCAGGTTATTTTTAGCAGTTTTAACAACTATAGCTAGCTAAAATAAGCATAAAATATATACTAAAATATATTAAAATAATAATAAACTAAACATTAAAATAATAGTAAAATAAATATTAAAATAATATAAAATAACTACAATATACTAAAATATAGCTAACATATATTAAAATATAGCTAACATATATTAAAATATAGCTATAATATACTAAAATATAGCTAAAATATAAACTTTTTTTTTTATTTTTTTTTTTTTATTTAACTTTTTTTAAAATGCTAATAATATTATATATAGCTTTTAACAAGCAAAATTACAAATTAAATTAGCTTATAATAATTTTAACTAAAAAATTATAAAAGCTTTATTATTATATTAAAAATATATTATTAATAATATATTTTATAACATTAATAGCACTATATATAACTTTTAGCAAACAAAATTATAAGTTAAATTAGCTTATAATATAAATTATATAGTTATATTATTTTATTAAGCAAATTTTTTAAAAGCTATATTAAAAATTAAAAAATTTTATAAACTGCTTAAATATTATATATATTAGCTTATTATATTAAGTTTTTTTGCTAGTATATATAAAACTAAATAAAAATAATAATGCTAATATTATTACTTTTTTTGCTTATAAAAAAATCTTGAAAATATACTAAACACTTTTTAAAAAGCTGCTTTTTAAAAAGTTTTAGTTTATTTTTTGTTTGTTATAAAACTTATACTTATAAATAAAAAAATAAATAAGTAAACAAAAAAATAAAAAATATTAACATATTATTTCTAAATAAAAAAAATATATTTTTTAATTAAACTATAATAATAGTAACAAAAAATTAAAAACTATAAATAACTTTTGTTTTATTTATTTTATAAACTTATTTATTAAAAACAAAAGCATAAAAACTAAAATTAGTAATATTTTTATTATATAATATTTTAAAAAATAAAAATAGCTTATAAAGTACTATATAGCTATTAGTTTAAGCTTAAAAATAAAAAAGCCGATTAAAAATATATAAAAAAAATAAAATACTAAAAAGCAAAATAATAAATTGTTTTATTTAAAAAGTTTTTAGTTATTTTAACTTTTTTTTGCATAATGCTTGCTAGCTTTCGTATAATTAATTTAATTATATTTTTTAGTTATATATTTTTATTTATAACAATTTAAAGCTTTTTTTTTTTAAAGTTTTAATAAACCTAGTTAAATATTTTTTCGGTTTATTTTTTAAAGTTTTCTATACTAGAGGCCCCCGCGCTTGGGGGCAAGGAAACCCTCGTTTCCAAGGTTCTTACCCCCCCCCTCCCCCTTGGTCACCTGCCGACCTGCCTGCCGACCTGCCTGCCAACCGTACGGCCACCTGTACTGCCAGGGACCCCCCCTCGGTCACCTGCCAACCTGCCGGCAGACCCTTCAGCCAACTGACCTAGTGGCCAGGGCTAGAAGGACTGAATTGGAGGGGTCTAGAGGACCCAGGGACCTGCCAGGGCCACCAGGACTGCCAGGGCCGCCAGGACTGCCAGGACCTGCCAGGACTGCCAGGGCCGCCAGGACTGCCAGGACCTGCCAGGACTGCCAGGGCCGCCAGGACTGCCAGGGCCGCCAGGACTGCCAGGACCTGCCAGGGCCACCAGGTCTGCCAGGGTGTGAGAGGAAAAGGGTCCTGGCAGCCCTAGCAGCCCTTAATAAAAGCCATACAACCTAGCCACACAGCCCAGCCACTTCAGCCACTCCACCCTAGTCCTCTTAGGTCCTCCTGGGTCCCCTAGGACCTAGGTCCTTTAGACCCCTTCCAATTTAGTCCTTTTAGCCCTAGCCACACAGCTTAGCCACTTTAGCCACTTTAGCCCAGTTTTTTTAGGTCCCCTGGGTCCCCTTCTAATTTAGTCTTTCGAGCTCTAGCCATACAGCTTAGCCATTTTAGCTACTCTAGCCTAGTCCTTTTAGGTCCTCCCAAGTCCCCTAGGTCCTCTAGACCCCTTCCAATTCAGTCCTTCTAGCCTTAGGTTAGTTGGCTGGCAGGTTTGCCGGCAGGTCGGCAGGTGACCGAAGGGGGGTTTTTAGCAGTATAGGTGGCCGTATAGTTGGCTGTACGACTGGCAGCAAGGTGGCAGGCAGGTCGGCAGGCAGGTCTGCTAACAGGGTAGTAAGCAAACTGGTCTGCTAATACGCAGGTTAGTTGGCAGGTCGACTGGCCGGTCGGCTGGCAGGCAGGTCTGCCGGCAGGTGGGCAGGTGGATTAAGGAGGGGTCTTTGGCCGTACGGGTGGCAGGCAGGTCGGCAGGCAGTTGGTAGGCTTAGCGCCAACTTTTTTTTCTAAATAAAAAAAAGGTATTTTTTAATTAAGCTATAATAATACTAGCGAAAATTTTATAAGTATAAATAACTTTTGTTTTATTTTATTTGTAAACTTATTTTATTAAAAACAAAAGCATATATTTTTTAAAATTTTTATTTAATATTTAAAAAATTTTTATATTTAATTAACTAAAATATAAACTATATATTTAAATATATATTATTAGCTTATATAAAATTAAGCTATAGTTTTTATAATTAAAAGTTTATTTATTTTTATATATTTTATATATTAAAAATATAATTTTTAGCAAGTTTTTTATATATTATTTAAATATTATAAATAGTTAGCTTAACTATTTTATTTAAAAAATTTTTATATTAAAAAAAATTTTACAATATGCTATTATATATAAAAGCTTTATTATTATTTAATATTATAAAATACTAATTAATTTATAAACAAAATAATAAATATAAATAAAAATATTATTTAATTATTATATTATAGTTTAATTTTTATTAAAACGTTAAATATATAATGTTTGTTTTTTTTTTATATTTAGTTATTTTTATATAATAAAGTTAATTATAAATATATAATTATTATTATATAATTATTTTATTATATAAATAATATAAATATAATATAAATTTTTAATAACTTTAAATATTAAGCTTATTATAAAAAAAATGCTATTTATAACTTTATTAAAACTATTTTATATAGCTGTTTATTATATAATAAACGTAGCTTTAAACTTTTAGTTATAATATAAGTAAGTTTATTATACTAAAATAAAACGTTAAAATTAATATAAAAATAAACCTAGCATATATATTAAATTAAACCTTTTTTTATTATATATTTAATTATTAAACTTTAGTTAAAAAAGTAGCAAAAAAATAGCTATTTTAAGCTTGCTAACTAAACTTTATTTAATATACTATATATATTTAAATTTAAATAAAAATATTATAAAAATAAAAAGTAAATAAAAAGCTTTATTTATAAAGCAGTTATTTTTTTTACTTTTTTATTACTATTGTTATAATTATACTTTTATTACTATTATATGTTTTATAATAATATTATTATTATTATTATTAATAATTAAAGTATTTAAATTTAATAATATATTATAGCAAGCTTTTAAAATAAAGCTTTAATTAAAACTATTTTTAAATTATTAAAAATAATTAAAAGTTTTAATATTTAAAATATAAATAAATTTAACTATAATAAAAAGCTTAATTTTTTTATTATATATATATTAATATATTTAAATAATTTTAAATATATAAAATTTAATAAAGCTATAATAAAACTTAAAATAAACTAAAAAACTAAAATAAACTAAAATATAATAAAAAAAGTTAAGCTTATAAAAGTTAAAAAAAAAGTTTTTATTAAAGTATTTTAAAAAATTAATTAGTATATAAATTAGTTAATTTATTATATAATAGTAAGCTAAATAACTTAATAGCTATAGTTTAAAATAAAAACATAACAAAAGCATTTTTATAGCTACTATTTAAAGCTTAATTAAAAAGTATTATTATTATGCAAAAAAAAAAGCTATTTTTAGCGTTTTAGCTTTTGTTATATTTATATAAAAAAAAAGCGTTAAAAGTGTTATTAAAAATTATAGCTTAATAAAAAGCTTAGTTTAAGGTTTTAATTTAGCGGTTAATTTTAAAAGCAAAATGCTTTAATAAATATAAAAATATAAGGTGTTAATAGCAAAGCTTACTAAGTTAATTAATTAGCAATAAACATTTAATTATATTATAATATATAAAATATAAATTATTAAATAACTATAAATAAATTAAAGCTTTTATTTAACTATTATATAATAATATAATTAAATAGTTTAATATAATTATATATTATTTAAGCTTTTTTTATATAATAAAACTATTATATATATAATTATAAATAGTTAAATTATATATAGTTAAAATAAATCTTTTTTTTTTTTATAATATATTAATATTTTTAAATCTATAAAAAAAAAAATATTACTTTTTTTTTATATAATAATATTTAAATTTTAAAATTAAAAAAAAATATATTATATAATAAAAAAATTAAAGTATAATATAAAGTTTTTAATTGTTTTAAAAAAACATTTTATTTTTACTTTTATTAATTTATAATATTTTTGTTTATAACTATTAATTAATATTAAATAAGCTATATATAATTATATTATAAATAAATTAAACATATATAAAACAAAATATTTAATTAATATTATATTTTTATTTATTTAAAAGTAAAAAAATTTATTATATAATAAAAATTTTAATTTTAAATAAAAGTTTTTATTAATATATAAATAAATAAAAAAAATATACGTACAATAGTTAAATATTGCATATAACTTAATTAATTATATGTTAATGCTAAATATATAACATTATATAATAATAACTATATAGTTATAACTTATATTAATTGTTTTAATAAAAATAATAATTATTTAAATAAAAAAGCAATATAATTTAATAATATAAATAAATAATAATTGTTTAAATAAAAAAACAATATAATTTAATAATATAAATAAATAAGCTTATTATAAAAATAAATAAATATTATAAAAATAAATAAATAAAATATTATAATTAAAAACTTTTATGTTTAAAAATAAAAAAATTTTTATTTTTATGCTTTTTTTATTTATTATATTATTTTTTAATTTAATTAATACTTTATTATTTTTTAATTAATTATTATTATTATATTTTAATTTTTATTAAAACGTTAAATATATAACGCTTGTTTTTTTTTTATATTTAATTATTTTTATATAATAAAATCGATTATAAATATATAATTATTATTATATAATTAAATTAATTATTACTATATTTTATTATTATAATATTTTATATATTTTAAGTTTATTATTAATTATATTATTTTATTATTTATTAATTAATAATATATTAATATTTATTATTATATTAATAAAAATTTTATATAGTTTTTAATAGTTTTAACAACTATAATTAACTAAAATAAACTTAAAATATATATTAAAATATATTAAAATAATAATAAATTAAACATTAAAATAATATAAAATAATTAAAATATATAAAAATATAATTAATATATATTAAAATATAGTTAATATATATTAAAATATAATTAATATATTATTTTAAGTTTATTATTAATTATATTATTTTATTATTTATTAATTAATAATATTTTAATATTTATTATTATATTAATAAAAACTTTATATAGTTTTTAATAATTTTAATAATTATAATTAACTAAAATAAACTTAAAATATATATTAAAATATATTAAAATATATTAAAATAATAATAAATTAAATATTAAAATAATATAAAATAATTAAAATATATTAAAATATAATTAATATATATTAAAATATAAGCTTTAGCTTATTTATAATTATTTAATAATTTATATTTTATATATTATAATATAATTAAATGTTTATTATTAACTAATTAATTTAGCTTTTTATTAAGCTATCATTTATTAATTAACTATTAATAACACTTTTAATGTTTTTTTTTATATAAAAAGCTAAAATATTAAAAATAGCTTTTTTTTTTATATAATAATAATATTTTTTAATTAAGCTTTAAATAACTATAAAAATATTTTTATTATGTTTTTATTTTAAGCTATAGCTATTAAGTTATTTAGTTTATTATTATATAATAAATTAACTAATTTATATATAAATTAATTTTTTAAAATGTTTTAATAAAAACTTTTTTTTTAACTTTTATAAGCTTAACGTTTTTTATTATATTTTAGTTTATTTTAGTTTTTTAGTTTATTTTAAGTTTTATTATAGCTTTATTAAATTTTAAGTATTTAAAATTATTTAAATATATTAATATATATATAATAAAAAAATTAAGCTTTTAATTATAATTAAATTTATTTATATTTTAAGTATTAAAACTTTTAATTATTTTTAGCAATTTAAAAATAGCTTTAATTAAAGCTTTATTTTTTATTATAGTTTAATTTTTATTAAAACATTAAATATATAACGCTTGTTTTTTTTTACACTTAGTTATTTTTATATAATAAAGTTAATTATAAATATATAGTTATTATTATATAGTTATTTTATTATATAAATAATATAAATATATCATTTAAGCAAATAAATAAACTGCAACCAAATAATTAAGCTAAAACTTAGCATATAAAATAAAAAAGTAAACAATAATTTTTTTACATAAAAAAAAAAATAAGCTATATATAAGCTATATATAGCTTAGCTTTTTTTATATAACCGATTATTAACAACTATATACTAATAATTATATATAGCTATTAATAGCTATTAATATAGCTTTTAATAATATATATAGTTATTAATAATTAATTTATTATATATAGCTATTTTATTGTTTTATTAATTGTTTTATTAAGTATAATATTACTATAAACAAGCTATTAACATAAAAATATAAGCTATTAATAGCTAGCATAAATTAACATATTATTTAATATATAAAGTATAAAAAAAACTTTTTAACTATTTGGTTTTATATAAAGCGCTATAATAAAATAATTAGCACTTATTATTTTTTTTAAAAAAACTTAAAAAAGCTTAGTTTAAATAGTTTTTATTATATATAGCTTATAAATATATTATAAAGCTTTTTATAATATAGTTTTTTTTTAAGTATTATTTTAAATAACAATAAACTTAAAGTTTAAATATTAAATAATATAAATATAATATAAATTTTTAATAACTTTAAATATTAAGCTTACTATAAAAAAAATGTTATTTATAATTTTATTAAAATTATTTTATATAATTGTTTATATAATAAACATAGCTTTAAACTTTTAATATATATATTAAGCTAAACTTTTTTTTATTATAAATTGTTAACAATATATAAAAAAAAAAACTAATATACTTAATTATTAAACTTTAATAAAAAAAATAATAAAAAAGTAGTTATTTTAAGCTTATTAATTAAACTTTATTTAATATATTATATATATTTAAATTTAAATAAAAATATTATAAAAATAAAAAATAAATAAAAGCTTTATTTATAAAGTATTTATTTTTTTTACTTTTTATTATTATTATTATAATTATATTTTTATTATTATTATATGCTTTATAATAATATTATTATTATTATTAATAATTAAAATGTTTAAACTTAATAATTATAATAAACTTTTAAAATAAAACTTTAATTAAAATTATTTTTAAATTATTAAAAACAATTAAAAATTTTAATATTTAAATTTTTAATAAATTTAATAATATTTATAAATATTATTTTATAATTATATATTTTTTTATATATTTAAACAATTATTAATATTTAAAATTTTATAAAGCTATAATAAAAACTAAAATAAACTAAAATAAAATAAACTAATATGAAACTAAAAATATTAAAAAAAAAGTTTTTATTAAAACATTTTAAAAAGTTAACAAGTATATAAATTTAAAGTATAATTAAACATTAACGCTATAGTTAATTTATTATATAATAATAAACTAAATAGCTTAATAGCTAACTATAGCTTAAAATAAAAACATAATAAAAGCGTTTTTATAATTGTTATTTAAAGCTTAATTAAAAAACATTATTATAAAAAAAAAAGCTATTTTTAGCGTTTTAGCTTTTTATATAAAAAAAAAAACATTAAAAGTATTATTAAAAATTATAGCTTAATAAAAAGCTAAGTTAGTTAGTTAATAATAAACATTTAATTATATTATAATATATAAAACATAAATTACTAAATAATTAAAAATAAATTAAAGCTTAATTAAAGCTTTATTTTAAAAGCTTATTATAATATATTATTAATAATAATAATAATATTATTATTATAATTATAGTTTAATTTTTATTAAAACATTAAATGTATAACGCTTGTTTTTTTTTTATATTTAGTTATTTTTATATAATAAAGTTAATTATAAATATATAGTTATAATATTATTATTATAAAATATATAATAATAAAAAAAAATATAATTATAATAATAATAATAAAAAAGTAAAAAAAATAACTGTTTTATAAATAAAGCTTTTTATTTATTTTTTATTTTTATAATTAATATTTTTATTTAAATTTAAATATATATAATATATTAAATAAAGTTTAATTAATAAGCTTAAAATAATTACTTTTTTGTTATTTTTTTTGCTAAAATTTAACAATTAAACATATTAGTTTTTTTTTTATATATTATTAATAATTTATAATAAAAAAAAATTATAACAATCTAAAACAAACTTACATTTAGTAGATTATATAACTACGCATGTAATAAAAAAATAACAAAACAATCGTGCTATTAATAAACCTTACGCACCCTACTGCGCATATATATAACTATATATATTTATATATAGCTGCAAGCCATTTTTATATTTTTTTTTCTTTTTTTTTTTAGCTTAAAATCTTTGTTTATAAAATTAATAAACTAGCATTTTGCTATATAACAATTATAATATTATTTTAAGCTTTAAAACTTACTTGCTAACAAACATTTAATTAAATATATATTTTTTATTATTTTATATAATTGGCAAAATATAAATTAATTATTTTAATAACTATAACTTTAATTTAACTATAACTACAACTTTTATTTTAATAATTATAACTTTAATTTTAACTATAATTATAACTTTAAACTTTGTTAAACTTTATATTTAACTAATGCTTTAACGCTAAATTATTTATAAAAAAAATAACTTATAGTAGCTATAAATAATTTAAACAAACAACTAATAACTTATTTGCTTTTATTAAAATTAACTAAAAAAAGTTTTATAAAGCTTTAATTTTTAGCTACAAAAGCAAAAAAGTTTAAATTAATATTATTAATAATAACTTTAAAACAAAACAATCTAATAAAAATATTTTATTAACATTTATTAACAAAAATAATATAATAAACTAAGCTATTATTTAACTAGCAGCTAGCAATAATAAAAAAAAAACTAATTATAATATAAAGTTATTTATTTTATAACAAAAAATTTAATAGCTATATAAGTTATTAAGCTAGCAAACTTTTGCTATAAAAAAATATACAAATAGTATATTTTTAAAAAATGCTAACTTTATTTTTTATGCTAAAAAAATAGCTGTATAATTAGTATTTTAGTTATAAGCAATTTATAAAAACAAATAGCACTAATAATATAAAAATAAAGCAAAAGTTAAAGCTAAATATTTAAACAAGTTTAGTAACAATAAAAATAAGTTTAATATTTAAATATGCAAGCTAATAAACAAGTTTAAAAAAAACAAACTAATATTTTGCAATAAAAAAAGCTAAATAAAATATTTATTATTTTAGCTAAAAAAAAAAGCTTTTTAATTAATTAAAACTTAATATTAGTTAACTTTACAACTTTTTAGCAATATAGCTAAAATAATTTAAGCTTTAACTATTGTTTATTATAACTTTAATTAAACTATTATTGCTTAATAAGCTTTAAACAAACATTAATATAAACTTTTAAATAGCTTTAATATTTATAATTTTATTTTAACTTTTAATAGCTTAGCTTAAAAAGTAATAATGTTTAAGTTTAAATAGTTTTAACTATTATAAAAATATTTAAATATAAACTAAAGTACTAAATTTTTTAAAGCTAATATTAACTAAATAATATTTTATAAACAATTTTGCAATAAAATAGCTAAAGCTATTTATAACTATTAATATTTTTATTAATAAAACTAAAAAAATAAAAGTAAAGCTTTAGTAGCTTATTAAAACTAAAATAACAATAAAGCTATTCTAAAAAAATAAAATGCTTTTTAAGCTATAAAAATTAACTAAAACAATAAAATTAAAAAGTTAACTAAAAAACAAAAAAAAGTTTACTAAGCTAATAATATTTATTTTAGTTGCAGCAAAATAAATTATATAATAAAAAACTATTTAAAAAACTAAAACGTTATTACTATATTTATATAAATTTTGCTTAACAAAAAAAAATTAAATAAAACTTTAAGCTTTAGCAATTTAAAAAACTAAAAAAACTAGCAGAAAACTTTTTGCTAGTTTAACTGTTTACTATAGCTAGCATAAATAGCTTAAAAAAATTATCTAAATTTATACTACTTATATAAATATAAAATAATAAAAAAAACATAATAAAATTTATTGTTTTATATAATATTAAAGCTTAAACTAACTTTTTAGTTAATTAAAGTTTAATAAAAAAATTAAAATAACAAAAATAAGCAAAAATAATCTAGCTAAAAAAGCTAATATTATTAACTAACTACTATAAGCATATAGTTAAAAAAATAAAAAAAATTTTAATTACTATATTAATAATAAATAGTTAAAAGTTTTTTAACTAAAAGTTTAAAATTATAAAAATAACTTATAATATTATTATTAGTTTTTATTAGCTAGCAGCTTAAAAAATATTTTTTAACTGCAAAAAAAAATTGCTAACTATTATTTAACTTAAAAAAAACTGCTTAATTTTTAAACTATTTATAAAAATACTTAATAGCAAAAAACTAAAAATATTTAAACAAAAATTTAAACAATTAATAATTTAAAATAATTAAGCAATTATTAAATGCTTAAAAAAAAGCTATTAAGCTAACTTAAATTATAAGCAATAAAAAAAAACAAAGCTTTTTACTATATTAATTTTTATAAAATATATTAACTTTTATACAAAAAAAACAAAAAAAATTATTAGTATATAAGCTTTTTAAAAAAAAAACTAGAAAATTTTTAATAAATAGCTAATATTATTTTTTGCTAACAAAAACTTTAAATATGTTAAATTAGTAAAACAACTAATTTTAAAAAAGCTAGCTTATTTAAAAAGCTTTTTTTTAAAAAAGCTTTTTATTAAACTATTATTATTAAAACTAAATTATAATATAATTTTAAAATTAAATAATAAGCTTTAAACAATTAACTTTTTAAAATATTAAATTTTTATATAATATATATTACTAAAAAAAAAAAAAATTAAAAAACTTTTTTAAATAAACTTTATTAAACTATATATAAATTTAAATATAGCTTTAGTTTTTTTTATGCTAAAACTTTATTTTATTAAACAATAATTTTATATAAACTTTTAATAGCAAAATTAATTTTTAAAAAACTAACTAATATAAACTTTTAATTTAAACAATATTATATATAACTATTATAATATAGTAATTTATTTAAAAATTAATATTATTTAAACTTTTAATTAATTAAAGCTTATATTATAGTTTTATTATTTAATAGCATTTTATATTTGCTTAAGTATATATTAATAAAAAGTTTTACTATTTAGCTTTAAAGTTAAATTAGCCTAGTAATAAAACTTTATTAACGCTTAACTATATAAATTGCTTAATTAGTTCGTTAGTATATATATAAACAATATATTAATTTATTTAAACAAACAAAAAAATTATTAAAAGCAATATAAAAAAATAATTTTTTGTTTAAATAAAATAAATCTATAAAAAAACATTAAAAAGTTTTGCTTTAGTATTATTATAATAAACTACTTAAAAATAGTTTTAAAAGCTAATAAAAATATTTAAATTAACTTTTATAAAATAAAAGCAATTATAAATTAAAAATTTAAAAACTTAAAAAGCTTAATGTTTATTTAATTATTTTTAAAACTATATAATTTTATATAAATATTTATTTATTATACTAGCAAAATAACAAAACTTTTAAACTAACTACTAAAAAAGTTAATACTATAAAAACTAAAACTTAAACAGCAAAAAGCTTTTAAAACTTTAAAAAAACTAGTAAACATTATTTTAATAATTGTGTTTTTTAAACTTAATATAAAAATCTAAATTAAAACAAACGCTTTAAAAAATGCTATTAAAAACATTATTTAGTAAAAATAAAAAAACAAAAAATAAAAGCTTATAAATTATTTTTTTAAAATAATAATAGTATTTAAAAAAGCTTATTTTATATAAAACTAAAAACTATTAATAATAATTTAAACTTTAAAACATTATTATTTTAAGTTAATAAATATAAAATTTTAAATAATTATTAATTATTAAATATTAATTTATTAGTTTATAAAAAAAGCACTATTTATTTAACAAATAAAATAAACAAATTTTTTAAATAACTTTAATATTATTTTTTAGTATTAACTAAACAAAAAAAATATAGTTATAAATATATTATTTTGTAAAACTATTAATTTTTTAATAATAAAAGCTAAAAAAAAACAAAAATATATATTTGTTTTAATTAAACTAAAATAAATTAAAAGTTTAATTATATTAGTAAAAATTATTAAAATAGTTAAAAAACTAAATATTAACTTTGTTTTATAAAAAGCTAATTTAATAAACTTAATTATTTAAAAAAACAAACAATAAAAGCTTAAAAATTATAAAAATAAGTTATAAATGCTTAAGCTAAATTAAAACAGAAAAATTTTTTTATAAACTGCTTTATTATAAAAAGCGTATAAATTAGTTTTAATAGTATACTAAAACTAAAATAAGCTTATTAAAGCTATAAAAAAAACTTACTACTAGCTTTTTTTAAAACATAATATATACTGCTATATAAATAACTATTATAGTTATTATAAAAATAAACAACTAAAAAATAAAACTTTAAAATTATTATATTTTATACTAATATTTTAAAACGTTTAAAAATATATAATAATAAATAGCAAAAATATACTATTAAATAAATATAAATATAATTATATATAAATATTTATTAATAAGTTTAGCAAAATAATTATAACTTTACTAAAACATAAAATAAATATAGCAAAAACTTTTGCTGCTTAATATTATTGTTTAATATACTGATTTTTTAAAATATTTAAAATATAATTTTTAAATAATATAGAACTTTTTATTTTTAAGTTTATAAAAACGCTAAACTGCTTAACTAGTATAAAATATAAACAAAAAAATACTTATTATTTTTAAATATAAAAAGCAATTAAAAAAATAAACTATAATTTAAATTAAAAACTATAATTTTATATTAATAAATACTAAAATAACTAAAATGTTTATTTACTAGCTTTAAACTTTATATATAATGCTTTATAATATTTAATAATTAATATAACTTTAGTAAAAATAGTTATAAAAATTAAGCTAAAAAATTATTTAACTGCTAATATTATAAAAAAAATGCCTAATAACAAGCAAGCAAAAAAAACAGCCAAACTAATAAAACAAACAAAAAAAGTTTAAAAAATAGCTTATTAAACAATTATAATAGCTTAAAAAAAACAAAAATTATAAGCAAACAAAAAATATAAGCTTATAAACTTTACTATAACTAATAAAATTTTTTTAAGCAAAAAAAGCTTATTTATAATAATATTAATTATATAATTAAACTTATAATTTATAAAACTATTTATTATACTAAAATAATATAAATATAGTTATATATTAAACATATTTAATACTTATAAAAAAAAAAACTTATTTTATGTTAACTAATTATAAAAAGCAAACAATAATTTACTATTTTAATAAATATAAAAAAAACTACTACTTAAAAAAATTAATAGCAAACTTAAATATAAAGTTAATTAAGTAAAAAAAGCTAAAATATTTAGCCGCTTTAAAAAATTATAATATTAAATCTTATAAAAAAGCTATAACTTTAATAATATTTAATACTTAGCTAGCAACTTTAAAAATATGCTTATAGCTTTAAATAAGTTTTATTAAAAATGCTTAAAAAAACTTAAACTTTTAATATGTTTATAAAAATAAATATATATAGCTACTATAAATAAATTTGCCGAAAACTACAAAAATAACAACTATATCGAAAAATCTAGCATTAAAAAGCTAAAAATATATTGCTATAAACAATAAACTTTAATTTAGCTTTTAACTAAAGTTTTAGTTTTAGCAAAAAGTAATATAACAATTTAAAACAAACTTATATTTAGTAAATTATATAACTATATATATAATAAAAAAATAACAAAACAATTGTATTATTAATAAACTTTATGTACTTTATTATGCACACATATAACTATATATATTTATATATAGCTGTAGGCCACTTTTGTATTTTTTTTTTTTTTTTTTTTTAGCTTAAAATTTTTGTTTATAAAATTAATAAACTAGCATTCTGCTATATAACAATTGTAACAAAAATTTAGTTTAATATATATACTAAAAGTTTAAAGTTATATTTATTATATAAATAATTATATAAAATAGTTTAAATAAAATTATTAAAAATTTATATTATATTTATATTATTTATATAATAAAATAATTATATAATAATAATTATATATTTATAATTAACTTTATTATATAAAAATAACTAAATATAAAAAAAAAAACAAACATTATATATTTAATGTTTTAATAAAAATTAAACTATAATATACTAAAAGCTTTTACGCTTAAAAGCAAAAAAACCTTTATTTTTATGCTTTTTTTATTTATTATATTATTTTTTAATTTAATTAACATTTTATTATTTTTTAACTAAATATTATTATATTTTATTATTATAATATTTTATATACTTTAAATTTATTATTAATTATATTATTTTATTATTTATTAATTAATATTTTATTATTTATTAATTAATAATATATTAATATTTATTATTATATCGATAAAAATTTTATATAATTTTTAATAGTTTTAATAATTATAATTAATTAAAATAAACTTAAAATATATATTAAAATATATTAAAATAATAATAAACTAAATATTATAATAATAATAAATTAAACATTAAAATAATATAAAATAACTAAAATAATATAAAATAAAACTAATATATATTAAAATATAGCTAATATATATTAAAATATAACTAATATATATTAAAATATAACTAGCATATATTAAAATATAGCTATTATTATAGTTTAATTTTTATTAAAATATTAAATATATAATGTTTGCTTTTTTTTTACACCTAGTTATTTTTATATAATAAAGTTAGTTATAAATATACAGTTATTGCTATATAGTTATTTATATAAATAACATAAATATAATATAAATTTTTAATAACCTTAAATACTAAGTTTACTATAAAAAAAATGCTATTTATAATTTTACTAAAACTATTTTATATAGCTATTTATATAATAAATATAACTTTAAACTTTTAGTTATAATATAAATAAGTTTGTTATATTAAAGCAAAGTGTTAAAGTTAATATAAAAATAAACTTAGCGTATATATTAAGCTAAACTTTTTTTTATTATATGTTTAATTGCTAAACCTTAGCTAAAAAAGTAGTAAAAAATAGCTGTTTTAAGCTTGTTAACTAAACTTTATTTAATATGCTATATATATTTAAATTTAAATAAAAATGCTTATTGCTAACTATAAAAATAAAAAGTAAGCAAAAGCTTTGCTTATAAAGCAGTTATTTTTTTTATTTTTTATTGCTACTATTATAATTATTACTTTTATTATTATTATATCCTTTATAACAATATTATTATTACTATTAACAACTATAATAAAGCTTAAAAATATAATTTTAACTATAACTATTTTTAAACTATTAAAAGTAATTAAAAAACTAAGCTTATAAAACTTAAATAACTTTAACTATAATTATAAAATTTATTTTATTTTAATATATAACTTTATATATTTAAATAATTATTAATATTTAGCAATTTTTAAAGCTGCAAAAAAATATAAAATATAGTTAAAACAAATAAATAAAACTAGTATTAATATTATAAAAGTTAAAAAAAAAGTTTTTATTAAAGCATTTTAAAAAATTAACTAATATATAAATTAGTTAACTTATTATACGGCAGTAAGCTAAATAGTTTCGGCAGGCTAAATAGCTTAATAGCTAATTGTAGCTTGAAATAAAAGTATAATAAAAGCATTTTTGCAGCTGCTATTTAAAGCTTAATTAAAAGGCGTTATTGTTATATAAACAAAAAAATGCAGGTTTAGTATTAAGAAAAAAAGCTATTTTTAATATTTTAGCTTTTATTATAAAAGTTAAAAATTTGCAAACTTTATATAAAGAAAAAAGCATTAAAAGCGTTATTAAAAGCATGGATTAACTAGCTAACTAATAAATTGTAGCTTAATAAAAAGCTTAGCTTAAAGTTTAAATTAGTTAGTTAGCAATAAACATTTAATTATATCGTAATATATAAAACATAAATTACTAAATAACTATAAATAAGCTAAAGCTTATTAAAATATAACTATAATATATTAAAATATAACTAAAATATAACTAAAATATAAACTTAATATAAATATTATATAATTATTTAAATAAATTTTAAAAATAATTATAATAAAAGTTTTAAACTATATAAAATTATTTTATTTTTTATTTTATTTTATTATTATTAATATTAACTATATTTTTTAACCGCTATTATTATTATATTAAATAATTTTTTAGTTTATTAAACTATTTTTTAAAAAATATTATTAGCTAAATTAATTAGTTTTTTAAAAGCTATTTTAATTTTTTTAAAAATATAAATATATAATATTATTTTAACTTTTATATTAAGTTAATTTAAATATAAATATATATTATATTTATTAAATTTTTTTATTAATATTATTATTTATATTTAAAACTAAATAAATAAATAAATAAATAAATAAAAAAGTAAATAAATAAATAAAAAAATAAAAAATATATTAATATATTAATTTTAAACTAAAAAATAGCATTTTTTAATTAAATTATAATAATAATATTAAAAAATTAAAAACTATAAATAACTTTTATTTTATTTATTTTATAAATTTATTTATTAAAAATAAAAACATATTAATATATAATTAATATATATTAAAATATAGTTATAATATATTAAAATATAACTAAAATTTAACTAAAATATAAACTTAATATAAATATTATATAGTTTTTTTTTATAAATTTTAAAAATAACTATAATAAAAGTTTTAAATTATATAAAATTATTTTATTTTTTATTTTATTTTATTATTATTAATATTAACTATATTTTTTAATTATTATTATTATTATATTAAATAATTTTTTAATTTATTAAGCTATATTTTTAAAAACGTTATTAGCTAAATTAATTAGTTTTTAAAAAGCTATTTTAACTTTTTTAAAAATATAAATATATAATATTATTTTAATTTTTATATTAAACTAATTTAAATATAAACGTATATTATATTTATTAAATTTTTTTATTAATATTATTATTTATATTTAAAACTAAATAAATAAATAAATAAAAAAAAAAAAAATATATTAATATATTAATTTTAAATAAAAAAAAAACATTTTTTAATTAAGTTATAATAATAATAATAAAAAATTAAAAATTATAAATAATTTTTGTTTTATTTATTTTATAAACTTATTTATTAAAAATAAAAATATAATAAATAAATGTTATAAAAATAAATAAATAAAATATTATAATAATTAATAAATATTATAAAAAAAAGTAAATAAATATTATAAAAATAAATAAATATTATAAAAATATTAAATAAAGTTATTTTAATTTTTAAATATAATATATTATATATTTAATTAATAATGTTTTCGTTTTTAACGAATAAGTTTATAAAATAAGTAAAACAAAAGTTACTTATAGTTTTTAATTTTCTGCTGCTATTATTATAACTTAATTAAAAAATGCTTTTTTTTTGTTTAAAATTAATATGCTAATATACTTTTTACTTTTTTGCTTACTTATTTACTTTTTTACCTATTTATTTACTTATTTACCTAGTTTTAAATATAAATAATAATACTAACAAAAAAATTTAACAAATATAACGTACGTTTATATTTAAATTAACTTAATATAAAAGTTAAAATAATATTATGTATTTATACTTTTAAAAAAATTAAAATAGCTTTTAAAAAACTAATTAATTTAGCTAATAACGTTTTTAAAAAAATAGCTTAATAAGCTAAAAAATTGTTTAATATAATAATAATAACAATTAAAAAATATAGCTAGTACTAATAACAATAAAATAAAACAAAAAACAAAATAATTTTATACAATTTAAAACTTTTATTATAGTTATTTTTAAAATTTATTTAAATAACTATATAATACTTATACTAAGTTTATATTTTAATATATATTAGTTATATTTTAATATATGCTAGCTATATTTTAGTATATACTAGCTATATTTTAGTTTATGTTAGCTATATTTTAATATATACTAGTTATATTTTAATATATATTAGCTATATTTTAATATATTTTAGTTATTTTATATTATTTTAATATTTAGTTTACTATTATTTTAATATTTAGTTTACTATTATTTTAATATATTTTAATATATATTTTAAGTTTATTTTAGTTAGCTATAATTATTAAAACTATTAAAAATTATGTAAAGTTTTTATTAATAAAATAATAAATACTAATATATTATTAATTAATAAGTAGTAAAATAATATAATTAATAATAAACTTAAAGTATATAAAATGTTATAATAATAAAATGTAATAATAGTTAGTTAAAAAATAATAAAGTGTTAATTAGGTTAAAAAGTAATATAACAAATAAAAAAAGCATAAAAACGAAAGTTTTTTTGCTTTTAAACGCAAAGGCTTTTAGTTTAATATAAAAATAAAAATAATAATTTATTTTCAAAAAATATAAAAACTTTAATGTAAATTATATAAAAATTTTTATACTTTTTAAGTTACGATTTATGCGTCGATTTGCTAATTAAAAACTTAGACTAAAAAGTTACCGCCGATATAGCTTTAATTAATAACGCCACTAGTTTAAACAAGTACTATAACCTTGCTACTTGATTTACTCGTACATTTTAGTTTAGTAACAAAAACGCATTTACGGCCTAAAACTTAAACAATTTAGTAAGAACATTTGTTACAAGGTTTACTAGCTTATAATTGATTTTTAATGCTTACACCTACCGTACACATATAAAGCTACGCCACATAACCTAACGAGTTTATCACGTCCTATTAACCAGTAAAGTTAGAAGACCTGCGCCCTAAAATAAATACGCGTAGATCGATCGCGGCGCAGCCTAAGCTTTTATAACCAAGTAATGAGCCTTGCTTTTAAATGTTTTCCTTTTTTTTTCCTGTTATTGTAGCAAACTTACCACGTCGTTTTTGCCCCTACTATTCCAAACACCATTGCCCACATTATTAGAAGATAAAAGATGACAAATTCCGATATAAGCTTTGACTCTTCCTTTAAGCCTGCTCGTTCTTTAGGCTCGGGAACTTTTGGCGAAGTTCTCAAGGTCGAGCGGGAGTACGACCAGGTACAAGACAGCAAGCACTCCAAACTCCAAATATCCTCGAAGTGCTAACAACCTTAGCAAAAAGAAGCATTTGCTCTGAAATCTTTCTTTGCTAAAACTAAACCTGCCGTTTTCCAGAACGAGATCGCCATATTGAAAGCGCTCGCACAAGTTCCTCATGACCATATCATGTATTTCCTTTCTGCCCGGACTAACAATGACGGCGTGCCCGAAATTCTGTTTCCCTGCGCGCATGGAGATCTCGGCGGATCCCTTATGGACTCGCCTCTAAAGCCTCCCGCTGATATGGCTAGCGGGCTTCTCAGACAGATATTAGGCGTTTGCGACGCTATAGGATATCTTCATCATCACATAGTACCAGACGAAAACAGCCGAGGGACAAGACGGGTCGGTTTCCATCACAACTTGAAGCCTTCGAACATCCTCCTATTTGGTTCAAACGAACCGAGTATGGCTATCTGGAAACTAGGCGACTTCGGCTCAGGCGCCATCGAATACCACGATCTCAGCAGTACCGAGTTGCCCTATGCTGATAAGAGAGCGTCACCAGCATGTCCCGAGTACAGCGCACCCGAATTTTTTACAGGTGGAAAGGCTTTACAGCCTGCAGATATCTGGAGCCTCGGCTGCATTTTTCTCGAGGTTCTGGTCTGGGCTTTCGCGCTGAGGGCCGACCCAGTGACGTACTTCAGAGAAGAGAGGCAGCGGTCCTGCAGGGGTCACAAAGTTCCAGGGCCAGTATTCTGGTGTCAGGATCGCCAGGGGAGAACTTATTTGAATAAGGCAGTTTTGAACGAATGGAGCATTCTACAATACGGCAGTGCAGAGATATACGGGTCTATTTTGGCCAATATGGCGAAGATGTTGGAGTTATCGCCAGATGCTCGAATCAATGCCTTTGACTTGTGTGAACAGCTTAGGTTAGTGGTGGTGCGTGTGGAAATCTAGCCCCAAGGTGGCTTGGTTGATTTAATGGGTTATGTTTTAGCGATGTTTTCATGTAAAAACTTTATTTTTTTATATTTATTATTTTATTTCCCAGGTGCGGCCTGCTTCCTGGTGCAACTCTATATTTGATGAACATTTCTAAGACATATTAACCAGGTAGGACTCTATAATAGTACTACGAACTAAGTTCATTCATTACTTTGTTCCCCAGTCTAGGCATCCCATGTACGCCCTCTAGGAAACATACCAAGGACCCCATCCTGGATAAATGAGTATTAGCAGACTTTCAACCACGTGTTATAAAGGCAACTTCCGAGGTCAATTTACGGTCTTCAAGGTACCGCCCATGTGCTTCCTCGCGACGATCCTCTTCTCCGCAGGTATGTTTTACTTCCCTAGCTCCACATTACACGTATCCTATTTAAGAGTATACTCACTCGCTGTTAGTTAGAGACACAACCAAAACCGCACACAAACCCGAGTGTTACAACAGACTAGCCAACGAAATTCCCTCTAGCTTTACAAGTGGGAGCCGAATCAACGGTTCGACCTTGAAAGAGTGCCATTATTTGAGAGTGTGTATTAACGAGGCCTTGCGAATGTGTCACAAAAACGACGCCGTTATTGCGATATTGGCAATAATATATAAGCTCCACATATCCGTGACAGAATGTCCCCCCTAGTCGCCGATATTCTTTGGAGAAAGGCATACTCGGACATCACGCCTTTCGGGGTATATGGGCACGTAATCTCCCATTGCACCATTGTTGGGGTGAATATTTATTCGATACACTATAACGAAGAGTATTTCCCAGATTCTTCTACATCTTGACCAGAAAGACGGTTGGATACAACAAAGGTTATGCGCGACGCATTTGCTCTCTTTTCACTCGGTCCACGACGGTGTTCAGAAGGGGCCACGGCGTACCTAGATATCACCCTTGTCGTGGCGAAAACAATGTAGTATTTTGATTTAAATCCGCTTCGTGCAGAACCAGTGGAGTCAATACTAGTACGTTGGGAACTATCCATGGCGGAGAAAAGGCAGCAGTATTCGAATTACTAGACAACTTCACCTCGAGCTATGACGGCTCTCACTTGAAGTTTCGACAACGGGGAGATGTCTGCAAAGACTTCGAGGACTTACCGGGGGAATTACGAACATGATCAACCTAGTGAAATGACGGCCGTATTAGGTTACCATCCAGCTTACTTGACTATATGAGAGATGGGAAGGTGTTCCCTACACCCGAGACTATAGTGTACACCCACTACATAGCCTAGAGGTGTACAAGATAAAATTATAACATAGCTTTTGAAATAGGAACAAACACTGACTGCTAGAGTTGTTCGGATTTTAAGCTCGCCGCGGTCTAACACCACCTACAGCCATCCCGCCAAGCTCTCACATTCATCAACAAGCCCCTAGTGCCCCCAATAGCTATGTCATGCTAGCATTTATTATTTGCCTAACTACTAAATTAGCTACAAAGTCTCGAGTTCTCGGAGGTATTATGCTTTATTACAAGGTGATAATGAGGCTTCGCCATGGCATGACTTTTTTAAGGACACACGCATATGCTAGAAGCCACTTTTAGAAGTACCTTATAATACACCACCCCTATTCCGTCATGTAAATGACGAAGTCGACAGATCAATGCGGATCTTTAGATAAGTGCACGTTAAATATTCTTACATTAGTCATTTCTTTTTATTGTTCTAAGCACTTCAGGATTTAACTACCGGGGTGCAAAGTGTCAATAGCTTAAGGCAGCGTATAATAGCCCCCGACCACATCTCATTCCCGAGAGCTCCACGCTCTCGTACCCCAAACTATCTTCGAATCTTCCTCTTCTTCTGTTGGGGCTGTTGTTCAAGGGATCTTCCCTCACGTGCCGAACTTTGCTTAGGCCGACCTCGTTTCTTACGTGTTACGGTTTCGTTTGTCGGGTTTCCCAGAGCGTTAGCAGCTTTGACGAAACCATCGCGGTACCGTTTTGCAAGGTCTCTTGCATTCCTGAATGCTGTAACTCCCTCTATGAAGTTTTGGTGCTTACTTGTCAAGGTGTAGCCTCCTAGCTTAGTCATGTGATACTCCGGTCGGCGTCCAGGACTAGTTGGGACTGTAATATGGTGCGCGTATAGCCAAAGCGTTTCTGATCCAGCATTATAAGTTGCGCTAAGAGCATAAGCATTACCGTCGTAGACGGGCTCCTTTTTGCAGTAATTCTGCAAGCTGTGCATAGCACGAGCTCCATACGCCCCGTAATAGCAAGCCTGCCTTTTGAGAACGGCTGCATCCCCATCTTCACGCTTGGCTTCCAAAATAAAATTTGGCGCTACAGGAGCCTTCAAGTATTTGGTAGGGATGATCATCGGATACATTTGCTGGTTGTTCCGAATTGTTCTATTTATGTCGCTTAAACGACATCCATCGAAGAAGTCAGGCTTTGGCTTTGTTGCGAATTCGTTGGTAATAGGTGTGAGTTCAGTAAACAAAACATTCTGTTTGCTTAGAATGTTAGTATTTCCGCATAGTGCAGGAACAAGGCCACGCATCACATCATCTTCGATGTCTACGTCTTCATGCTTATCTTGGAAGTCCTCAAAAGCTTCCTTGGATAGACCTAGCAAGGATGGCAGCGGCCGCTCTAGCTCGTTAATAATCTCCTGTACGTTGCGGGGTTTAGACTTGCGGTTATTGAGGTATATGCCGTGGTCATTCAAATGGATCTCGAATTCGCGGCCGTGGGAAGACGCGGACGACTTCTTAGTTGTCTTTGCCATTTCTGAGTCGCTCGTAGTATCGGTATCCAGGGTTCGGGCTGGATACTACGTCGACCGGCCAGTTAGTGTTGGCTTCCCAAGCTTTACGACAAGAGAGTAAACCTACGCCTCGAAGATCAAGAATATTCGGACCACCGTGTCTCGCGAACCTAGCAATGCTCCCAGAGAAAATGCCTGGCCATGGTTTAGGGGGTCGCAGATGTATATCGTTTCGCCGATCAACTTCACGTAGTGCACGCGCGGTGAGGGGGACCTTAGAGAGGTTATCCCAGAACTCAGGCGCGAAGTTTCGTCTAACACTAGACATCGCCTCCTTCCCAGTAATGTTGTTTCGCAAATGGTGGTCATGGTAGTCGACGCGGCCGTTTTCCGGAGGCCTGTTTCGATTCTGTGCAACTGCCATTGCTAGCCATGATGTTCAACGTATAGTTCGGAGCCCTCGCGCATGTCTGTGACTTGTGTGCCGTATTGAATGGATCAATTAAACCTGAAAGAGACGCTGAGAAATCTAGCCCAAGCGAAGCAAGGGAGGCGCATGTCAAATGTGTGACTAGACTCGGGTACTCGCGAGAGAGTGGTACTACAGACTTGCTTGTTAGTAAACAGTAACGATATATGCGCCGACTATGGTGGGACGTCCTCATACGGTTAGCCCCATCTACGGGCAATACATTCTAAAAGGCTTATTTTAATGTTGAGATACTCTTTACTAGTAAATGCTCTTCACCATGTTCTAATACTTGCATCTTTCAGATCCATCTTTAACCCGTCACTTCTAGCTATCGACAGGATCATATCATTCGATCGATTAGAAGCTTTCATCCTCGATCTCAGTATGCTGATCGCCAGGGCCGAGGGCAGAATAGGGGATACTTACTCCATCACTGTTACACCAAGCCAGCACGGGACACACTTTAACTCGTTTCATTTGATCGCACTTACCCTTAAACCCCCATTCTAATGTCCAAGCGCTCTCAGTCAGCGCTACGCTGCTCAGTGACTAGCAGTTATAGCGATGGGACCTGTCTCTGCTCGGAAAATTTTCACATCCCTTACCCCCTAGAAGAGGAGTGCAGTGCCGTTTCGTTATGATTAGTCGGAAAGGTACAGCGGCTAGGAATTGTGGCAAGAATTCTAACATGTGTTTATCACCAATGAACGAAAATTGGTACGTATCACAGGGTTAAAATGAAGTCTTTTGCTAATCACGCGTCGCACGTAATTCCTCGCCCACTTTCTTTTGAGAAAATGTCAGGGGCCTTACTCGACGGATTGAATAAATAAACCACGCAGCTAGAAAGAAGTTGTAACAGGGCTCAATAAAGTAGCCAATTGATTCCTAGCCCTCTATTATTTTATCACCTGATAGAAGACTGGGCGCATATTACCTCGCGATTGTTTAGCATGGGTTAGAATGTTGAATAGTGCGGGCGACTAGTTCTAGATCAATTCAAGGTATCGACTTTTAGCTATTTCTACTATAGTTTGTCTTTATCCCCTAGAACTGCTTACGGGCCGCAATTCTAGCGCTTCGTCGAAGGGGAGCTGCTGTTGCTGAGATTTGCTGTGCCCTCTTGGTGTTGTTATTCCGGAGCAGGGGACTATCTGAAGATTTGGTAGCAATTCGGCTTAACTCTAGGTTCCTAACCGTGCGTCTAGTATTATGAGGTCCTTTAATACTACTAGCGCTAGATTGATCCGACTCCCTCTTGTCACTATTGTTCTTATCGTCATGAGGAACAATATTATCACCGTTACTGGCAGCTCGGGAACTCTGCTTATCAGTATTTTCTCGCCGCTTCTTAATACTTTGGTTTACAGTATCCATGCTTTCTTGGTCGTATCTTCTTTTTGTCCCGCGTATTGGATTAGGTTTGGTCTCAAGCACAGCAGATTCGTTCGTCTCAGCCTCTATTATCGAAACCTGCTCCATAATCCACTGAACCCTACGGTTACACCGCTCTGCTGAGTTTTTCGCCTTTTTATATTCTTGTACTGTGATATTAAAGTCCATTATCACCTCATCGCGCCTCGCGATGGTCTCCATCGACTCTTTTGCCTCGTATAGCGTGGATTGCGCGGCAAGACGGTTGGTTTTTGGTGTCTGCTTCAACCCCAAGGCACCCTGAGCTAAGTAGGTGGCGCGTTGGGCCTCTTCTCTTTCTTTCCTACGTGTGATGGCGGATTTGATGTTACATATATTCTCCTTGGTGTCTGATGGCCTTAGAAGATTGGAGTGCAGTAACAGTAGCGCCCCCCAAGCCTCGTCGAACTCGGGTTGCAAATGCTTGATCAAGCAGGTATACCGATAGTGAATTGAACATGTGAAGGCAAGATATTCGATCCATGTTGCCAATTTATCTTGCCGCTTCGGGTCATCGTTGAGTTGGATCGGCCGAGTAAAGTTATACTGAGCCAGGAGATTCTGTACCGCTTCCGTGTAAGTCGGTGAGCGGCGACGGAAGTAGTAAAAGAATATTTCGTATGCCGTCTTCCCTCCGATTTTATAGAGGGAGCCTCCCCCCTCTCTGTTATACGTCTGCCATTTGCGGAAGCACTTCCAAGAGTATAATTGTTCACCAAAAACCTCCCAGCAAGGGTGTTTTGCATCACGATCAGGATGGTTGAGCCATGCTTGTAACATCTCTTGGTGTGCCCCCGGATTTCTAGCGACATCATCAAGAAGATGGATAGGATATAAAGGACGGCCGCCATCACTGACAAGTTCATCGTAACCCCTTCTCTCAAGCTCCTTATTGGAGGGCGGTGTTAAGGTTGCATCGCTATTAGCAGATCGCTTAGCGGGCGAGCCCTCGTCGCTAGGGCCATGGACGTAAGGCCGCGGACCCGTATTGCGATCTTCAGGTAGTTCTAGCAACCGGGCGGTAACTTGGTCGAGGTCGACGGGACGAGACCATACCACGTGCCTTGTGGCCCAGGAGAAGTCGCCTAGAACGCCATATTCTGGCATGTACTGTTCTCGCTCATAACTATCTAGGGTAGCGATATAATTCTCTACCCGCCTTTCTGAGCTGGTTTCTAATGAGGCCATGTTGGTGCGATTGAGCCGTGTAGTGGAAGGGAGAAATCCGAACGAAGAGATGCATAATTCTACCTAAGTAAACCGCAGCTAAGCGTTAAATAGTTGTCCAGATTGGGGCCCTATTGTGACCTGTATTTTACCTACCGCCATTGCGCTCCGCTGTGTAACCGCGGAATTCGCATGGTGTGGCTACCAAGGCAAATTTTTGAAACGGTTCTACTATCTTTAATGTTCCGATGGCTTATTGATTGTTTTGGTGGCTGAACTAGATAATGAGTAGCATATAAACACACCAGCAGTCACAGCCTTCACTTTGTTCATTTTTGTTTTTGGTATTCCTCGTTTTACCATTCGAATGAGTATATTGAGATAACAATGGAGGATTCAGACCTCATCGCTCGTATATACCCCTTCTTAGACATAGACTTTAATCATGCTGTGGATGTAATTGAAGACACTCAGCAGTCTATGCCTCCCAAATATACTCAGCAGAACCCGACGAGCCTAAGCCGAAGCAATCGAGAATCGACGGAGCCCCCACAAGTTTTCCCTGATAGGTTAGATGAGCTGCCATATCTGGAGCTAAGGTTCAGCCGCGGTCCGCGGAACTCAGCTGGTTTCGTATTTGGAACAGGTAGTACCAGCAACTTTGTTCTCCCTGCTAAGTGGGGGATCAGTAGGCGCCACTTCTCGATAACGTATAAAAACGAGTTTGATGACGGACGCTATCGGCTCATCCTGAGAGATCTAGGCTCTACTTATGGGACCGCCGTTGGGTACGATACGTATGGATTGTTGGAGGTGCGAAGTAGGTTCGACTGGATTATTCACGGGTATCAAGCCCAGAATACCACGAAGAACATAGTTATTCGACTACACGAGAGGCTCAAATTTAAGATTGTCGTTAATCAGCACGATATAACCTCGCCTGCATACATGGACAATGTTGAACGATTCCGCCGCGACGTGGCAGCTACAGAAGATCTATTTGGTGGACTCGGCCTCAATACCGGCCCCGGCACCCTGCAAGATGGCTCAATGCGCAGCCCTCCCACAAACCAAATCATTATCCCACACAGAGTTCTCGCCGAGGGCACGTGCGGGACTATACGCCTCTGCTGGAATGTGAGCACTGGGCACGAGTATGCATGTAAGCAACCCGTGCAAGGCGAGTACGATAAATCTATCTGGGAGAATGAAGTTAAAATCATGAAAGATCTCTCTCACGTGAGCAAAGATAACCCTATAATTCGAAATAGCTACGTGCTTACTTATTATTAGGAAAATATCGTGAAAATTCTTTACTGTACGGATGTGCCGGTCCCTCTCATATACATGGAGTATATGCCGTACGGGGACCTGAAAGATGCACATCGGTCAATACCCTTCTCCTACAATGAGTGTGCGATAATCCTCCACCAAAGCGCGTCGGCCTTGGGTTACCTCCATGGAAGATCGGTTCCTATAGCTCATCGGGATATCAAGCCAGATAACATTCTTGTCCAGTCCCGGTGTCCCCTTCACGTCAAGCTCTGCGACTTCGGTCTCTCTAAGGCCGGTGGCATCCTCGGGACATTTTGCGGCACGCCGGAATACTGCGCTCCAGAGGTTCAGGATGGCAAAGTAGTACAGAAATATACACTAGCTGCAGATATATGGTCTCTAGGGGTTGTTGTGCTCTGGTTGATTTGGGGTTTCCCATCTGAGATCGACGGCGACGAGGATTCGCGGGGGTGGTGTGAAAGGCTTGTTATGCAGGTAAACGACGCCACAGATTCAAGAGAGCTCGCCAATGTCTTACGGCACATGGTAGTTATTCAGCCAACGGGCCGACTTTCAGCGACAGACTGCGTGCGTAGCTCGTTACAGTTGATCAAGCAGCCCCAAGGCGGCGCAGGGCGATCTGGGCTAGCTCCCGCAGAGCAGGGAGGAGGGCATTGTGAACTATTACATGGGGCGCCATACCCTCCCTCCCAACCTCACCCCGAGCCTCACCTTCTAGAGAATCAAAAAGGCCGTCCTATACAGACTTCGGTGAGTGAGGTCAGATTCTTACAATGGAATGAAGACCGAATTGCGTACTGGCCATCCACGGGAACTATCAACATCTCACATCTGTGCAAAGTAGGTAATGTGAGCTCCCCGCGGAAAGCCAAATTCCTTAGCAGGAACCGCAATATCCACAGGACTGTACTTCGTGGGGGTGCTAGATCAGGGACATATCTTTCGCTCTCCGATGCTCTTTTATTTTGTCAACACTTTGAACTACCTCAAGAGCCGATCCGCCAATTGATGCCCCGCCCTATCAACTCTACTGGTGTTTCTCATTACCAAGGTAGCCCTTCGGCATAGCTACATACAACAAAGGCGATGATCCAAGGCCCGTAGCCCCAGTAGATTCTCCTAACAATGATGTTCCCTATACCTTTGACCAGCTTAGAATGGTGGATGGGGGCCCCGAGAACCAATTGATGATCTAGTCCGTAATGCAGGTGATTACGACTTTATGACAACTTGCCTCCTAGGTAGACGATGAACCGTTCAGGCTTGACCCGCACGGCCCTCTTTATGTACAATAATAGTTGTCAAATGGGTTGTTATATTCCCCAGGTTGGTGCGGCGGCCTTAACGCGTTACGTTTTTCTTTGGTACCTTATTTTCTACATCATAGAGGGAATGGTTTTTTATAGGGGTGGTTTTTAACCTACCTACCGATTTTAGGCTTGGTCGTAGTATTCGGCCTTCTTTGCGACCGATTTAAAGATGAACTATAGCTACTTAGTTTGGAGTTCGGGAAGGCCGAAGGTTGAAAGGGAGGCTTGCGTTTGCGTTAAACTTTTATTTGATCTTTTTCCTTTAGTCGGGCAGCTACCTTAAGTAGGTATGTATTCGAGTTCTATTTGCAGGTCGGCTACGCCGCAACAATTGAAGCCTAGCAAGGGTTCGTTAGAGGCTTACGCTTGCCATATGCATCTAACCACTTTCTTGCTACTGCGACCTCCTAAGGCCTTACCTCTGGGTAGCAATGGTTAGTTAGGCTGTTCTATGTTACCTTCGGCAGAAGTAGTAATCTCGTATTAGTACCGACCTCGCTAGTAAGGCTGGCTAAAAGAGCCCACGCTCTTCCCAATACAAGTACTATCTACTATGATGCAGTCGCCCTGGTATCTGTCGCTTGATGTGTGCTGTAGAATCCGTCGGCTAAAATTGGAGACGCGCGATCTACGGCAAGGGATGATCACAACTCAGGTCGCCGAACAGACTTGTTCCTCTCTCGTAGCCATCTTCAGACCGGTTGAAATAGTACATTTATGACTATTTACGTCCTTAGGTCTACAGTACTGTAAATATAGAATGTAAACAATAGCATCCGAGACTTAATTAGTAGTCAGGTAACTCAATAATTAATTGCTAGGTAGGTAAATATTATGAAGCTAGTTTGTTGGCTAAAGATGTAATACCTATCATTATACACGAATTCCTCTCATTTTCAGCAATGCAAATAGCAGGGACAATCGGTACTTTATGCCGATTATTTAAGGCAATCCACTAGAGATTCCGCATCCCGCTCTTACGTGAGAGAACATGCAGGCATCGCTTGATTGATTCAATTCTTTAAGTCGGTGCGGGACGTTGCTCGTCTCTCCGCTGACCTCCCAGGGGGTACTATGGACGTGGCAAGCACTATCTATCGTCTAGATATATTACAACAGTGGTTATAGTTATCTGTGTTCCAGATAAGATGCCGTCTCATGCCTCAAGGACTCAACATTCCAGCGCTCGTGGTCAGTACAACCTGATCTTCCAAGCTGACAGCTTTTGCCGTCTTTCGGGTCGCTGGCCTAGCCAGCTGATGCGGGTGGCGTAGGCTTCTGCCTTCACCTTAGTAGGTTCCAGTGGCCTGCCTAAGCAGGCTTTTGCGTGGTGCCATCGCTGGCTGTTTTCGGTGTTTTGTGGTTTTACGTGTGTTTTTGTGATTTGCGTGCGTGTATTGCAGGCATCGCTATCCCGCCGATTGTACGTATAAACCTGTCTAGGTATGTCCATGGCTAAAGCCTAAGCCGCCAACTTACCTACCTATCTAAGTAGTGCAATCTGCCTCCTAGCTCTGCAATTGAAAGATTTCCCCTACACATTTACGAAGACGATGAGCATACGTTGAGGCAGGTTGAATCTCGAATGAACTGGAACCTTGGTACGTCCTTTTTCTCTAAAACAAGTCAACCGCAAACCCGGGATGCAATATGATCAGGGGAATAAAGGATTAACAGGGTAAGAGATGGGGCCTCCAATATGAACCTAGTTAGACTGGGCAGAGAGTAAGCAAGGGTTTTATCGAATACCTACATGCCAGGTTCTATCTTGGGGCGCGTCGAGGCGCCACAAAGCAGCGCGTCATATTATCTAATGGCCTGGGTAGGTTACCTCCGTATAGCCTCTTGTACTCTCGCTTCTTAGCCCATGTAGGCCAATGTCGACGCCAACCGTCTGGGACTTGCACAGCTAAGTCCACCTACTCATCTGAACCGCAGAGTAGATGCAGTCTCGAGGTCTGTCTCAGCTATGCGACTCCTTCATTGCGAGAGCCTAGCATTCGAAGAGTTCGTCCATGCTGACATTCCCCGCTACGCCATCCTATCCCATACATGGGGGGACGATGAAGTGTCACTGGATGAAATGCAGAACGTCTCAGCATCCTCTCGTCTAGATAGTTTGAAAAGGTACGAGAAGATATCCGCCACGTGCCGGGTCGCGCAGGAGCAGGGGCTTGACTATGTGTGGATAGACACGTGCTGCATCGACAAGTCGAGCAGTGCTGAGCTGTCCGAGGCTATCAACTCGATGTTCGCATGGTACCGGAACGCCACCGTCTGCTATGCCTGGCTGTCGGACTACACGCAAGACGCTGCCTTTAACCTTACGGATGAGGCCATCCTCACGTCGTTTGAGTCTCGCGAGTTGGCTACAGAGCAAGATAGGGGGTTTAGCGACCCTCCCCCTCTGACGTCGAAGGAGCTGGACATGCGTAACCACATCGGGCAGGGCCTCCGAAAATGCAGGTGGTTCTCGCGGGGTTGGACATTGCAGGAGCTCATCGCTCCGAGGCACGTAGAGTTCTATGACTGTGACTGGAAGTGCTTTGGCTCCAAGACGCAGCTCGCGCCCGTGCTGTCCTGGATCACAGGCATCGACTCGGCCGTCCTGAAAGGCGGCCCGCTGGATCAAGTCCTCGTCGGACGGCGGATGTCGTGGGCCGCCAACCGGCACACGCGGCGGGTCGAGGATATGGCGTACTGCCTCCTGGGCATCTTCGACATCAACATGCCGCTGCTGTACGGCGAGGGTGAGAAAGCATTCACGCGGCTGCAGGAAGAAATCATCCGATCCAGCAACGACCTCTCTATCTTTGCGTGGACCGCCTCGCTCAGCGACAAGCGTTCCTTTCGGAGTCTGTGGGCCAGTTCGCCTAGCGAGTTCCGGTCTTGCCAATTCCTCATCAAGCCGACACTGGAGTGGAACATCCGGGGCGAGTATAGCATCACCAGCCGCGGGCTACGCACGACGGATATGATCCGGACCGTGCGCGGCGAGGCCTCGCGGAAAGGGAGCTACTTCCTGCCGCTGGACTGCGTCGACGCGCGGCAGAAGAAGGACATCCGTTTCGTCTCGCTCGAGCAGTACGGGCCGAGCCTCTTCGCGCGGCGCAAGCCTTGGCTCTACGACACCGTGGTAGACATCGACGTCTCGCAGGCCTCACGGCTCGCACAGGTGCAGTACATCTGCTGCCGAGAGAGCCCTGACCTCGAGACCATGGTCCGGACGAGCCGCGTGGGATCCGTGCAGATCGACTTCTCGATCGAGGCGTTCGACGAGACGAGCATCTCGGCGCGGCCAGAAACAGACTGGGAGTAAGTTCCCTGGAGTCATTATTTTCCCCTTTTGGCAGGTTTCGGGACTCATTGCTCCTGCATGCTCCCGACACCTGAGCTGGAATCTTACTCTTTTTGGTAATTACTAACTCCAGCGTGTAAACAGCCTGCGCAACTCGGTGCTCCTCAGCTATCGTCGCCGGCAGTTCTGGGGTTGTTGGCGAATCAGAACAGTGTCCGACGAACCGGGCGTGTGTGTCGTCTGCGTACAATCCGACGGCTGGGTGCTCTACGGCATCTTCCCGTGGCACGAGCTGCCCGCCGCCATGGACCAGAGTGACTTGCTTCCATCGCAGGTTGCCGACATGTTGGAGAGCCTTCCCGTCCGGACGTCTGCGCGTTGTCCCCCATGGTATCACACCGTAGAGCTCAGCGAGCATGACTTGGGGGAGGCTAATGGCGGTGAGATCGCTGGTACATTACTACGGATTAAGAGTAGAAAGACACATGAAATCCAAGGCGACCGCAAAACCGTTAAAACTCGGTTACAGCGACTACTTAGAAGAACAAATTCAACCATAACACCACAAGTTTTAGTAAATAATGCAGTAAAACCTCAACCCAGGGCCGACACGAGGTAACCGCGAGAGCTTCGGGGGTTTACCGGTGTAAGATAAGAAACCAATGGCAATGTACCAATATCAACAATCCAGATGTACGCTGTATGACCCTCTGATATCTTTGGTTCGAGCGAGGTTAACTAAAACGAGTCCTAGAAGTAGTAAAGATATAGGGTAGTGGTTTGCAAGTGTAGTGAGTAGTATATTTTGTAGCTAATTAAAGCCCCTTACTTCAACTTCTTACAACACCATATTGCGTCGAGCACACAAACTACTCACATAAACTAGGAGCAAACAGCGTAAATGCCGCCAAAACCATTATGCACAGAACAACAACACCATTCTACATCATCATGTTAAGCCTACATGTATCTCTCCGAGTCCTAGTCGATCATTATTGTTACGTCGAGGGCGAATTTTAGATAGATAATTAAATAAGGGAATTAGGGGAGGTAGGTCCTTAGGAGCTCCATATACATCACATAAATCATCCTATGAAGTGCCTTCATTCCTATCATGTCACAACGTCGGTGTACATTCGTATGGGATAGGCGCCCTGTATCCAACCTACTTGAATAACTAAGTTCCTTAAAGGAGCAAGAAGCGACTAATTCCACATTGACGTCCAGCTCACTTGATTACTCAACCTAGCCAGCCTTTTACGGGGGTAATTGACGCGACTTATGAGCTAAGTATTATAATCACGACATTGCGTGTTCATTCATGCACATACAGGCATTGCCAAACTTGCAAGTAGATAGACTCGGCGGAATCTCTAGAAGCGATAAATAGCTTCTATATACGCTATTCAGAAACCAGACAATCAGATATTGATTCACAAATCCCTAACTCATCGCCGCCAACTCTCTCCTCTCAATATAGAGTATAGAAGTACTACAACCTTTGCCTTACGACAATACCTACTCTTGCTTTAACAAGCTCCCCATAGCAAGCATCGCATTACGGTACATAAAAATTCAACCCTAGCCCCTATGTCTCAAAGTCTCTACAATCTAGGGCTGTACAGTAGCATACATTGTACAGTTGCATGCAAGGCAAGAGCCAAATAGGCCTTCTATACAAAATGTTAGCAAGGGAAAGGAGTCAAAAAGCACCTTGCGAGTGTCTGCACGTGTAGAATTGATCATTTTTTAATAACGATATAAGCCTCACCGCTCCCACTGCGTACAGAGTGAGCCTTATCCCACGTCCGACAACCTCATCTACGATATTTACGCTAATCCCAATTCTTTTAAATTTATGATCCGCCAGGGCCTCCAAGCAAAGCAAATCTTCGCACGATACTAGGTCCGTATTCTTGATACTAAGTGATGGCCAGTCAGTCAGCCCACGCGTTATCTCGTGCTATGATGCGGTTCATGAACCCATACACAAGGAGACGGAGGAAAGGGAAACGGGCGGTTACTTACCTCGGCTTTGGTGTGGCAATATGACCTAAATTCTGGTGTCTGGCCTAACAGACTTCCTCCGAACCAGGGCCCATGTCGTTGTCGCTTATGTGTGATGACTTGTACCTCCAGTCCACCACTCTTGGCACCACCGCTGCGTACTTCGCTTGCTCGGATGCGGGCATCTACGAGATGTTTGATGTCTCGCTGTAACCTCCGGCCAAAGTCCTTATAGAGCGTGCTACCGCCAGAGAGCACAATGTTCTTGTAGAGCCCTCGTCGTACATCGATGGGACTCGACTGAATCACGCCGTCGACGACCACGGGCAGCGGCGTGAGAAAGTCGGACGAGTAGATTTCCGGGTTAAAAAAAATCTCGGGAGCTAGGAATCGCTCGTAGCCTACATCGACGGTGACTTGGCGGCCGCCGGGGTGAGATACGACGTGCTTAAGGAAACGGCTGCGGTCACGGTCGAAGCGCGAGAACTCTTTGACGATGTCGGGGCAGACGTAGCAGTGCTCTTCTTTGATCTCCTGGGCCGTCTTCAGAGAGCTATCGGGCTCACCTCGGTCGCGAAGTAAAGATTGCACAAAGTACGTTAGGTCTCGGCCGGCGATGGGAATGGACTTGATGGACGAGCCGATGACATAGCCCTCAGCGACGGGAATGACGTGGGTGACACCATCGCCGGAATCGATGACAGTGCCGGTCAAGGAGCGGTCGGTGACCTTTGTAGATGTCCAGGAGGCGGCGAGTGCGAGGACAGCCTGGACGGCGATGTAGAGACCGGCGCAGTTGAATGATTCGAAGAAGATTTCAGCCGTGTTCTCGCGGTTCTCGGGTGGGTTCAGGGGCTATATGGGAGACAGGGATTAGTAGCCGTTTTCGTGGGGTCAGCGCCGCGGCTCCAGATTGGTTCGATGTGCGTACAGGCTCGGTTAGGAGAAAGTAATGGTCTTCGGGCTCGACTCGAAGATACTTGAAGATGGAGTTGGACCAGAACCGTTCCATGTGGTCCTACATACCAGACACATGTTAGCTTCGGCCTTGTAAACTACTCCTTGGCAAGTGACTGACCCAATTCTCGATCTGGCCGTGTCGAATAGGGTAATGAAGACCGTAACCTGGGAGCGTACGCGTGTCAACCTTTCAGACCGGCTACAGCGACTCTATAGACCTCATGGCGGGCGGCAGAGGCGGCAGAGGCAGAACAAGCGTAAGGGGAGAGGGGGGATCTATAGAGACATACCGGGACCGTTTGCGGCAGCTATCGCCTCGTCGCCAATGAAGAAATCTAGGTCTTCGGTGCCGCGTTTCATAGAGAGGTGGCCAGTGGGACCGGCGCCGCCCGTGAGAAACGAGGGCTTGTTGGCAACGGCGGGGCGACCGGAGCCAGTCCCACCACTTCCACCAGCAGGGCCTTTCGTAGCAATGGCGGTAGGGAAGACGAAGGAGGGAGAATCGTTTCCGGCGAAACCTACAGACAAGGCGCAAAAGCCGCCGCCAGTTAGCCTCGGCCAAAGCACCCGTTAAGAGGATCGACGGGGTGCGAGATAAACAAAGGCGCCCGCGCGCACAGATTGGCAGCGAGCAGAATGCTGTGTGTGACGCAGAGAGAGAAGGAACCTCATCTTACCAAGCTTAGAAAAGCCCGTGCCGCTAGAATACACACACAATTGTCAGCACAGTGAAGCTATAGGCAAGGGGAGAAGGGGAGCACGTGCGGTGCCCCCTAGACAACACTCAAGACAGGCAGGCAGGCAGGCAGGCAGGTAGGTAGGCAGGTAGGTAGGCGGCGGTGAGCTACGTACTTGTCCATGACAACGGCCGGAGTTTGGTTTGCCATGACGGTGAAAGAAAAACGAGACGAATGAGAAGGAGAGGCGGCGGGGACGGAGGCGAGAGAGGGAGGAGGACGTCGGCAAGGCAATATTCGAGACAAGTCCCTGGCAGATCGGAGTTATAGTCGCATACGACGAGAGGAGGGAATGAAGGGGAGGGGGACCAACGATAGCGGCGACGGCGACGGTGGTGGTGATGCCCGGTCGGTTCGTCGATGAGGTCAATCGGTCAATTAAAACAACAAGCTTCTATGAGCTGTAGTAAAATATTGAGCTGCCTAGATAGGTACACAGATAAGTACTATAGGTAGATAGACGTTTAGCTGTGTGATGGCGGTTATAGGCAGTGGGTTAGAGAGCCTGTCGGTGCTGCAAGCTGCCATTCATGATGACGACGTGGTGGGAATACTGAGGCCTTAAGCCACCCCTTCCCTGTGGTACCTACCTAGACAGGTATGTAGGAAGCCTTAGGCTTAGGTACCTTGCCTAGCAGGTACCTAGGTAGATATATGTAGGTAGGTACATAGATCTACGGAGTATGAATTCTGTTATTATTATTACTTTAGCGGGGTGATGAAGCTAGGTTATGCTAAGTAGGTCCCGCCCCTCTGCTTCGAAGCGGGGTGGAGTTCGTACCCGTCTGGACTAGTGGCGTCACTGCCTAAAGCTGTAGCGGGCTGACCCTTTAGTCTGGGTCTTTAATAACACAAACGGACCAGCAATTCGATAAAACTTAGGTACTTAATTAACTATATAATTTACACTAAAATATTTGTATATATGCTTTATTGAATATTCTGTTTACTTGTATACCAAATAGCCAATATTTTCTAGTTATTTAATAAAGCTTTTTTACTACCTATAGCGTAAAATTATAGCGCTTATAACGCTAAATTATAGCATTTACCCACTTATACCTACCTATTTAATTGCACTTAATTAATTATATTGTTTTTTTATAACCTATCGTGCTTTATAGCGCTATATAGCGCTATAGTTATAATGTTTATAGCATATATAGCACTATAGTTATAACGCTTATAGCGCTAACATATTTATTTAACTTATTTAACCTATTTAACCTACTTAACTATTTATTACTGCTAAGCTATTAATATATTTAAAAACGTTATATTTTTAAGCTTTTTAAAATAAATATATTTTTAGGTTAAAAAAAAAGCAAAACATCTAGTTTTTTGTTGTTATTATTTATGTACTTTTTTTTTTTTTTTTTTTTTTATTTTTACTATTATTTTTACTAATATTATTTAGAAAAAAAACAGCCTATAAAGCTTTTTTTTTAATATAAAAACGTTTTATATTTGTTTTTTTTTATAAACTAAAAATCGCTAAAGCTGTTTAATTTGCAATTATTTTATTAATAACTTTAAAGTTTAATATATTTAATAGCATATAAATTGTATATTTTTTTACTTTTTTTTGCTATTTATAAAAGCTATTTTATAACCTATTATAAATTTTAATTTAAATAGTTATTTTTTTTAAAGCTTTAATATATAATGCTAAGTTTATTGTTATTGTTTAATTTTAGTTATAAAATTTAGCATTTATTTTTTTATTTATAAAAAAAAGCTATTAAAATATTTTTTTTATTTTTTAATAAAGTTAATAAAAAAGCTTTAACTTTAATAAATTATAAACTAACTATATATAAGCTACTAAAGTAAAATAACTATTTTTTAGATTTTTTACTTAAAAACTTTTTTTAACTTTTGCAATTTAGTTGCAAATATAAGTTAACTTATTTTTTTTAGCTTTAGCTATTATTTTAATTTTTTTATTTTTAATTAATTTTTTTTGTTAATTGTTATTATTTGTTATATATAATTATATATTTTTAGCTTTTAAAAAACTATACTTTTTAACTATTTAGGTTTTTTTTTTACAAGTTTTACAAACAAAAATATTTTTATAAAAGCAATAATATTTTTTTTTTTTTTTAATTTATTAATTGCTAATATTATTACTAACTAATAATAGTTTTTTAAAACCTTTAAAACATTAAACGTAAAAAATATTTAGTTTAATGTATAAATTTTTAGTTGTTTTTTAATATATTTATATAACTTTTTTAATAATAAAATGTTTAATAATAAGTTTTTTTTTATTTTATTATTTATATTTTTTTTATTATTTTGTTTTTTATTTTATTTTTTTTTAAATCGATTAATTAATAATATTTACAATACTGCTTTATTATAAATATTGCTTTTTGTTTTGCTGTTTAATAAAATAATATATTTTTGTTTTTATTATAAAAAAATTAAGTTTATAATAAAAAACGCTAAATTTATTACTTTATTTAGCACTATTTTAAAATTTTATAATAAAACTTTTATTTTAGCTTATATATTTAGTATAGTTAACTTTTTAAAAGTTTTATTGCATACTAACTATAACTTTATTAAAAAATTATTTTTAGCATAGTTAATAACGTTGTTTTAAACAGCTAAAAATATTTTATAACTAAAATATGCTTTATAAGCTTAAAAAATCCTTATATTTAATAGCTACAGTTTATAAAACATATATTTTAGTAGCAAAAAAATAATAATTTTAGTTTTTTTAGTTTTTTTTTAAATTTAATAGTTTTATAGCTTTTATAGTTATTTAATAATAATAGCTTTTTTTAATTTAAATTATTTAGCTTTATATAGTAGTTAAAATAATTAAGCTATTTTAAAACAATTATATTATTAATTTACTTGTTTTTTAAAAAGCAAATAATAGTATTATTATTTAGATTGTTATTATTAAATTTTTTAAATATTTAAACTGCTAAAAAAATTACTTAAGCAAAAATTATTTTGTTATTAGCTAAAATAGTTTTAATAACTATAGTAAATATTTAAAACTTTAAATTAATAAGCTTTAAGTTATTAATTTTATAATAGGTTTATATTATAATACTATTTATATAGCTTAATTAAAAGCTTGTTTTATTTATATTATATATTACTTTTAATATAATATTAAAAATTTTATAATATTTTTTTAAAGCTTAATACTATACTTTTAAATTAACGTAATTATTAGCTAACTTTTGCTATAAAAACTACAATTTGTTTTTTAGTAGTTTAAATATATAGCAATTTTAAGTTAAGTATTAATAAGTTTACTAATAACAAACTTAATAAAGCTTTTTATTTACTGCTATAATAACTTTTAAAATTTTGTTAACTATATACTATAAATAATATAAGCTAAAATAAATACTTTAAACAATTAAACGCTATATTGCATTATATAATGCTATTTTTATAGGCTTATTTAAAACTTTATTATAATTGTTATTAAATTAATAAAAAAAATAATCGTTATAACAATTTTATGTTTGTTAATAAAGTGCGCTAAAAGCTACTATAGCTATTTAAATTAATTTAAATTAATTATTTTTAAAAGCTTTTATTGCTAATAAAACTTTAGTTTTAGTAAAGTTTTTAAAAGCTTTAGCTATTATAAAAGTAATTTTAATAATATTATATTATTTTAAATATATTAAATAGCTATTTTAAAAGCTTTAAATATAAGCTAATTAAATGTTTTAAGCAAAATATAATTAAAATTTAAAAGCTTAAAATTTACAAAAAAGTTTTAAAACAACTAGCTTTATTAAAAAATGCGTTTTTTATATAAATTAAATATAAAAGTGTTGTTAAAAAAAGCTTTAAAGTTAAAAAATTAGCTAATTTAAAACTTTTTTAGGTTTAAAAATATTAATATTATAGGTTTATAAAACTATTGTTTTAAGGAAATATTATATTTATGCAAACTACTTATATTTTAGTAGAACTTCTACCTATTTGTAAGTACCCTTGAAATTTATCGAATTACTGGTCTGTTTGTGTTATTAAAAACCCAGACTAAAGGGTCAGCCCGCTATAGCTTTAGGCAGTGATGCCACTAGTCCAGACGGGTAATCGTTTACCGTTAGGTATAAGGTAGGTAGCGCATCGATTACATAAGGCACCTGCTCAGTAGCACAACTTCGAGATATTTTAAATGTCACCAATTCATCATATATATCGAAGTGCAGACTTCTCTCATTCAATCGCACTTCCATCTTACATACTAGGCTCATGAGTTGCACCGTCTTTCTTAGCTCCTCTCTATTACGCCTGCCGAGGGTCTTTATTTTACAAGGCATGTATATCCACGTAGGAAGGTAAGTAGGCCTCAAGGATATTTCGCGCTCCTCATCATGTGTTTTCGTGGAATTCAATTCAGTCCAACATTTTAATTTCCAATATTCGATTTCAGGCGACGTATATAATATTAGCGTCGACGTCTACGCATGCTGCCTAACTCACTCTTCCCTTTTCCCCTAATCTTACCTATACCTATATCTCCAAACATCATACTCCCCGGGACTCACTATCATACATGAACCGGACTCTCAGGATATGTATGACCACGTATCGAACCCGCACAGCGCCCGTAATACTCCTCTGCAACGGCGATATAGCCCGTGCTCACTATTCTATTGAATGAAGCACTCGCGTAGGTAGTATCTTATCCCTACCATCTCAACGCACTTACATGGCCCCATATCATATAGCACCTCGATACACGTTCACCACCAAGTAGACAGATCAACTTCTCTCAATTTCTGGCGTCGTTTTCCTTGAATACCCTTTCCTGCCATTTTCCCCTACTCTTTTTCTTTTCTAGACGCTTGATAGAGAGTGGTGTGCATCAATCTTAACTATTCCCTCTCCTATTAGGTGCTCTTATACACACTCGCAATATTAGGTACTACCTCCCAACTCCTGTATACTAAAGGCAAGTAACCCCCTCGCACTTGCCACCTACAGCAATACTCACTCCGCCCCGAGGTCAATGCGGCGTCCCTTTGAGAGTACGAGCAATCAGTCATATTTCCTATTTGTCTATTACCTCCCTTAGGTAGGTACTTATATCTCAACCCCCAGACTTTCCACCTTCCCCTTTCCGCCCAGAGGTACATGGTGGATAATCGTAGTCATCTTTTTCAGATAACTCGAGCCGTAACTTCTCCCATCTCTTCTGTTTCTCTGGATTTAAGCCGTACCTAGGTAGGTCATGTATCTTAGGTGGGTAGGTAGGTATTGAGTTGGTCACGTCACCTCCCTTCTTCCATACCTACCCAGATACTATAGAGCAGTGGGTTCGGCTTTCGTCAACGTCAACATGAACCTTGCGTCGTTCTGATCCGGAGACCTATCCTACTTCTTCGTAGCCTACAAACCTCCTATCTCTTACCTCCTTGCCCTTCTATTCTCAGTGGCCCGAGAGGGCTATATCCATTATTCGTGCCCTCGAGAACGTTGACTTACATTCTTTACCTCAAAGCTCTGCTCAATACACGTTAGAAGATATTCATCTCACCCCATTCTTTTTTTACTGCCCTGGTGGCCTTCAAGGCCTATCTTCGAGTTTCGACCGTCTATGTTGCTCATGATCTTCTGGTATCCTGCTGTCAGCTACGCCTGCTCCTATGCGGTTTGCTGAGCTATTGTTGTATCAATATTCGATATACTGACTCTCCTCTATAAACTAGGAGTACAATAAAAGTGCCCAACTTGGACATTCCGCTACAATCCAGGTACCTCGTGGTGCAAGGTGATGCCCATCAAAGATGTCGGATCAATCATGTCAACAAGCCCCACCTAATGACCATGACCACTCAGTAGAGGCATCACATCACCATCCACCGCCTCTGCAGACATATTATCACCAAATTCGCTCTCTTCTCGGAAAGAGAGACTACGGAGTGAATGAAACCTCAGCTCCTGTGGAAGTGTCGACTGTCGCCGGATCCAGCGATCTCGCAACTTCTAATAGTAACTATCCCAATATAGTAGTAGACGATGCAAGTGATTTTGCACAGCAAACCAAAAATGGCCAAGGCAATATTTTCACGGTAGATGGTGCCACGGACAGGGCAAGCAGACGATGGGCCAAACCTGTTGCCGCCATCTTCATACATGCTGGAGCCGGGTACCACAGTGCTGCCAATGAGGAACATCACCTCAAAGCCTGTAGCGAGTAAGCTCGATACGCCGGCATCCATCAATACGGAGACAGGGCTGACATGTGACTCTATAGGGCCGCTCGTGTGAGCATGAAAGCACTCAAAGGCGGGCGTTCTGCTATCGAGGCTGTTGAGGCTGCTATCAAAATTCTCGAGAACAAGGAGATAACAAATGCAGGGTACGGCAGCAATCTGGCCATCGATGGCACAGTGGAGTGTGATGCTACTGTAGTAGATCACTTTGGCCGTAGCGGAGCCTGCGGTGCTGTGCCGAGTAAGCCCCTTTTACCCCTTTTCCACCACCATACAACCGCCGTTGAACCGTAATTGACTGACAAGGCAATCCGCAGACGTCAAGAACCCTATCGCTCTAGCACGCATCATTCTCGAGACTAGCAACAAACCGCTGTCGCTCCGTCGTGTGCCTCCCAATCTTCTTGTCGGCGAAGGGGCCCGAGATTTTGCTCGGGATGCCGGCGTAGACCTCGTGACGAATGACGACCTCATATCCAAGAATTCTCGTGATCGTTTCATTCGCTGGAGAGATGACCTGAGGCGGGCAGAAGGCCGCGATATGCTAACCACGCCATCAGGGCAAGGCGAGTCACCTCCGCAGCTCGATCAAGATCCCCGCAAGGAGCACACAAATGCCATCCTAACAGGGACGTGGAACGAGGGACAACCCGATTCACCGGGCGGCGGTTCGCCATGGCTTCCCCCGCATCCACGTTCGCCCATTTCCACCCCGTCGCCAGCGACAGGGACACCACTAGCTTCGCCGAAGCCTATGCCGGAACGCAGCCCACTCAGCTTCCTAGGGGCATCCGTATCACATAAGCGCCAGCGCTTCCTGCCGACTCACAGCGACGAATACACGGATGACTACACAGGAGATTCTAGCCCGACACCCGATCCGAGTGGGAATCAAACGTCGAGGCCGAGCCCGATTTCGTCGTACATACCACCCCATGATGGCGCCAGCGACGAGCCAGACGCTGCATCCGAAGCCCTAACATCTGGGGCCTCGTGTCGACGTCCCTACTACGGCGAGAACGGCAACAGTGCCGATGTCGATGAGGACCAGATCACGGACACAGTCGGCGCGATAGCGATCGACCAATCCGGCCGGATGGCGGCGGGCTCTTCATCCGGGGGTATTGGAATGAAGCACCGAGGACGGATCGGGCCGGCAGCACTTGTGGGCGTGGGCACGGCCGTGATACCGGCAGACGCGGACGATGTAAGCGTAGCGGCCGTGACAAGCGGAACGGGCGAGCACATGGCGACGACACTGGCATCGCAGCGGTGCGCAGAGCGCATCTACCAGGGTAGTGTGCGTGGGCCGGACGGCCGGGATGTGCCATGTGAGGATGAGAGCGCGGTGCTAGCGAGCTTCATCGAAAATGACTTCCTCGGCCATCCGGGGGTGCGTGAATCAGCGTCACCCGGCGCCATCGGCGCCATGGCGGTCAAGAAGGCGCCCGGAGGGTATTACTTGTACTTTGCGCACAACACGGAGTCTTTTGCGCTCGCATCCATGGGGTCCAATGATGCCAGCCCGGCCTGCGTCATGTCACGTATCCACGAGGGCGGCGGCGGTGTCGCACAGGGGGCGCGGAAGATCCGAACTTGACATCATGACCACGGCTAGGTTTCCTAGCTCACTGGGTCCTATCCCATCCCATCTCATTCCACGCCATACCGGAAAGACACGAGATAGGAGATGGGCATGCGTGTTTTTGCGGAATAGACAAACGAACAAAGAAAATCGGTTTTTGGCCATACACACAGTATGGCGGCGTTCGATACCCTCTTTTCCTAGAGATAGACTGACTTTTCTCATACTTTTGCCCCCTACCCAGCCCCTTGCTCTCCTTTTTACTCTCTCTTCTCCGTGATTCTTAGCCTCTCAACCGCGCACAATCACAGTTAGGGTTCCCTGGCAAAACCAGACCGCATAGCCGAGGGGACTCAAAACACTGAGCATCCACACCCTCTACTCGCTAGTCCTATTTTCATGTTCATTCCTAATACTGGCTCTGGTGGGTTCCATTCGATTTGGGTGGACGGAAGGGTACTGTCATCCGCGCGGCTGGCTACGAATTCGGCTATACGGCGCAAGGTAATAACTAGAAATAGACAGGTAGACAGGCGCATGTTGACGGCAATTCGATTCCTAAGAATAAATAAATACTCACACATTCTGTCACGGATTACTAGTGAAGTAGAAGTCACAAGTCTTGCTAGATATCGTGAGTATTTTTAAACTTGCTTGTCGGGGTATTAGTTCCATTGAGTATAGCATATGAATGAGTAAAAAGCCCTAAACTGGTCCAGGTAGCAGAAGATGGGCAATTCCACTATGGCACGTAAGGATGACGTAGAAGTCGTAGATTAAGCCCTGGTCTGCCTCTAATTCCTAGCCATATTCCCATCATCACGCCCGTCCACTACTCGGCCCTCCATCCCCCATTTGTAGCACCGTTAAGCCGGTGCCGGAGTCCCAGCGGCGCTCCCCGTCTCCTCCCTACCAGCGACACCATTGACGCGCTTCCTCTTTTTCTTCTTACGGGGGACGACGGCGGGTTTAGCGCCATAATTGCCGAGGGCGAGCTTGGTGCCGCAGGTGAGGCACTCGGCATTGTCCGGGACGGCGCAGAAGATGCTGAGGCAGATGCTGCAGACGAAGCCTTGGTCAACGACGTTGCGGTGGCAGAAGCAGGCGGCGCGGAAGTCGACGGCGTGCTGGGTAGGGGTGACAAGGGCTTGGCGGGCGTCGTCGTCGGCGAGGAAGCCGAACATGAGGTAGGAGAGGAGGCCGCGCGGGTTGGCGGCGGCGGACAGGAACACGCCGCCGGTGATGAAGGCGGCCTGCTGCAGAAAAGTCGGGCCGTCGTAGAGGGCGAGGGTGTCGACGGGGATGCGGGCGTGCGAGGCGGCGAAGACGGCGTTCATGGTGGGGATGTACTGGGCAGGGGCGGACTGAGAGACGGAGACGACGAGAATGCGGGCGTGGATGGTGGGGGCGGCGGGCGTGGCCGAGGGCGCCGTGGTCGGGTTGGCAGGGTCGGCCGAGGTCTTGGGCGGCTCGAAGGCCAGTGCCGTCTTGTGGATGTGGGCGAGGGCCATGCTGAGGGCACCCGAGATCAGTGTGGTAGGGTCGAGGTCGGACGGCGTGGTGGTATCGATGAGGGCGCGCAGCGAGGCCAGTATGGACGACTCGATCTTAGCGAAGTGCGGGTACTTGTTGGCCGAGGTGCCGAGCTGGGGCTCTTCCCGCGGGCGAGGAGGACGGGGATGACGAGGGTGTAGAGGGGGATGGGGATGGGGATGCCCGTCAACAACGCCCGTCATCTCGACATCGCTGCCATGGCGACGACGGCTAGGGCCGGGGGGGATGTCCGGGTTGGGGGACGTGGGGTACAGCCAGACGGCGCGGTTGGTGTGGGCAGCGAGCACGGCGACCTGGTTGTCGTTGCCGTAGGCGAGGTGGGCGTTGATGAAGACGAGGATGTTGGCGATGGCCTTGGAGATGGGCAGCAGGTCGTGGATGGCTGCCCAGGCGCGCGGGTTGGTGTCGATGATGACGGTCAGCAGCGACGGCGTCTGGCTCGTGAAACCGCTCTCGTCATAGTGTTCCGACGCATCGATGCGGTTCATGTTGACCTAGGCCTTAACCTTGACCTTAACCTCGTCACAAGTCCAGCAGGTCGAACAACGGTGGCGTAATCAGTGTCAGACTTCGGACTACAGACTACCTCGCATCCATTCGAACCATAATTGGGGGGTTACTCCGAAATCGAGAGAGAAAGAGAGAGAAAGAGTTCCTCTTAGATAGTGTGATCTTATCCAAGACCGATCACCACCCTCTCATGTTATCGGCTTTGGCTACAACGTACCAATGAACCCGAAAATATGAGTTTGTGTGTGTAGGTTCGTGGTATGAAGAAGTATTGTAAGTATGTAGGACTCTGCTCAACTACCTACAAATAAAAATGTTACAGGCATGTACGCGGCACTAGATTACCTGATGCATTAGCGGCGGTGCGTCACTAGGTACCTATGTAGATGTCTTTACCTAGTTAGTCTAGGTAGTGTATTTTACACCCACAGCCGCGTACCTACCTAGGTACCTCACAGGGATCTAAATGTCGAGCATAATCGACGTCATAGGCCAAATTTATACCTACTAAGAGCCGGACTACCAACTACCTACTAGATAATTTCCAATATGCCACTATCGATATGACTCTCTTCTTCTATTCCGGACCCTCTGTAATAATCAATATCTCGACTCGTGGTTAAAGATAAAATAGCAACAAGATTAAGTATGCCATAAGTCTGTCTCATAGGACAGATGAGGTAACAAGGCTACCATAACATGTGGTATACTAGGTCATTAATTAATGAGCTATTCTAGATTAGGTTAGCTATAGACGCAATTTATAATTTCACAAGCCAATATTCTAAACATAGCGGGGTAGGCACCGGGACATAGAGGTCCCCACCGAAGCAAACCTACCTACCTACCTACATCATACCTAATCCTAATCATCCACGGCGTAGGTCTCTTTCTCAATACAGTTCATGGAGGTTAAATACCTAACCTACCTAGGCAGATAGTCTACATAACAACTTTAGATAGCTGCCTACGAGCGTTGGGGAAGGAGATAGATCTTCTTTTGTAAAGTGCTGATCTTCTTTACGCCCGTCTCTCCTACATATGTAGGTAATCGAGTAACCGACACAAGATCGTTAGGTACTTCTTATATATCTAAATAGGTTAGGTACGGACGTCATCTTTCTTTTTCTTCGGTTTTTTCTCTCCCTTCCCTATTCCTCATCGCTCTCAAGCTCAGAGTTTTTTATCTCAACATCCCAGAGCCTCATATCAGAGCCTCGTCCCAAATAACCCGCTCCCATCTAACTTAACTTGCTTACCACCCATCCGACCACTCACCCGACCACCCCATCTGTCTACCTGTTTGTCCGGGTAGGTTAAGCTTCCACCGCAAGCTCCCGCGCTTTGGTATGCTTTGTTTTCTGCTTACTCGAGGCTCGTGACCAGAGTTCCGCCCCCTATTCCTTCCGTCCCCTCCCTAGAAAACCTAGAAAATCCGTCATATTCGTTCACGTGCTTCTATTCCAGCGGCCACGTCAAGCTCACAATTTACTTTGTTAGTATCGGTACTTTAACTAAGCCACCATTCAACCGTCAAACTCTCGTCTATTATAAAACCCCATCGTTCCCTATCCCTCTCTCCCCCTCTATTTGCTTTCATCTTTACCACTATCCAATTTGCTCTGATTCGTTCTCGCGACGTTTATATGAACACACGAATCACCCCCCTTCCTCCCCCATTTAGATTCCCATCAAAGGAAATAACATACTTACACACTCAAACATTGCACTCTTCCTAGACGGAATTCACGTCAACTCTAGCCTACTTGACCAGCTAATTGCGTCTTCTCTTCACTCAACCAAGCTACTGGGAGCCAGATAGATCTTCACACAAGCCGTCTTCTTGCGTCATCAAATATCAACCCATCTCAGACACTATGGAGGAGAAACCTACACCTGCTGCGTCCGAGCTGGACCAGATCAGCAAGCTCGGTGTTACAGAACAAACCCAACTTCTCCTCGCCCGGTTAATGGAGGGCGGCCAGGAAGATGACGACACGTGCCAGGCCCTCGACCGACTGACCAAGCTTCTCAACGCGGACGCCGCCTCGAAAACCAAGACCAAATCCATCTGCGATGTCTTGGATGACGTCTGTGTCGACACCATCCTCGGCTATCTCGACATGAGACAGGCCGAGTCCGTCCGCGGCCATGCTATCCTAACTGTGTCGGCGTACCTGAAGGCTGCCGGCCAGAAGGGCTCGCAAGCACTACAGGCTTTCTTCTTCACTCGCGTCAAGCGAGGCACATATGACGATTATATCGTGGCCTTCTGCGTGGCTGCCTCCGTGTTCCCCATCGCCCCGGACGCCACCAGCGAGATGTTCCTCAGCGAGGGCTTCCTGCCAAGTCTCGACCCCCTCATGCGGAGAAAATGGAAGAGCCGAAAGGTGGAGACGGCCTGCTTGGAGATGCTCAATGCCGCCTCCACGCATTCCAATTGCCGTGAGGCTATCCTGAAGTACTGTACCGACTGGCTGGAAGAGGTGGTTCACCAGAAGCCCGAGGACCTGTCCAAGGCCATCCACGCCGCCGACCCCGACGTACAGGTAACCCCCGGGTCCATTGCCATGAGGAGACATTCTCAAGCCGTCCAGCATCTGGCTGCCGTCATCCTGGCTAAATTGAGGGTAGGCACCCTGAAGCTCCCAGAGTTCCCACCAGGCTGCCACAGAACTTTGCAGTGGAGGTGAGTTGGCGCATTGGTGCGCACAGGGCTGATCCGGTTTGGTCCCAGGCAGTGCCGTCGACAGCACAGCAAACGACGCAGGACAATGGGAGCAGGATTCAGCCCGCCGTCACGAGCATCGAAGACTTGTCCGAGAAATTCACACTGCTGCTTGCCGACCCCGAGAGTAGCAAGCAACATTCGATCGAAGGCCTGGCCTACGCCACCATCCAGCCTACGGTGAAGGAACAAGTTGCCCGCAATCCAGAATTATTGAAGAATATAGTAAAAGCTTTGAGTGACGCCCCCGCCAAGTCCCCCCTTACCTACGGCGCTCTCAGCATATTTGTGAATCTTACCCGCTATCCGCCAGTGCAGTCTGAAGAGGAGAAGAGAATGAACCAGCTCAAGGCCTATGCCAACGCTGCCGGCAAGCTACCACCACCAAATCCTCTCAATGACCATGATCACGTTACTGATCGATGTAAACGCGTTTTTGAGGCGGGTCTTATCCCCGTCCTAGTCACCCATAGTCGACACGGTTCCAGCGCATCCCTGTCTCTTATCGTATCTATCGTGTTTTCTCTCTCTGTCACTACCAGCCTCAGGGGCCAGCTGGCTCAGCAGGGCGCTGTCAACTTGTTGATTGCCGCAGGGTCCATCCTCTCGGATAACGACGCACAGGCGAAGGGCATGGCAGCCCAGGCGCTCGCACGCATACTAATCAGCACCAACCCATCTCTAGTTTTCGGAGGAACACGCGCCCACCCGCAGAACGCAGCCATCCGCCCTCTCGCTTCTATCCTGCAGCCCGATCCGACCGCCGAGACTCGTGATCTTTTACCTGCCTTCGAGGCGATGATGGCGCTCACCAACCTTGCTTCGACAGACGACGACACACGAGCGACCATTATCCGCGTTGCCTTCACCCAAATAGAGGAACACATCTTTTCTTCCAATCGCATGGTCTGCAGGGCGGCAACCGAGCTCATCTGTAACTTGGTGCAGTGCGTTGAGGGCATCGCCTTATACGCAGCAGGTACCTCTCAGGCAGCCAATCGCGTGCATCTTTTACTAGGTCTTACCGATGCCGAAGATGAGGCCACGCAAAGCGCAGCTAGCGGTGCCTTAGCGTCGCTGGTAGCGTACGAGGAAGTTGTGCAAGAAATCGTCAAGAAGACGACCGGGGTTGAGCATCTGCTAAGCTTGTGTTCGTCAGATAGCGAGGAATTACGGCATCGCGGCGTATTCATCGTATCTAGCATGATTGCACACGAAGGTGAAATAGGCAAACGGGCACGGCAAGTGATCAGGGATTTAAGCGGCGTCGAGTACGTCAAGACATGTGCTCAGAAGAGCCGTAACCCGGAGGTCATCCAACTCGCCGCAGGGGCATTGAAAGTGTTACTTGACAAAGATTAAATAAATACATTCATCCCAGTGACAACGTAATTTCTTCATCTGAGATCCTATGTGAAATACAGCACTACACATCCTCGACTTGTAACTAACATCGTAGAAAAATGCCCTTCTCCGTCTTCCGTGTTGCGTCTCTTGCTATAAGATTTGGTTGTAGAGCCTCCGTAAACCGTGATAAAAACTGACTTACTTTTGTTATCCTCAGGCCCAATCTTACTAATACATGATCGATCTATCTATCGTACATTTCGTAGCCCTCAGTCGTATCATCGTTGCGCAAACGCAGATCACCTCCAAGCCCACGCCAAAACCAACCATACAGAGCTTCAACCTCAACACTGCTATCTCGTAACAGCCTCTGGCGCCGCCGTGTCTCCGTTACCAACCGAGTCGGCGTCAACGCGGTTGAGGACGGCCACGCCCTCGACATGGCCTGTCTGGGGGAAGAAGTCGAAACCACGTAGGCTCTCGACGGCGTACCTCGTACCCTTCTCATTCACCCGGGTCCCCGCGCCCGCGCCCTCGGCGAGCTCGGCACCTCCCGTCTCGCCGCGCACAAGCATGCCGACGTCGCGGGCCTGCGTGTGGACATTACAGCTGACATAAACAACGCGACGGGGCGCGAAGCGGAGGAGCTGGGCCAGGAAGTCGGCGTCGCAGCCCTTGCGAGGCGGGTCGAGGACGACGACGGTCTCGTCGGGGTTGTACGTCACGCTCTTGAAGAGCTGGCCCGCATCAGCCGCGATGAAGTTGGCCTGCGAAGGCGGCAGGTGATTCGCGGCGGCGTTGGTGCGCGCAAACTCGATAGACTTGTCGGCAATGTCGATGCCCGTACTGCCCTGGAAGAGGGACGATAGTGTGATGGTGAAGAGGCCGGAGCCCGAGTACGCATCGATCAGATATCGGATCGGTGTCGAGGGGTTGGTAGGGAGGATGTGTTCGCGGATGTAGTCCGTGAACACAGGGAGAATCGAGTTGTTGTTCTGGAAAAAGGAGCCGGCAGGGTTGTGGAAGACGTAGTCACCCACATACTCGGTTGATGTAGCGTTGTTGTCCGTCACGCACGTCTTAAAATCTACGTGCATATCCGTCTCGATTTTCACGGAGGACGGCGGTTCTGCATCTTCTAGAGCGTCTTTAGATACCCTCTTCGTGCTCTCGCGGAGCAAGATTGTCGCACCACGCGTGTACTTCGTGAACTCGGTGCTCATTCTCTCACGCTCGTTTTTCATACCCAGGCGGACAGCGTCCGTGCCGATGGGGCAATCCTCGATGTCCAGCGTGGCGCGTTTGCCCTTGAACATGAATCCTATATCCGGGCAGGCTGCGAAAGGCGTCTTGTTATTCCTCCGGGCGCTCCCCGGTGGCCCGTCAAAGTGTGGCGTGAGCTTAGTGCGGTAGCCATACTGCAGGGGGCTGCCGATGGTGTCCTGGATGGCGGGGATTAGCTCCGGGGGCAAGTTCGAGAAGTTGCGGAAGGCCTTGTCAACAATGCGCTTCTTGATGCGCAGCTGCTCGGCGTAGTCGAGCATCTGGAACTGGCAGCCCGAGCACTTAGCAAAGTACCCGCAGCGCACACGGCTGTCGTCGCGCGTGGGGGCTGGCTCTACGACCTCGATGAAGTCGGCCACAGTGTACTGCTCCTCCCGCAGGTGGCGGTAAACCTTGATTTTTACGACATCACCGGGAACGGCAAACGGTACGACATAGATCTGTTTGGACCCCTCATGTACGGCTAGAGCATCACCGGTGGATGAGAGCTCGAGGACCTTGACGATGATCTCGGAGCCCTGCTGCGGGAGGGACTCGTGAGCGACGGACACCTCGTCGCCCTCGTCGCCCCCGTCTGATTCGCTGAGGGAAGCCCGGAGATGGCGGATATCGGTAGCGAGAACATCGTCGGACGTGCCATTCTTCATGTCCCGATCCCTCTTCTTGAACTTCTTCTGCTGCCTCTTTTTGCCCAGCCCAGACTTCTGGTTCTGGTTTTGGGCTGGTCTCTTGCCGTGAGGATTTGACTCGACATCTGCCATTAGCTCCGTAGTTGCAGCATCAGACGCCATGGCGAGAAAGTGGTTGAAGCTAGGTGAGTTTAGGTATGGTTGGCGGCCCTTAGATGCCCTCGTTGGTACGTGGGATGTGTGGGAGTGAGCCTGTCGAGTGAGCGTTGCATAGATAATATGAGTATTAGGAGTACTAAATTGAACCTGAGGCAAAATCGGAATGCGTTGTAGATTTGTTAGGTGACTCGACGTGGTCCATGCCCTAGCTGCTGCAGTCAACAACTTGAGCCTCATTCCTATATTATCGGCAAAAAGGAAGTTCTATCCATACTCACTCAATCAATAATCAATAACTTCAAAATGTAAAATGCGAATGAGTGAGTAAGACCTGTCTTGTCCAATAAGAATTTTGATCTCATATTCTCTTTCTTTAATTGGGTATAAAAGATGCGCTAAGTGGATATCTACTTTTAGTGCAATGTGTTTAGCCACTGTGGCACAGTACCGTAATAGGGCTGAGCAACACAGATAAGAAGTACCTTAGGTAGGTAAGTATGCTGTACTCTTGGCTTATTATAACGATGGAAATTGCGAATACCTAAATCCGCCTCAAATAATGGGCTGTTATGCCCATGATCCATCTGCATCTTTACTTAACGCAGCCAGTCCTACACTCCTGTTATATAGGTTTAGTAGTGAGTGGTAGCTGGTCTAGTGACGACCTACGAAGGGCTTATTAGTTAATACTTGTGTTACATTACGTATGTGCGTGATATTAGCTAGCCACCATCACATGTCTGATAGATATCTATATCTACAAGATTCGCGTGACTGTCACCAAGTTGGCCCCTGTTACAAAAACGCTAACAAGAATTCTCCGACCTAGAAAACTAGAGACCGACACAAGCGTACGTGTTTGCCCAGAGGCCGCCACACGCTGTCCCGCCAACCGCGGGGTTCCACGAGATGAAGTTGGCCTCGCTGATGCTGTACAGCTTGGCAATTATCGCGCACGTCTGGTTAGGCTGGACGAAGTGGAACTTGCGGCAGTTGCCTATCATGCCACTTTGTGTCGGTGTGGGCGTCGCGATGCCGTTGCCCGTAGTGGTCGTCGTTTTCGTGGTGGTAGTGGTAGTGGTAGTGGTAGTGGTAGTGGCGGGCTCGTGGCCAACAATGGACACACATGCGTACGCATTAGCCCAAAGCCCGGAGCACGTTGCCCCTACGGCCTTATTCCACGCTTGGAGCTGGGCTGTAGTAATGCCGTTCTTTAAGGCTACTACGTCGCAGCTCTCGTTGGTGTTGACAAAGTAGAACTTGTCACAGTTATCTACGATATCGGGCTGCGTGGGCGACGGGGTCGTGATACCATTACCTGCAGTGGTTGTTGGGCTTGCGGTAGAGGTGGTGGTAGTCGCGGGCTCGTGGCCGATGATGGACACGCATGCGTATGCGTTGGCCCAGAGCCCAGAGCACGTTGCTCCTACGGCCTTGTTCCATGCCTGGAGCTGCGCCGTGGTGATGCCGTTCTTCGAAGCCACTACATCGCAGCTCTCGTTCATATTAACAAAGTAGAACTTGTCACAGTTATCGACAATGTCGGGCTGCGTGGGTAGGGGGGTTGTGATTCCGTTGCCAGGGTTAGTGGGAGTAGGGGTGGGCGTTGCTGTGGGAACAGTCGACGGCTCGCTGCCGATGATGGAAATACACGCGTAAGCGTCCGCCCAGAGCCCGCTACACGTGCTTCCAGCCATCGGGTTCCAAGTGAGGAATTGTTGAAGAGTGATGCCGTTCGCTGTAGCGATACCTTGGCAGCTGGAGTCCTTGGGTACGAAGTAGAAAGCATCGCAGTTGTCTACCATACCAGGCTGGATAGGCTGTGGAGTAGTGATACCATTGCTGGGCTGGGTCGGTGTTGACGAGCCCGACGACGTTGTCGGAGCCGGTTCATCGGCGGCCTCAACGCAGTATGACTTCTGGACCTCAAAATTGGTGCAGTCCGGGGCGAGGATGGGATTCTGCGAGTCATTAGCATTATGATGGCATAGAAAAAGTGAGTAGGGTGACCTACCCAGCGAAGAAAATCCTCCAACGTGATATCCCAGTTGGTGGGAATATCAGTACACTTAGTGGCGGCGCCGACGTTGTCGACCCAATAGCTACAATATTTGGTGGTATTGGGATCATAGGGGTACTTTGGCGACGAGCCACGAGCCGAGATCGGTGGCGCGGCCAGAACGTGTAGCCCGAGCTCGCCGACGGCGAGAGCCAGGAAGAACGAGAGCCTTGAAAGCATGATGATCGGGAACAAGCAACGTTGATGCGGGAGGCGCCGGGCAAGAAGAGGAGCCGGACGTGTGTGATCTTTCGGAAGGGCTGGTGGCTACCTACCTAAGCTTTATTCTGGGACATCGATGATGGCGCAGACTTGATTTATAGATGCATCGTGAGGATCACATGGTACCAGTACCTGGTGTAGTAGATTTCAGCAGAGGCGCTGGCATCGCTAGCATCGCCGGCTAGCATCACTCCTAGCAGAAACTTGGCATCTATCTCTACGACTCGGCTTTTCAGATTTCCAAGTCGGATTATACCCAAACTCGAGCACACGAAGGGATCTCACGATGTTGTGCAGGGTTGCGTGGTGCCGAAATTAGAAGCGGACGCCGTCCGGACGCCGTCTATGAATGGGCTAATGCTATGGGCACATCTAGAATCGGATGACCCTTTCTCTGTCACTTCATGTTTACACAGACCGTCTAGTAACTCACGTGAGAGTGAGAGCAGCGGCGGTCCAGATCAATTTGAAAATAAACCCGACCTTCAGGGATTAGTAAAGCCAAACTTCAAGAACTGTGGACCGCATTATTAGCGTCTAATCTAGTTTCTATTTTATTTTTTTCATTCGGGTTTGGCCACACGTATAGGGCTGAAGAAGCAAGGCAAGGAGACAGGGAGGCCGGGAGGTCGGGAAGGAAACCATGCATACGCAGCAGGGGTTCTTGTGATTGAGCAAATCTTTTACGATGAGGCACGATGGACGAGCCCCGAGTGGACTTAAAGTATTCTGTAGTGTATAGTATAGTCGGGAGTCTCGTGAGATCCTTCGGCTGACGGCCCTCTATCGGGAGGTCTAGTGCGTGCTTGGCTCATTACTTAAACATACGACCCTGGTAATACTCGTGTATAGCTGGCTTGTGATTCGTTCATCAGGGTTCTATAGTGCAGTGGAATATACCTATTCCATATTACCAACTTCGGCAACTTGCATGGCCTTTCTCTTTGGGTTCGTCTATTCTTTGGGGTCTATTTCAGGAACTGACCACTATAACTGACAGCCCTTTCAAGCAGCCAATATATCTATCTGCCTAATGCCGAGGCGCTAGACATTACCACTTAGTCAATGCAGCCCTACGAATGCCATGCAAGTACCTGGTAGCCGAAATGAGCCTTCGATGGTGCTATTTACAGCATGCCGAAGAACTGGCAGCTCAGTATCACACGACAAAAAACGTCTTTGCCACATCAAATATACGCACTAAGTTCTGAGTTTTCAAGCTCAAGTCAAGGTCTTATTGTAGAATATTGCCAAGTCACCGTTCCGTATGATCCTGAAGCGCAACCAACTTTCACGCGAACCAGCATTCACGATGTTGGCATATCGCCGCACTTCTCCGACTAGGGATTATTCCCCGTTCAATATCCCCTGAGCCCTAATGGGGGTCTGTAAAGGTGCTGCTCCCATAGCTACGTTACCGTCCCTGAGTATCCGACTTTCACTCTCCTGAAAGAGGTCACTTCCCCTTAAAGTTGTCGGTTTCTGCGGCCGTTCTTCACCTTTCTCCCATCTCACCGCAAGCGGCCAAGACGGCGGGAATTCATCACGTCTCTTATCCCTCAAGCTCTCCATCTTGAGACTTGCCGCATGCTGGCTGATAGCCATGCGTCTTGATAACCTTCAGCGATGGGCGTCTGCGGCTCTCGTCGTCGTCCCCGTGCTGGGGAGCTTGCCACCCAACTTTGGCCGGTCTCACAAGCCATGCCCGAGGTCCTGTGATGAAAACCCAGGCTTCGCGGATTGGAGCAGTTACTATTCGCTTGATAGGCTCGAGATCTGTGCTGAGCCTATGCAATTAGTCTTCTCAACTTTTAACTCTATCGACGACCCTAAGTCTCAGCTCCGAATATTAGCCTGTACATCAGGAAATGCAGAGACTCCTATAAACGCTCTGACAGGTACTGCGGTAGACGAGCCGTCCGATTCGCCGGGCTTGGTCGACCTGGAAGCACACAAGCTACCAAAGAATGACAACAGTCGAGTCGCAAGACGCGACGACGACCCTGATTCCCAGCCGCCCGTCTGTCACAACGCCGTGCAGCAAAACTCTACCGTAGAATGGATCACATGGAGCCCGGACGCCACCGGGAAAACTGGCAACAGCTTGGATGATGTTCTCGCCTCGCTGAGCAGTACTCAGGCCTACCTTGAACATCCCATCAACTGCGAAGAGAATGTCATCTATGGCTACACCCGAGGCGTCCTTGTTGGACTTTATGCCGGGAGTCAGATCCAAAACCGCGGGGTTGCAGCCTACTTTGTACAGGACGCCTTGTCCCGCATCGCAGCCGCGTCGAAAGAAACTAGCGGGCGGACGGCAGTCCAGCTCTGCGGCGAAGGCCGGGATGCCGGCCATGCCCTCGGTTTGGTAGTCGACCCGTCCGGAGACTTCGTCTGGACGCAGAGTGTGATCCAGGCCTGGTCCTCGGGCAAGTGTATTGACCAATCCTCATCTGGAGGCATCGCCAAAACCACACGAGTCGGTACAACTGTTTCTGTCATTCCCGGCGATCTGAAACGATCCGAGCGAAGCAAGCGCGCCACAAGCCCCCGTCCCGACGGCACTTGTGCATCCTACATCATCAAGGCTGGAGACACCTGTTCCGCCATAGCGATAGCTGAAAGCATCAAACAATCCGACCTGTACAAGTACAACGAGAACACTTATGGCTGGGGCGGGTGTAATAGCCTGTATCCTGGGATGCGTATCTGTGTTGGCCCCGGAACTCCACGCTTGCCAGCGCCCAACAAAGATGCTGAATGTGGGCCGACCAAGCCTGGGACAGTTGAAGATGACAGCAAAAAGGTCGAAGACCTCAGCCCTTGTCCGATCAAGGCCTGTTGTAACGTCTGGGGCAAGTGTGGTGTAGACATAGACTACTGTGTACCGACATTCTCCGAGACTGGAAATCCAGGCACCGCTGAGCCAAATACCAACGGCTGCGTCCAGAACTGTGGCCTGGAGTTGTTAACAGGCCCTGCTCCATCTGAGTTTATTAAAGTTGGGTATTTCGAAGCTTGGAACCGTGAAAGGCCATGCCTTCATATGTCGCCGAGCGAGATCCCTTCGTCGTATACCCATGTACACTACTCCTTTGCTGATATTACCCCTAGCTTCGGGGTGTCACTTGGCCGCTTCTCTGATGTTTTCGACGAGTTCAAAAAGACAACAGGCCACAAGAAGGTCGTGGCCTTTGGCGGTTGGGCATTCAGCACGGAGCCTTCCACTTATCAGTTGTTTCGAAATGCTGTCACGCCTGCTAACAGGCAGACATTTGCTCAGGCATGTGTAGATTTCGTGAACCAACATGGGCTAGATGGTGTTGATTTTGACTGGGAATATCCTGGTGTGAGTCCCCCTTCCTACCATTTTCGCCCCTTCCTGCCTTCCTCTTTCTCTGCTCCCCCCTTTCTTTTTCCCCCGATTCTTGCTTCTCCATAACATGTGCCTGACATATATCACAGGAACCTGATATTCCTGGAATACCAGCGGGAGGTGAAGACGAGGGTCAAAATTACCTTGAATTTGTCAAGCTCGTTCGGTCATTAATGCCACAAGGCAAGACTGTATCGATTGCTGCTCCGGCTTCGTTCTGGTATCTGAAACAATTTCTCATTGAAGAGATGAGTGAGGTTCTAGATTACATTGTTTATATGACATATGACCTGCACGGTAAGCTTTACATCTACTCTAATCTCTTGTTGATCTCTTTGCCGATTGTAGAGAGCCACTTTTTGAATCACAAACCGTTCGTAGCTAACTGAGGAGAAGGTCAATGGGATTTCGGTAATGAATGGGGGCAGTCTGGCTGCAAGTCTGGTAACTGTCTGCGTTCTCATGTCAATATTACCGAAACTATGTCCTCTTTGGTCATGGTAACGAAAGCAGGTGTTCCTTCAAACAAGATTGTCGTAGGCGTGACTAGCTATGGTCGGTCCTTTAAGATGACGGATTCCTCGGTATGTATTGGGCTTCTACGCTTTCTCCTTTTCCATTTTGCATGAGAGCAATTAGACTAATGTGTCGACAGTGAGTGCAATTGGACCCCAGAAATGCATCATTTGATTTCTAACGAGTGGTTTTTTAATTTATCAGGTGTACTGGCCCTGGATGTACCTATACCGGACCGGATTCTGGTGCTACTCATGGGGAATGCACTGATACTGGGGGCTACATTAGCGATGGAGAAATCAACCAGATTATTGACGATGGTGGCGCTAAGAGACAGTGGACAGATGACACTCAATCGAATTACATCATCTATGGAGATGGTAAGTGCCCCTGTTGTCCTTTCGTTCACACTAGCCAGGTCGCTAACACCACGGGTTCTTTACAGACACTTGGGTCGCGTACATGGATGCGGCAAATAAACAGGCACGAATTGCTAAGTGGAAGTCGCTAAATTTCAGGGGGTCAAGCGACTGGGCTATAGACCTCCAAGGTGATCCTGGGTGAGTTTCACAGACTTATAGAACCTGTCGTTTCTCGGTGTATTGCCAGCACTAACTAGGAAAATGCGGCGATACAGCGCTGTCGATGATAGGGATGTCGTTTACCTCGACCCTGCGGTGTATACCGGAACGCCAGCGCAGTGCTCGCCACCCTGTCTGTTCGTCTTCCCTCCAAGCTCCTTATCGCAGCCGACCACCATCTCAATCCCGCCTTATACGACATCCATTCAACTTAGCAAAGGCACGACGACCACGATAACTGTCACCGTGACACAACTCACAGTCACCTCGGTGAGCTACTCGAACTTGAACATTTCCACTGGCCAAAATACCGGAACTCTCCACCCGTATGTGAGCCTCGACGTACCCCCGGTTACAACCGTCATCGATGGGGAGACAAGAACACTTAGGTTGCCACCGTGGCCAGCCATCACGCGCGGTCCGCCTGCAAGCTGGGGCTCCGGAAGCCCCGGTTCTGGTAATCCCGGCTCTGGAACCCCTGGCTCTGGGACGACTACAACGGAGACGTTTGGAAATGGAACTTACTTCCCAGGATTTCCACTCCCAACCCCACCCGACAACCCTCCATCCGAGACGATCTCAACGATTGATAAGCCTCCGTTCTCTATACCGACAAGCATAGACCCCTCGATACCCGTATGGCCTTTCTTTGACCTCGAGCCTGTTCCAACCCCTGTCCCCGACGAGGGCGAGGATGACGATGACGACGACGGAAAGTCTAAGAGTACTTGCAAACTTTGGTTCTTCTTTGTGAGTGGTTGTTCCAAATCACGGTGTCTGCCACTACTTCACGGCTGCTAATAGATGCCTAGGTCTGCATCAGCTGGGGTGACGATTGGGGTATCAACATTCAAGGTTGGGAATGGGATCTTCCGGTTGGCGTTTGGGGACCTGGTCCACCGCCGATCGATCGTCTAAGACTCCCCCCGGGATTCAAAATCGAGGGCTCGCTGCCTCCATGGCCTCGGATCACGTAAGCTGCCTGTATTTCACGAGTTGCCTCGTTCCCACTTCTACCCGCCCTCTCTCTACCTCCCCATGAAAGAAGAACCAAACTCGGGATCGAGAAATGATATACTGATGAATTCTACGTTCGGCAGGGTCCCACCTAAGGGTCCAATTGAAGCTCCGCCTAAGCCAACAGACTGCACTCCGGCTGAAGCGTCGCTCTGCCTGACCACAACATCGTTTGGGACCACGGTAACCGGTGGAGAGACGCGTACAACATCGAGCCAAGTCAAGTCAAGATGCGAAACAATAACAGGGTGCAACTTCCGTGACGTCGAAGCCACCAAGACTGTCGACGCTTGCACTCTTCGGAAGAGGACCCTGGAATTAACCGAGTGGCTCGAGCCCACCGCGGATCCGCAGGGCGTGTCGCCGCTTGTGAAGCGCACGACACTTCAGATCAGAGCCGAACCAGACTGGACGAACTGCGGCGAGGCCCCTGGGCCGGACGGTATAATCTGGCCCCTAAACCGAGCTGGTAGTACCCAGACAACCCTAAGGGCTATTCTTGAGCGACGCAAAGTGGCCCTCGGCCATGACTACATCGAGTTCCGGGCTGACGACCTAGACGTTACTGCCTTTTACTACGTCTACAACATGGGTCCTGTAGCCTTAGCCTATTTCAATTCTGCCGAGGTGCCAAGTGTAAGTTGTTCTTCCACTCCCTAGCAGTTCACGGAAAAGTTTGTGCCACATGTCATTCTTGCTGACCTCTCAGGTTTTACTCGCTTACTATCCCTCAAACCCATATCTGCCCCCAGGCATGTCATTCAAGCGCGGCTTGTCCGACGAGTCGGACTTCAACGAGACTTACGTGTTTGATAAGCCTAGTTTCCAAGAGACTTCGAGCTTCGAGACATGGAATGCTCCAATTAGGAAGTTGAATCTTGAAAAATCCGATAGTGGAATAAAACATTCAGGTATTGATAAAACTTACGATGCTCCAGGAATAGACAGCCGCGATAATGTAAAAATCCGCGATATGGCGAGAAACGGTACTGAACCTGAGCATGTTCTCGGCAAGAGAACGGTGAGAAACTGGTTCAATGGGGCGTGGCATTTGTCCATGGTAACTTGGCCACCAACGATCCCGTTCAACGTCGCCAGAGACATCACCAAGCACGGTTCCGATCCCCACGATCCTGACCACGACCCCCCTCAGGACAAATACGCCATAACAGCCGACGACTCTTGGGGCCGAGGCCAGACGGTTTACATTATGGATTCAAATTGGGAGAAAACTGCGAGTGTGAGAAATTCCTTTCGTTCTTCTCCGTCTCCTTCATAACTTCCTTAACCTTTGATTCCCACTCGTCGCTAACTCTGAATCTACATAGGAATACGCATCTAGGGCTGATGACCTGCCATTCAAAACGTATGGCCGGATGCCTGATCAGTCTAACGAAAAGAATCATGGTTCATGGACGACTGCTTTCGCTGCTGGCGCCGGCCTCGGGGTGGCAAAGAACGCCAGGATTCGTTTTGCTCAGGTTCCTACTAAGAGCCGTGACCAGAATACGCCATCCTTAAACCAGGGTGAGATAGCGGAGCGATTTCTCGAGGCTCTGATAAATATTGCGAACGACGCTGCTACCCAATCCAAAGATACCTGCGTTGTTAACATGTCTTGGGGTATACCCCCCAGATACCCAATACAGAGGAGTTTTTGGGCTATTTTCCGTAAGCCCATTTCGTCTAGTACATTTCCTATCGTCCGGAGGTGACGCTCACATGGTATTTTTAGTCTTCCTCATGCAGGATATGGAGAGGAAGTATGGCTGTGTCTTCGTCGCAGCTCCCGGCAATAGCGGCCAGGCAGCAAGGCACTACCCAGCCTTGTTCTGGGATAAAGTTCCAGGCATGTTTGTAGCAGGCGCTGTCGATATTCAGGGTTTCCCATTTTCAGGAAACTCTGGCGAAGACATCATTAATATATATGCGCCAGGGTAAGTTCCCTGGAGTCATTATTTTCCCCTTTTGGCAGGTTTCGGGACTCATTGCTCCTGAATGCTCCCGACACCTGAGCTAAAATCTTACTCTTTTTGGTAATTACTAACTCCAGCTTGTAAACAGAGTCAAACTGCCTCTCGGCAGTGGCAACTGGGTTACTGGCACGTCTTATGGTAGGCTCATGCATTTAATTACCTACGCAAAGAGGCTTATTTCTCTTTAACTGAGAGCTGACAACATCCTTTTAGCTGCTCCGATGGTAGCCGGCTTTGTCGCATATCTTCGTGGACTACCCGCGTATACTGGAGGAAGAGACCCGACCAGCATTCAGGCCAAGATTCAGGAGTGGGCTCGACCCATTACCATCGAGCCACTGTTAGCAGATGCGGATGACTCGTCGGGCTATAATATCCTCTGGAATGGCCAGCGGTTCGGAACCAATTGCGTATCCCTAACGAAGAGGGGCGTGTTCGAGCGCCAGATCGAGGCAGGGGATGGGGACGGAGATTCGTGTCCTATAAAGGGCGATCCCGGCAGCCCGGGTGGCCCAGGTAGCCCGAGTGACCCGGGTAGCCCAAGCGACCCTGGCAGGGACGGACCTCAAGGACCTCCAGTAGAGTATAAGAGCGGAGAGCCTGGTCCGATCTGCTCGACGAACTGTGGAAAGCTCTGTTCCGGCTTCTACTGTAACCCAACGCCCACCGGCACGCCGCCTGACTTCACGCCGCCGAAGACGACAACGATGCCCGCACCCACGGCAGACCCCACGTCGTGTACGGGCCTGTCGACGCTCCACACCACCACGCTCTGTAATGGTGACCCTCGGGGCGGTTCCTGCAAGACGTCCACGCTGTGTGAGGGTGCCATCACCTTGCCTCCGCAAGAGACGCCCCCGCCATTCCCATCCAACTGTGTCTCAACCGCGACGTGGACGAGTTGCGCGCTGGGAGTTCCCCCCGGGGTATCCGCATGTATCACCGGCTCGTCGTGCGCAGCGACATCGACAACAGACCCCCCCGCTGATCCCACGACTGAACCAACGACCACAACCACATCAATATGGTCGCCTCCTTACGGCTTACCCACACCCCACCCGATTCCCGGCACGTCCGCAAGCTGCAACATGGAGAACTGCGGGCTCTACCCGAGCATCATGGATGCGTGCGATAAGGCGGCCGAGGTGTTCATTAAGTTCCCCGACGATTCCTACGGGACTGGGTATGTGGCATTCCATTCTATTCCATTCCATTCCATTCCAGTCCTTCATTCTTTTTTGATCCCTTCCTTACTAGTAATAAATAACACTAACCGCATGCCCGTCCGCGTAGTCGGGATGACGTGCTCGGAACATGTATAGACGGCACGGACAACGTAACTGGCAAGCCCGTGGGTTGCACAATTCAATTTTTGGTCCGCGAAGACCATATCGACAACAACTGCCACTACACGGGGTCCGGCGCGGCGCAATGGTATAGCAACCTCCGGTCGTCGTGCGATACGTGCGGGCTCTTGGAAGACGGTGAGACCGGTTGTACCGTGTGGCTGCAATTTGTAGAGAAGTGCTCAGATATTACAGAGAAGCGGATACGCAGGCTCTAGTAATGGCTTGTGTTCTTGTCTACGAGGGGATCCCGCCGCGGTGCGAGAAATAATTGCCCGGGAAGGGTGAACGAAGTTGATGTAGCGCAATGATTCAATGGAACGATGACTTGTTGAATGGAAGGAGTAACAGGCAGGCGTCGCGTACTAACGGCAATCATAAGGGGTACGGTGTCATCTCTTATCAGAGTAGAGATCTATTGTACTTTCGTAGATCTACTAACGCCTTTTCGTCGGATCTCATCAAGCTCGATATAGCATGACCGAGACGCACTTTCATGTTAGTGATCGTGTCTACTGTGCCTACCATACGATGGTCCTCTATAACATCATTCCTTCGCCGAATCAGCCCCCACCGCCCTAATGTCCACAGCGTGCCAGATTCAATTTTCAACTTAACTCTTAACAAACAGCGCATTTCCCGTGTAGCAACCGTTGGCTGTGACTGGGGAGGCCTGTATACAGGGACGAGACATTGCAGTTTTCAATGTGTGGATACGGACTTCGATACACTCTGATACTAGATTATTAGTTGTAGCGTGGAAGAAAAAATTATGAGTCGTAGAGAATCCGAGCGTAAGTAATGCTCTCGCTTTACGAGACACAAGTTATATGAAGTCTAACCTCAATAGACCATCACTCGCAATACTAACAGGAACGAATGCATAACTTAGGGGCGAGTGGCTCCGGAGTAAGGCGCGTAGTTTGAGAGGATTTAGCAAGCAAAATGGGGGTTCTAGAGCTGCTGAAGCTGCGATCGACACTGACTCACTTGATGTTTATCGCCACGGAAAGTCGTGATGGTTTGGGGGGATGAGGTGAAAGGTTTTCGTTACCCAATTAACTAGCAATGGTAGTCGTAGAGGAAGATTTCCACCTAGAGAACTAGGCCTAACTCAACAAGTATCACGTTTTATTTAGATAGGTAAAACTCAGATATAGTCGCATTTTCTTCCTGACGAGGTGGTATAATAAGCTCCGATGTCCAGCATTTAATAATCATAGGCACTGCCTTTTATAATATTCCATCATAGATGATATACTACTGAAACGGCTCGGGTTATCAAGTCACACTCTAGAGGCGTGGCCAGCACCATCTTGACTATCTAGAGATTTTCACAAAGGAAATTAAGTCGAAATGTAAAAAAGAAAAAGAGTAGTATATTCCGTAGTAAACAGCCTAACGACTGTAATCTAAGACTAGGAGGTAGGCTATTTATATAAAAGTCAACGAATTTCGGCTAGGATCCTCCTTAGCTAATCAATCTGACCCCCTGGTTAGACCGCCTGCACCGCATCACCACGCCATTTCAACGTTTACGAACTCTAGGTGCTTGTTTTAAAAGGCCTTCCAGGGGTTATATGTAAGCTATTAAAGTAATAGTGCTAAGAGCGAACATGCGGACATACTTAATCTGCGTTGCTTACTAATTTAAATTGTTTTTTCATTCTAATAAGCAGTAGCATAGATAAGTCCAGGGAAACCTTTACGGGGTGTTTTGTATAGCCAATCTAGTGAGATCCAATTTACTATCTGTTAGATCAATTTAGTATTAACTTCATTGCTCCTTTGATCTCACTTTTGTTAGTTATACTATATCAGGGTCCATAATCTAACTATTCGTATTACTCTACTCTCAGCATATACTTCTTATACTAACCTAATATTTTTATCAACAGCATACGAATAGAAAGTTTCAGTCACGTATTAGGGTCTGGGTTCGGCCGGCTTTTCTGGCGTGGTGTGCCTCTGTCATGCTTAGAGCAGTCGTCTCTGATCACTACAAAATCAAACTTAACTCCCGTTCAGACTACTTAATCCCTCATTTCTCATTTTCTACTTAGTGGGAGAAAATCGATGGTCCGCAGTCAAGCAAGGGAATTGGGAGTCCAACGGTGGTGGCCCTCTCTCCCAGCCGCATCCGCCTATGATTCTTAATTTTATATCTATAGATGTGGTTATTTCTGTTATTGCAAATGAATGACATGGACTCATAGTTATAGACGAGGATGAGGATGGGCCGTACGTTGATGACTGTTGTCTTGGCAGTAGTCCCAGGTGTGGTGTCTCTGGCCGTTCTCGAGGATCGGCTGGAGCGAATAGTGGTAGGGGTTTCCATTTCTATTGCAATCTTGATACCATAGTGTTATTCCGGGGGCCATAGGCGTCATGAGCTGGTATACTGACTGAGAGCCCTCACGAGAAAAATAAAATACAGAGGAGTACCAACTATATGTGACATTGAACCCCTATGTGAAGTCATGTTAGCGGGCAGGGGCAAGGTCAAGGCAGCCTCCCCAGATTAGCCTAGGTTCGCTCTCACACATGGCGACCACATGGCCCTCCTCATAAATCTCTTTCTATACTATCTTCAACCTATAATTGGCATATCACGTTTGCACCCTTCGACTCAGCTCTCCAAGGTTGACACTACGGTTGAGATATCACAGTATTACCTCCCGAGGGCCCTACATCCAATCACGAGACAAACCCCGGGGATGGCGTGGCAATGCTCGGATTATTGGAACTCTGAGCCTCATAACAGGACATCAGGCTGTAGACTCTAGACCGCTTATATCCAGATCACGCGACACTTGCAACCACCAAAACACCAACAATGTTATGATTCTGCCTTGTGCGGATCATTTCATGTTATGGACACTAGATTACGGTATGATTTATTCTTCCACATCCTGTTAGTGGCGACACGATGACAACAGAAAGCCCAAGTACTTAGGCTGCCGGACGTCATGTCTGCTGTGCCTCTATGAAGTGTGTGGTCCTCCAGGCATCACAGCCTGATGGCCGCGGCCTTAGCATAAGTAGCCCGCCGGCCGCGGCCACCGCCGCGCAATCACAAGGCTAGTGCCTCTTGTCCACGATCTAGCCTTGGCTCCACAAGCATTTTAATCACGTCAGTTAGGAACGCTACGCCGTAATGCTCAATTCTGCTACTGCTCGTGATATCCAAACGAAGTGTGAAAATTATAAAAACATCTGCAATATTGTTGCGACAAAGCTACTGCATCATTCCGTTAGCTAATCACGGTCAAAATCAAAGATCAGGCAATTAATACACCTGGGTGGTCTATGCCTAGCCGCGTAAATGGGCCGTTTCACAGCTAGACGACGCCACAACCAACAACGATTTTTTTCTTTGCACTCTATTCACAGAACTACCTATGACTCCGTTTGATACGGCGTAGGTTTTTACACATTGCTTGAATTTGAGTCTTATGACCAACAACAGCGTCGAGCCGCCTCGAGTGCAATCCAGCAAAGATGTATAAAATCAACACTTATTCCTCTCGATTTCGATCTTTTTCGTTAAAGTCATCATAAAAACATACTCAGACTCACTACAATCAAATCTTTCGAGAATTGCCGTCTTGTCAAATACCCAGCTTCTTTCTACTACGCTTAGCTTTCTCGCCAACAGAAACAACAAACACATTACCATCCGCCATCTATCATACAATCGGGCTCCTAACTCACACTCACACACTTCCACCTATCCCGAGGGTTAACCCATCTGTGAATAGACCGTCATATAAGTATGTAACATAACTCCTTATCCCGTTCTCTGGTTCAGAAGTCTTACAGCATATACTAATCACTTTCAGCTAGAATGCCTTACATCGAGGATACGACTGAGTGCACTTCTTGCAACGGTACTGGGAATCGAGAGGTTCGTTGCCCTACCCCAGGGTGCGATGGTGGCTGGGTTTACCAGACCTGCGGCCATTGCCAAGGTGAGGGTTGTAACACCTGCGGTCATTATGGTTATTTTGGAGATCGTTGTAGGAGACGCTGCAGCAACGGAAGGGTTAATGCTGGATGCTCCGGCTGCAACGGCAGAGGATACCGCTGAAACCAGACTTGATCTCACTCTTCTGTTGCCTTCATGTTGGCTTCCTTAGTTTATGATTTCACGTGCTGGTATGCTGGGGCGTTGTTACTGGCGTTGTTAACGTCGTCTGGGGGGGAGGGAAGAGAGACTTGGGTGGGTGGGATTTGGGGTTCACTGCTTTTGTCAATCGTTCTTTACCTTGCGTGTTTTTTCTGTTGTGTTTCTATTTTCCCTGTAGCTGATGGAGATATTGTTGCTTCATGGGCGAATGCCTGGGTTTTCCTATGTTTCTGCTGGTTCTACCTTGGGGTAAAACGTCCGCTCTTTGAATACTCTATATAGAATATATCTCATACTAGAATGGAATTTTTCTTGCTTCTAATTCATATATGTTGTTCTTCGGCATACAACTACTAGCTATGATCATCATCTAATCCAATGATAGTACCATTGCTACAACGGCCAATGGAATCAAAATTATCAAAGGGTGGGGGGGGGAATGAATCAAGCAGAAATATAAAGGACCGTGAATTCCCAGGTTTATAATAACTAAGTTTCGGGTTCCCTTGGAGAATTCAATTCCTTCATCTGTTGCACCCAGATGTCTTTCTCAAAAGTTTCCCAACTGTTAATGAATCTTTCATCAAGATGTTCTCCATGCTCCTCACGTCCGATACCCCTAAGAAGGCCTCGCAAGTCAGCATCTGGGCGCCAGTCGCGAACATCCCAGAACAGCCGTCTCTGGTGTTCATTCTCAAACAACGCGGGATCTAGACGATATCCTGTATAGAGATACGTCATGTGAGGACTAAAATAATGGATACCCCATGAGAAATAGCCACAGGTACGCTGGCCAGTATCGAGTTCTATGGGCGCGGGTACACGTGCAGTAATATGAGCAATTTTCAGGTTTGGCATTTGTATGCACGCTTGCCCGAATGCTTTTATGAGCGGCACAAGTGAGCCGTCGTCCGGAACTACATCGTCAACGAATTTGGGCCTATGCATCTCCAGAAATGAGGCTATAGCCATAGCTGCAGCCTCTTCTTCTTCGTTATTCCTATACCCAGGAGGCACCTCTTCTGAGGGCGCATCTCCCAACTGGATAGGATGTTCAGCATCTACAAAATAGTGACCCCCCGATGGCCGCCTCGGATGAAAATCTATGTCTAGGCGTTCCACGTTCTGCCAATAGGGCTCTACTAGAGCAGGGGGTCGACCCGGCCACAATAACGACCAGTCAGTTAGCCCGTGTATAGAGAGAAACCTAAGAGCTGGCATATGAGCTGTAGCAGTGCGGATCGCATCGCTTAAGGTATCACGGTGAGGAGCCTCCGGGTGAAGAGTTCCGTTAGCCGAGTTTGGACCCCAGTCGTGGCCTGAGGGCAATGTTAAGACAAGCCTATGTAACCGCAGCGATTGAGGAAGAAGCTCTGCGACTGCTCGTGCCAAGTCACGTCGACGTGTCCGACGCAGAGTGATATAGCTTATAGCCCGATCGTCCAAGTCCAAGTACGCACAGGTAAGGTTTGGTGACCTGGTAGCGATCTCCAAAGGGACGCGGCCACAGATATTTCTTGTCGTGTGAAATAATCGGAATCCACTGATCACAGGGACCAGGGGTAACTCGGAGAGGGGCAGGAGACGGAGACAAGAATAATGGTGCCGCCAGTTCAAGAGATCGATGATGGTGGTTTTGTCATCGCGCACCCGATTATATAGGCGTATGTCTTTTTTAGGCGATGAATGACGTACGTAGGGGAAGTCTGATTGCGAATATACGTCCTTAATGACAAGGTCAAGAAGACTACATTTGTTGAGGTCCCAAGATTGCAACAGGTGGAAAAGACGATGTATGGCATCGGTGAATGCCTCATCGTTAGCCTGCCGGTCATTGTCACGCTCGAACCGACGGCGGTCCTCGTCGATATATCCAGGCAGGACTATCGTGTACTTAATTCCGCGCACATAACGACGGCGGTCATCTTGAACGAGCTCCTCAAAGCGGGCTAAATCATCGCTTCGCACGTGGATATCTCTAAACGTGCGCCGTTCTATGGCGGACTGCCAGCGGCGTGAGACGGTGGCCAGCGCGGGCAGGTCGAATTCTGGACCGTGTAGTAATTTGCCAATGGCATCGTATGTCTCTTGAGGTAACGTATTCATTTTGGCGCCCACAGGGTGAAATACGACACTCGGCCGTCAAAATAGAAGCTGAGAGCTGGAAGGACACGTTATTGACAGAGTACACATACGCAGTTCGAGGCGGGGAGCGCAAGGAAAAAGAGAGTAGGAGACAGCCAACGGTTTGTTCTGTTAGATAAGTAGGTAACTGTTGGTTGTTGGTCTGCAATGCAATGGGCTGTGCATGCAGTTTAGGTACATTAGGTACCTACTTCTTAGTAAGGTAGGTATGCAGACATGGACCCGCACCTCCGCATGGGTTAATACATTGAGGCAACAGGGCAAAACATTGCTGCTCGACGACGGCTTGACTGTGTTCGAGCCCTATTACATAGTACTATGATAGTAGTGAGCTTAATTTTCCAGTACTGATTGGGGCTGGATATCCCATCAAGGCCTACTTACTAACTATATCTCGTTACAAAGCACCCCTTCAGTGTCAACTTACCTACGGTCTACGAGTTCCCGCAATGGATGGAACAAACGAACTTCAAATCTCACGCCATCGCCCCTTGTATGCCAATACTTCAATTACTCGTCTTATAAACGACCCGAAACCCGCGAGAAGTTGCATTGTTTACTTTCCGGTTACGCCAACCTTAGCATCGGGGTTTCGCTCTTGATAGCCATGTGTCTGACCTTGCTGATCCTACCACACGGACCTATTGGCACCATTGAGCAATTAGATAAGCCAATAGTAACAACTGATATTCCTATTACGGTGACTGTCGCAAAGATTAGGTACTCCGCTATTTCTGTAGTATCGGATCGAAATCGACGGGGTCCTAGGTGTTTGATTCGCACCTACAACACAATTCAAACCCCAGGTTGCGTACGGAAGGCCATCCCGCAAGCTGCTAAATAGCGATGATGCGCAATATTTCTTGTGCATTTGCTTTCTTGCTTTCTACTATACATGCCTATTAAATGTAGATGTCGCAGGGAGACGGGTCGCCACTATAAACAGCTGTGAATCTGCGGATGAATATATATAACATGTGTATGAAGTCTAAAAACTAGTTAGGGCCTGTATTCGTTTTTTCTTTGGTACCGATTTGGATAAAGCTTGTCTCGCGTTTAATATCCTTCTTACTAATTATAAATGATTTAATACTCGCGAGGATGACAAGATCAATTGTTACCGATCCCCCCACTGCACTAATCACTAATCGTAAGCTTATTTTTTATAGTGTCTTATCACTCCAATACACATGTATGCTATATAGATAAAAGAAAATGGGAGGCAAAAGATTGTTATATTAAAAGTAAAGAGGTTTTTTCCTACTGGGTATAAAAATAAAGCTATATAAGTAGAGATAATATAGTACAGTATAAATACTATACTATATATAGTAGCTACTTTAAAGCAAACTAGTAAAATATTTATGCTTTTTTGTTAATATATATATCGTTTATTAAACTAATAATTTTTTTTTGCTTATAAAGCTTAATTATTAAATTAAATAATTTTAAATGCTTATTATTTTAATTTATTTACTTTTATTACATTAGTTTTAATTTTTTGTTTATAAGCATAGTAATTATTATAATTTTTTAACTATTAAATTAAATATTTATAACAATAGTTATATTTATATTTTATAGTTAAAACTAGTTTTTTAATTTTAAAGTTGTTTTTATAAATATAGTATTTTTATAGCAAATAATGTTTATATTTATATATAATTATATATATATTTTTTTTTACTTTATACTTTAAAGTATAATTAAAATATTTAACTTTTATATTAATTTAATTTTAAGTAAAAATGTAATTATTAAGCTTTTATAATTTTTATTTAAATATAAGTATTTAAATATATTTGTTTTTTAGCTTTTTTATTTACTATAAATTTTAAGCTTTTAAAAATTATAAATTGTTTTTAGTATTTTAGTTTTTAAAGTTAATATTTTTAATTAGTTTTTTTTTATATTTTTAGCATTATATTTATTATTTAATAATAACTTTAATAGCTTATATTTTTAATTTGCTTATTATTAAGCAAACTTAGTAACGCTTTTTAGTTATTTTATGTTTAGTTTGCTTACGTTTTGCTTTTAAGCAAACAAGCATATTTTAATAACTATAAGCGTAATATGTTTTTTATTTTTTTTTTGCTTTTTTTTAAACTGCAAAAAAAAAAACGCTAAACATATATTAAATAATATATTAAAAAAAAAACAATATACTAGCGAAAAAAAAGCTAGTATTATTATATTTAGTATATAAACTTTATTAATAAAATATATATAAATATTATGTATAAAAAAAAATAGTATTTTAAATAAATATTATAAATATAAGCGTAAGTAGTTATATTGCATTAAATAATATGTTATTAAAAAAAAAAATAATATATTAGCAAAAAAAAAGCTAGCATTATTATACTTAATATATAAACTTTATTAGTAAAAAACATACAAATATTATATATAAAAAAAAATAGCGTTTTAAATAAACATTATTAATAAAAAAAAAATTAAAAACGCAATAAATATTATTAATAAAAGCATAAATAGTTATAATATATTAAATAATGCTATAAAGTTAATTTGCTAAAATAGCATTTAATATTATATATTTAATAATATTAAAAAAAAAAAAATAATTATTAATTATATTATTTTTTTTTATATATTTATTAAATATATTAATAAGTTTAGCTATTTAAAGCTTATAAAAATATTTAATTTTAAATTAATTTTTAGTATAAATTTTAAGCTATAATTAGTTTAATTTATATTAGCTTAATAAAAGCTTTTTATATTATTTTTAAACAATAAATAGCTATTTAAACTTTTAATATAATTATTTTAAGTTTTAAAAATATTTTTTAAAATAATATATTTTAATATATAAAACAAATATTTTTTATAATATTTAATAAATGCTTTTTTTAGTTTAATAAACTTTTTATTTGTTTAAAGCTAAAGTTTTACTTTTTTTTTTTATATTTATTGCTATTTTTATATATAAAAAGTAAAATATGCTTTATTTATTAAATTTTTTAATTATTTTTTAAATAAATAATATAAATATATAAAAAAGCAAAATAGTAAAATATATAATACTAAAAATAATATATTTTTTTAGCTTTATAATATAATAAGCTTATAATATTTTATAATAATATATTTTGTTTGCTTTTATTTAATAATAGCTTAAAAATTTAATATAGCTGCTAAAAAAAAAACTAATATAATTAAATAGTATATTAAAAATAAATGCTAAAACTAAATTATAAAAATAGTTAAAATAAAAATAAAAAAAGCATAATTTATTTAAATTTTACTAAATGCTTAAAATATATAGTAAAAAAAAATTTTAAATAAATATAGCTATAAAATTATATAATTTAATATATAAAATAGTTTTATATTTTATTATATTAATTTATTATTAAATATAAATAATAAAAATAAAAATATAAAATTAAAGCTTATATTTAATAATATAGCAAACAATATATTAAAGCTTATATTTAATTCCACCTAGGCAAGTAAATAAACTGCAACTAAATAATTAAGCCGAAAGCTTGGCATACAAGCAGGAAAATAGGCGATAATTTTTTTGTACGAAAAAAAAGCAAGCTATATATAAGCTATATATAGCTTAGCTTTTTTTACGTAACCGATTATTTATAACTATATATTAATAGCTGCAAATAGCTATTAACGGCTATTAGTATAGCTTTTAGCAGTATATATAGCTACTAATAACTAAATTATTATATATTAGCCATTTTATTATTTTGCTAATTGTTTTGCTAGGCGTAATATAGCTATAAACAAGCTGCTAATATAAAAATATAGGCTGCTAATAGCTAGCAAAATATTAATATATTAGTTAACTTATAAAGCGCAAAAAAACACTTTTAACTATTTATATACTATATTATAGCGTTATAATAAAGCAATTTAATACTTACTACTTTTTTAAAAACTTAAAAAAGGCCTAGGTTTAAGTAGTTTTTATTATATATAGCTTATAAATATGCTATAAAGCTTTTTATAATATAGTTTTTTTTTTACGTACCACTTTAAGCAGTAATAAATTTGAAAATTAACTATTAAAACTTATATTTAATAATATAATATAAAAATTAATAAATTTTGCTTTAAAAAATATTTTATGCAATTAAAATTTAAAGTAGCAAAAAGTTTTTTTTTTTAATATAATATAATAAAAAAAATAAACTAATATTTTATATTAATTTTATATAGGCTTTAGCCTATTTATAGTTACCTAGTGATTTGTGTTTTATATATTATAGTATAATTAAATGTTTATTGCTAACTAATTAACTTAAACTTTAAGCTAAGCTTTTTATTAAGCTGCAATTTGTTAGTTAGCTACTAATAATGTTTTTAACGCTTTTTTTTTTATATAAAGTTCGCAAATTTCCAACTTTTATAATAGAAGCCGAAATGCTAAAAATAGCTTTTTTTTTTAATATTAAACCTGCATTTTTTTGTTTGTATAGCGATAATGCTTTTTAATTAAGCTTTAAATAGTTAATAGTAGCCGTAAAAATGCTTTTGTTGTGCTTTTATTTTAAGCTGTAGGCAAGTTATTAAAACTTAGCTATTAAGCTATTTAGCTTGCTAAAGCTATTTAGCTTGCTGCTGTGCGATAAGTTAACTGATTTATATACTAGTTAATTTTTTAAAGTATTTTAATAAAAACTTTTTTTTTAATTTTTGTAATATTAATACCGGTTTTGTTTACTTGTTTTAACTATATTTTATATTTTTTTGCAGTTTTAAAAATTGCTAAATACTAACAATCGTTTAAATATATAAAGTTATATATTAAAATAAAATAAATTTTATAATTATAGTTAAAGTTATTTAAATTTTATAGGCTTAGTTTTTTAATTACTTTTGGTAGTTTGAAAATAGTTATAGCTAAAGCTATATTTTTAGGCCTTGTTATGGTTATTGGTGGTGGTGGTGGTGTTGTTGTAAAGGGTGTGATAGTAATGGAAGTGTAGTTATAACGGTAGCAATAGAAGGTAAAGGAAATAACTGTTTTATAGGCAAAGCTTTTGCTTACTTTTTATTTTTGTAGTTGGCATTTTTATTTAAATTTAGGTATATATAGCGTATTAAATAAAGTTTAGTTAGCAAGCTTGAAACGGCTATTTTTTTGCTATTTTTTTAGCTAAAGTTTAGCGATTAAGCGCTAGTAAATAATAAAAAAAAGTTTGGCTTAGTATGTGCGCTAAAAGTTTAAAGCTGTGTTTATTGTATAAACGGCTATATAGGATAGTTTTAGTAAAGTTGTTAGGGATTTATATTATATTTGTATTATTTATGTAGTAAAATAACTGTATAGCAATAACTGTATATTTATAACCGACTTTATTGTATAAAAATAACTAGGTGTAAAAAAAAGGCAAGCGTTATATATTTAACGTTTTAATAAAAATTAAACTATAATATTAATTTTATATAATATTAACTTTAAATATATGTTTTATTTACTAAAAATATTATTAATAGTTTAAATATATATAAGTATAATTTTATTATTAATATTTTAATATTAGCTAAATATTAGCTATATTTTTATAACTAAATTAACTTTAAATAAAATATATTTATTTAATAAGCTTATAAATAGCTTAAGTATATTAATATTTATAATAAAAAACAACTAAAAATAACAAACAAAAATATAATTAATAAAAAAATAAAAAAAAAAAAAAAAAAAATAATTAAATAATTATAAAAAAACTAAAATATAGCTAATAAAAAACTAAAAATAAAAAAGCAAAAATATAACCAATAAAAAAAATAAATAAAAAAAAAAAACGATTAAATAATTATTAGCAATTAATAAAACTAAAGTATAATTAGCAAATATTAAAAATAAAAAAATAAAAATATAATTAATAAAAAAAAAAAAAAAAAAAAACAATTAAATAATTGTTAAAAACTAAAAAAACTAAAATATAATAAGCAAATGTTAAAAATATAAAAACAAAAATTATATAACTAACAAAAAAAAAAAAAAAAAAAAAAACAATTAAATAATTATTAAAAGCTAAAAAAACTAAAATATAAATAATTAATAAATATTAAAAGTAAGCAAGCAAAAATATTTAATAAGTTAAAGTTAAAAACAAAAAACTAAAAACTTAGCTATTAAAAAAAAAAAAAAAAAAAAAAAACTTTAAAAAAAAAAAAAAATTAAATAGTTTTTTTTATTAGTTTTTAATTTTTAATACAAGTGTTTAGTTAATATAAAGTAAATAAATAAGCAAGTAAATAAACAAATAAATATTTATATTTTATAGCTATTATATATTATTTTAATATATTTAGTATATTTAGCATAACTTATATATATTTTAATATTAATATATTATTTTTATTAATTTTATATATAAATATACTTGCTTAAAACTAAAACTTAAAATATAGCTATTAATTTACTTTAAAACAAACTAATAAAAACATTTACGTTTTTTTAATATTTGCTAAAAATAATTTATTATAAGCAGTAAAAGTTTATATATAGCTTATTTTTAGCAAAATTATAAGCAATATAGTTTAATATATAATATTTTTAAATAAAACTATAAACAATATAAATTTATATATAATTTTAGCTAATTTTAATAATTTATATATTTAAAAAATAAATAGTTAGCAAAAATATTTTTAATTTTATTAATTATAAACTAATATAAACAAAAAGCTATAATTTTAGCAAATTTTATTAGTAATTTATTTAATTAAAATATAATTAGTTATAAAAATATTTTTAGTTTAATTAGCTATAAGCTAATATAAGCAGCAATAATTTTAAATATAAATATAACTAAAGAATTTTATTTTTTTAAAGTTAATAACAATATATTTTTTTAAGCTAAATTAATTTTATAGTAATTAAAAAGTTTATATACTTAAAAATATAAAATAGTTTAAATTAAATATTTTTTTAAGCTAATATATTTGTTTATTTATTTAGTAATTTTGCTATAATTTAATTAGTTTTAGTTAATATTTAAAAATTATATATTATAGCTTTTAAAACTTTAATATTAAATTTTGCTAAAAAAAAATTATTAATATAATTAAAATAATAATAAATACTATTTTTAAATTAAGCATTTTTTTATTAAAATATATATTTTAAAAGTAATTAAACATAAATATTAAAGCTTAAAGTTATAAGCTTTTTAATAATATTAAAATATTAATATTAACTAAATGTTTTTATTAAATATTTTTTTATTAAAGTATACTTAAGTACTTTTATTAAGCATTTTTTTATTAAAGTATACTTAAATATAGCTAGGTTTAAGTATTAAAGCTTAAAGTTATAAGTTTTTTAGTAAGTTTAATGTTTATAAAATAAATAACTAGCTATTTATTTATAAAAGTAAAACATTTAAAAAAATAGTTTTTTATATATAGTTTTAATAATAAACAATTTAAAATACTAAAGTTTATTGCTATTAAATAATTTAAAAATAACTATTTTTTTTTTTTATTATTATAAAAAAAAAAAAGCTTTAAATAATAAAGCTTGTTTTATATAATAGTTTATTTAAAAATATTAGCAAAAGTTTAGTGTTTATAAAATATTTAATAACAAATTTTAACTTTTAAAATTGTTATAAAAAAAAAAAGCTTTAAATAATAAAGCTTGTTTTATATAATAGTATATAATAATTAGTAATATATATAATAAATAATTTAGCTTAAAGTTTATATAAGCTATTATATATACTAAAATTTATATATAAAAATATAATATAAAATATAAATTAGCTTTATAAAAATTAATAAAGTAAAACGTTAATATTATAGGCTAAATAATTAACTAGTAATAAAAAAATAAACTAAAAAACAGCTAAATAATAAATAAGCAAAATAAATAAGCTTATATTAATATTATAATTTTTAATAAAATAAAACTATAATATTATTTAAAGTTTACAATTAGCTAGTTTAAAAAATAAAAAGCTTAAAAAAGTTAATATAATATTTATATAATATTTTTATGTTATTAAAATTTTTTAGTAAAAATAAAAGTTTTTTTATATATTTTTTAATAATAAAAAGTTTTTTTTATTTAGCTTTTAGTTTATGTTATTTTTTTTTTTATATAATTATTATATAGTTTTTAAGTTAAATTACAACTTTATATAAATTATAAACTGCTTGTTTTTTAGCTTTTTTTATTTTATAATAGTTTTTTATAGCATTAAAGCAATATTACTAGCAAGCTATATATAATAAAACTAATTTTTTATATGTTTTATTATTTAAAAAAGTAAAATATTTGCTTAAAATAACAGCTTTTAATAACTATTTATTAAATAATAAATATTTTTGTTTAAATTTATTTTATAAATAATATTTATATAAAATTTTAAATAAAAAATAGCTTAATTTATTAATATATTTAAAGTTTAAACATTTTATAGTTTAAAGTAAGCTAAAATTTTAATTTAGTAATAAAATTAAGCTTATATTATATAGTTTATTTAGTATTATTTAAACAATTTTATTAAATACTTTTATTAAACTTATATTTTTATAGCTTTTTAATAATATATTTAAAGCATATATATTTATTATTTATAGGTTTTTTTAAAATTTTTTTAAAAAAAAAGCACTTTTTAAATTTAAATAAACAATAACTAATATTATTTTAACTTAGTTTTTTTATTATATTATAATAATTAGTGTTATTTAATTGTTATATTTAGCTATTAAATAAGCTTATTTATAGCAGCTAAATATATTTATAATATAAAAAATATATTAATAGCTAAAGTTAAATAAAATAAATAGTTTAATAAAGTTTATAACTAAAATTTAAAATAGTTTTAAAATTATTATTAAAAATTAAAAATATTTTAATTATATAAAGTTAAATTTTGCGTACTATAAACATTTTAATATATAGTTTATAATATTTTTAGCTATTATAAGCTAAAATATTATTTAATTAAATTGTTTTATAGTTATAGTTAAAAAAAAATATTTAGCTTTATTATATACTAACTATAAAGCATATAAAACTTTTTTTTTTAATAGGTATTTTTTTTAAACGTTTTATTTTTATTGTTTTAATAAGTTATTTATAATTTTAAATAGTTTTGTTTAATTAGCTAAAGTTTTTATACTTAAATAGCTTTTATTTTTATTTAAAGTGTTTATAAAATATTACTATATGTTTATATACTATTTTAAGTTAAAATATTTTAAATATAAAACTTAGCTTATTATAAAGCAAAAAACTTAATAGCTATAAATTAATAATACTATTAAATTAAATATAATAGTATTTTATATAATATTATTTAAAAAGTTATAATATTTTAAAGTAAATATATTTATTATTTTTGCTTTATAGCTTGTTTTTTTATTATTTAATTATTATTATAGTAAATATAAATATACTTTTAAAGTTAACTAATTAAAATTTAATAATTTAAGCAAAAAATTATAAGTTAAATTAAATAATTTAATATTAAACATTAATAAGTTTATAAATTTTAATTTATAAGCTTTATTTATTATTTTTAAAAGTTTTTAGTATTTTTTTAATTTATTTTTTTAAACCTAAGGTTTAAAATTAAAGTTAATTTACTTAAACTTAAAAAAATTATTAATATAGTTTATTAAAAAAAATATTATATAAAATAGCATATTTATAATTTTATTATGTTTTTTTTTAATATATATAATTTTAATATTAAATAGTTTAAGTTTTTTAGCTTATTTTATATATATTTTTTTTATATTAAATAATTAAAAAAAAAATAAAAAGTTTATAATTTATATATATAATTAATAAAATTTATAATTTAAAATATTATTTATAGCGTTAAACAAATTTTATAATATTGTATAATTTTTGCTTATATATTTTATAGTTTTATTAAACTTTAATAAATAAAAAGCTATTATAAAAAATAAATTTAAGTATTTTATTTTAAGTTTATATAATATAGTAATTTATATTATAGCTAAATATATTATAATATATATTAATTAGTTTATTTATTTAATAACTATATATTTTTATTATAATAGTAAATAATTTTTGCAAAATAGCAAATAATATATTTTTTAAGTTTTTTTATTACTATAAAATATTTTTTTATAGTTTATTAAATAGTTGTTTAACTTTTAAATAGTTTTTAATTTATTATTAAATAAAACTTAATGCTTTTATAAATTGCTATATATTTGTTTAATTTTAAAGTATAAGCTAATTTTTTAGTTTTTTTGCTTAGTTAATTTTAATAGTTATTTTGCTATAAATTTTATAAACTATACTTAAAATAATAATTTTATTATACTTAATTTTTATTTTTTTAAATAATAATTTTAGCTTAAATTAAAAAATCTAAAATAAAAAATAATATTTAATAAATTTTAGCTGTTTTTTAATTTTTTTATATATTATAAAAATATTATTAATATATTTAATAGCTATAATAAATATTTTTAATAACTTAAGTATTATAAATAATAGCTTAATAAATAATAAAAATATTAGTTTTAGTATTATTTTAACTGTTTTAAATATAAAATATTTAGCTAATTAAATTTTTTATAACATTTATATAAATTATAATTATAAAAACTTTAAAATTTTAAATACTAATATATATTTATATATTAAATATATTAAAATAAACTAGTATATATATTTTAAGTTAATTATAAAATAATATTTAGTTTTTAAATTTAAAAGCTTATAATAAACGTTTGTTATAAAAAAAAAATTAGTTTTAAAAAGTTTTTTTTTTATTTTATTATAATTAATTATTAAGCATAATTTTATTTAAAAATTTAAAACTTTAGCTTTTAAGTTTTTATTAACTAAAACTAATATTATAGTTTATTTTAATAGTTTTTTATTTACTATAATTATAAGTTTATATATATTTATATTTAAGCATTTTTTAGTTAGCTTTTTAAGCTAATATAGCTATAAAATTATTTAAATATAGCAATATAATTAGTTTTATAGTTTTATAATTAGCTTTAAATAAACTTTATAAATATATAAGTTTATTAAAATAAATATATTTATAATAAAAAATATATTATAGTTTTAATATATTATAGTTTAATTTTTATTAAAATATTAAATATATAATGTTTGCTTTTTTTTTGCACCTAATTATTTTTATATAATAAAGTTAGTTATAAATATATAATTATTATTATATAGTTATTTTACTATATAAGTAATATAAATATAATATAAATTTTTAACAACTTTAAACATTAAGCTTACTGCAAAAAAAATGCTACTTATAATTTTATCGAAACTATTTTATATAGTTCTTTATTGTGCAACAAGTATAGCTTTAAATTTAAAAATAAACCTGGTATATACGCTAAGCTAAACTTTTTTTTATTACTTGCTAATATTTAATTGCTAAACTTTAGCTAAAAAAGTAGCAAAAAAATAGCTGTTTTAAGCTTGCTAACTAAATTTTATTTAATATGCTATATATACTTAAATTTAAATAAAAATACTATAAAAATAAAAAGTAAGCAAAAGCTTTGCTTATAAAGCAGTTATTTTTTTACTTTTTATTATTATTGTTATAATTATACTTTTATTATTATTATACCTTTTATAACAACTAGTATAAAAGTTTTTTTTAATAGCTTTTTTAAATATTATTATAGCTTTAAAAAAACCTACTATTATTACTACTATTAATAACTATAGTAAGGCTTAAAAATATAGCTTTAGCTATAGCTATTTTTAAACTGCTAAAAGCAGTTAAAAAATTAAGCTTATAAAATTTAAATAATTTTAACTATAATTATAAAATTTATTTTATTTTAATATATAACTTTATATATTTAAATAATTATTAATATTTAGCAATTTTTAAAGCTATAAAAAAATATAAAATATAATTAAAATAAGTAAATAAAACTAATATTAATATTGCAAAAGTTAAAAAAAAAGTTTTTATTAAAGCACTTTAAAAAATCGACTAGTATATAAATCGGTCGACTTATTATACAGCGGCAAGCTAAATAGCTTTAATAAGCTAAATGGCTTAATAGCTGCAGCTTAAAATAAAAGCATAACAAAAACATTTTTGTAGCTATTTAAAGCTTAATTAAAGGGCATTATTGCTACACAAACAAAAAAATGCAGGTTTAATATTAAAAAAAAAAGCTATTTTTAGCATTTTAGCTTTTATTATATTTATATAAAAAAAAAAGCGTTAAAAATATTATTAGTAGCTAACTAATAAATTGTAGCTTAATAAAAAGCTTAGCTTAAAGTTTTAGGTTAATTAATTAGCAATAAACATTTAATTATACTATAGTATATAAAACACAAATTACTAAATAATTATAAATAAGCTAAAGCTTATAGTTTTAATATATATATTATATTTTTATATGCTATATTTTTAAATGTTTTAAAATAAATAACTTAAATAATAGTTTAAATATTTTTTTTACTATTAGTTAATTTTATTATTTATTATTTTATATTTTAAAATAAATAGTTTATATATTATTTTATAATAAGTTAAAAATTTTTAGTTAATTATATTATTAAATAATAAATATTTTAGTGTTTTATTTTATAGTTTATTATAGTTTAATTTTTATTAAAACATTAAATATGCAATATTTGCTTTTTTTTTACACCTAGTTATTTTTATACAATAAAATTAGTTATAAATATATAGTTATTATTATATAGTTATTTATATAAATAATATAAATATAATATAAATTTTTAATAACTTTAAACACCAAGCCTACTATAAAAAAAATGCTATTTATAACTTTACTAAAACTATTTTATATAGCTGTTATAACAAGCGCAGTTTTAAACTTTTAACATATATGTTAAGCCAAACTTTTTTTTATTATTTGCTAGCGCTTAATCGCCAAACCTTAGCTAAAAAAGTAGCGAAAAAGTAGCTATTTTAAGCTTGCTAACTAAACTTTATCCAATATGCCACATATACTTAAATTGCAGCTTACAGTTAAGCATATATGTAAATAAAAATACTTATTGCTAACTATAAAAATAAAAAGTAAGCAAAAGCTTTACTTATAGAGCAGTTATTTTTTTTACTTTTTATTACTGCTATTATAATACTTTTATTACTATTATACCCTTTATAACAACTAGTACAAAAGTTTTTTTTAATAGCTTTTTTAAATATTATTATAGTTTTAAAAAAACCTATTACTATTATTACTACTAACAATATATTATAGCAAGGCTTAAAAATATAGCTTTAGTTATAGCTATTTTTAAATTGCTAAAAGCAATTAAAAAACTAAGCTTATAAAACTTAAATAACTTTAACTATAATTATAAAATTTATTTTATTTTAATATATAACTTTATATATTTAAACAATTGTTAGTATTTAACAATTTTTAAAGCTATAAAAAAGTATAAAATATAATTAAAACAAATAAACAAAACTAGCATTAATATTGCAAAAGTTAAAAAAAAAGTTTTTATTAAAGCACTTTAGAAAATTAACTAATATATAAATCTAAAATATAATTAAACGCTAATAGTATAGTCGACTTATTGTACGGCAGTAGGCTAAATAGCTTTAGTAGGCTAAATAGCTTAATAGGTTTTAGTAACTTGCTTGCAGCTTGGAATAAAAGCATAACAAAAGCATTTTTGCAGCTGCTATTTAAAGCTTAATTAAAGGGCATTATTACTACATAAACAAAAAAATATAGGTTTAATATTAAAAAAAAAAGCTATTTTTAGCGTTTTGGCTTTTATTGTAAAAGTTGGAAATTTGCAAACTTTATATAAAAAAAAAGGCGTTAAAAGCATTATTAAAAGCACGGATTAACTAGCTAACTAATAAATTACAGCTTAATAGAAAGCTTAGCTTAAGGTTTTAATTAAGTTAGTTAATTAGTAATAAACATTTAATTATACCGTAGTATATAAAACACAAATTATTAGGTAACTGTGAATAAGCTAAAGCTTTTTAATATTTTATTTAATAATAGTTTTATAAAAGTTTTAATATTATTAAATAATAATTATTATAAAAAATTAATAAAAATATATTTTTTTTTAGTTATAAATTATTTAAAGCATAAATTTTTAAAGTTTAATATTAATAATATACTTTTTAAAGTTTTATAAACTATTTTATAAAATAAAATAGCTATAAATTAAAATATATATAATTTAAACTATTTTTAAATAAAATAAATAAATTAATAATATATATTTATATATAAATTTAGTTTACTAATATAATTAAGTTAGCTAAAGCTAGCTAATTTTTTAATTTAAACTTTAAAATATATTTTAATTTAAAGTTTTTTTTTAATAATAATAAAAAGTTTTTTTTTAAAAATAGCTTATATAAAAATATAGCTATAGCTAAAAAAGCTAATATTAATGCTAGTTTATATTTGTTATTAAATAATAAAAATAGTTTATAAATTTTTATAAAGGTTTTTTTTATAGCTAAGTTTTTAATAGTTAAAATATTATTATAAATATTAAAGTTAGCTATAATATTTTAAAGCTATAAAAAATTTAAAATTATAAAAATTAAAGCTTTTTTTTTTTTAGGTTATATAATAATTTATATTAAGCAAAAAATAGTTTTAACTATTATGATAATTACTATAAATTTTTTTACTAGGTTTATTTTGTTTGCAAAGTTTAAAAAAAACAATTTATTAATATTTAAGTTTTAAATTTTTATTTATATAAAGCTTAAATTATTTATAAATATAAAATAAATAATATTTATATTACTTTTTTAGTTTGTTTAATAGCTATATTTTTTAATTTTATATTTAATAAAAAAGCTATTTTTTATATATTTAATAATTAAAATAATTTAATAAACTTTTGTTAGTTAAATAATTAAAGTTAAATTTAATAATATTATATTTTTTTATTATATAATAATATATTATTATGTTATTTTTTTTGCTTTTTTTAAAGTTTTTATAAATAAATGCTTTAAATTTTAAATAAAATTTAAGCTTAATTATAGCATATTAAAAAAAAAAATTTTTATTATAATAGTTTTAAAAAAATTTTTATAATTATAAAAGCTTTTTTTTTTTTTTGTTTATATTTTTGCTATAAGCTTTAAAAGCTTATTAAAATTTTAGTGTTTTTAAAGCTTATATTTTTTAAGCTTTTTATAAAACATTTTTTTTTAAAGTTTTTTATAAAAAAGTTAATAAAAATTAATATATTTTTATTTTAACGTTTTTTGCTAATATATTTATTAATAGCAATAGCTAATAAAGCTTAAAAAATAAACTTTTACGCTTTTAATTTTTTAATTAAAATTTAAAAGTTATTATTAATTAAGCTTTATTTTTTTTTTAATATAAAAAATTTTATAATAATAATAAATAAAAATAAAATAGCTAAACTATTTTTTTAATTATTATTATATACTAATAATTTATTTAATAATAATTAATATTTTTTTAGCAATATATTATATTTATTTAATAATAGTTAATAAAAATTATTTAATAAAAACTATTTATAAAATAATTAAGCTAATTAAACTTAAACTTTTATAGTTAATATTTTTTTATTTTTATATTATTATATTAAAAACATTATTATTTTAAAATATACTTATTTTTATTAAGCTAGCTATTTATTTAATAAAATATTATATTTATTTTAAATATATTTTTAACTTTTATATTTAAAACATGCTTTTTTGTTTTAACTTAAAACTTTAGTTTTATTAATTAAAAAATGCTTAAAAGTTAATTTTAAAAAAAAAATAACTATTTTTTATTAATAGCTATTGTTATAAGTTTTGTTATTATTATAAAATAAATATTTTTAATTATATTATAAATACTATTTATATAACTATTAATATTTTAAATATATTATTAAAAAATTTTAGTAAATATTATTTTATTAAAAAAGCTAAACGTTATATTATACTATATTAAAAAAAGCTTAAGCAATATAATATATAAACATTTAAAAATAAAATTATTTAACTGTTTTTTTTATTAATAATTTTTTATATTTATTTAAAGCTTTTTAAATAGCTTTAACTTTTTTTTAAGTAGCTTTTTTTTTTTTTGCTTTTTTTTTATTTTTTAAAATAAATTAAAAATTTTAAATAATTTTATAACATTTTTAAAAAAATTTAACATTTTAAGCTTTTTAATTAATAGCTTTTTAATAAAGCTTAAAATTATATAAACTATTTATAAAGCTAAATATAACTATTTTTAATAATATAACTTTAATATTAAACAATTTAGCTTAATTATTTTTTGTTTTTTAAAATATATTTTATTTTTTAGCTTATTAAAAAATATTTTAAACTTAAATATAATATTAAACAAATAGTTTATTTAGCTTTTAAATAATTTTAATTAAATTATTTTTTAATATATTATTATTAATTAATTTATTAAAATATTTATTTTTTAAAGCTTGTTTTAAATTTTAAAAATTTTTTATAATTGCTAAATTTTTAGCTAATTTTTCGATAATTTTTTAAAGCTTAAAAATAAAGTTTAAAAAAATTACTATTTTATTAATATATAATATATTAATAAATAAAATAGCTTTAATAATAAAAATTTATACTTTAGTATATTTTATATAGCAAAATTATTAATATATATAAGCTAGCTATTAAATAATTAACTTTTTGCTATTAAAATTATTATATAAATTTAAATTAAACATTTTATTAATTGTTTTAATAATATTGTTATTAAAGTTTTTTTAAATTTATTAATTTTATTTATTACTATTATTATTGCAAAAAACATTATTATTTATATTGCTAATTAATATATTTAAATTTAAAAAATAATAATTTAAAAAATAAAATAAATTTAAAAATAAGCTTAATAATTAATATAAACTAATATTTTAAACTTAAATAAAATTTAATAATTTAATAATTATAAGCTTAATTATTTTCTACCTAAATAAATAAATAAATTATAACTAAATAGCTAAGCTAAAGCTTAGCAAGCAAACAAAAAAATAAGCAATAATTTTTTTATACAAAAATAAAAAACAAGCTATATATAAGCTATATATAGCTAAGCTTTTTGCTTATATAATTAATTATTTATTACTATATACTAATAGCTACAAATAGCTACTAATAGCTATTAGTATAGCTTTTAATAATATATATAGCTACTAATAACTAAATTATTATATATTAACTACTTTACTGCTTTGCTAATTGCTTTGTTAAGCGCAATACTAATGTAAATAAGCCGCTAAACGCAAAAATATAGGCTGCTAATAGCTAGCATAAATTGGCATGCTATTTAACATATAAAGTACAAAAAAAACCTTTTAACTATTTGTTTTTTATAAAACACTGCAATAAAGCAATTAAACCTTACTACCTTTTTAAAAAACTTAAAAAAAGCTTAGGTTTAAATGGTTTTTATTATATATAGCTTTATAAATATGCTATTAAAGCTTTTTATAATATAGTTTTTTTTTTATGTATTGTTTTAGGTAACAATAAACCTAAAGTTTAACTATTATAAGCTTAACTATTTAAATAAAAAAAAATTTAATAATTTAATAAATATAAGCTTAATAGCTTAAATTAATATAAAATTTAATAATTTAAATAATTTATTTAATATAATTTTAAACTTTTAAAAATATAATAATTAAAATAGCTTAAATAGTACTAATATTTTATTTTTTTTGTTTTTAATTTTAAAATAATTTAATAATTTAAAAAAATTTAATATTTTTATTAAACTAAAATAGTTTAAATATTATAACTTTAATAGTAAAAAGTTAAAAATAAAAAAATAAAAAAAAAATAAACATAAAATAATAAAATTAAGTTTATAAAAAAGTTAAAAAAAAAATTTAAATAATATAATAAAATTTTTTTATATATTTTTTTAGTTTTTTAAAAAAACATATAAAAAAAAATTTTATTGTTTATATTTAAACTTGCTTTAATAGTATTTAATAATATTACTTTAAAAAAAAAACTAAATTATAATTATAATAATTAAATTAAATAATTAAAAGTAATATTTTTAAGTTAGTTAATATATAAAAACAAAAAAATAATAAAAAACAAATTATTAAAAAAAAAATAAAAAAAACAAAAAATTAAATAAAAAAAAATTAAAATTAATTATTATAAAATAAAAAACAAATTATTTTTATAATAAACTTAAACTTAACAATAGTTAAAAATAAAAAAATATTTACTAAACATGTAATATTTTTTTATAGCAAAAAAAAACAGCAAACAAACAATAAAACTAAAACTAAAAACATTTAAATATAATAACTTAAAAGCAGTTAAAAATAAAACAAAAAAACTAAAACTAATAAAATTTAATAATTTAAAAAAACATAAAAATAAAAACTAATTAATAAAAAATATAATATAAAGCAAGCTATTAATAAAATTTTAAAATAAAGGCACCAAAAAAAATAGAAGGCAAAAGATTGTTATATTAGGAGTGGAGAGGTTTTCTCCCACTGGGTGTAAGGATAAAGCTATATAAGTAGGGGTAATATAGTACAGTACAAATACTGTACCACACACAGTAGCTAGGTATAGTACCTTGAACTGGGTTGGCTGTCCCCAGGTTCTGTCTAGGTTCTGTCTAGGTTTATGATTGACAGATACCCTTTCAGGCAAAGTCAGCTTAGCAGCTCGCTCCCTGATTCGCGAGACTTGAATGCTAAGTGCTAGGTACCAGCAAGCGGTTATCGGGCGGTTGATCGGACGGTAACTCCATATCAACATTAGGTACATTAAGAAGTAGGTATGACTAGGTACCTAGGTATCTGACATTTCCCTTATCATCCCACCACGTACTTAGATCTGTAGGCTACTAAACTACCTCCTTTACTATCTATTCTCTCCCATGGATTAATAAGTCTTACTGGCAACGGACTTCTGGTGAGCCCGTATTTCCTCCTTGGCAATTAAAGGGTTGTCGCTATTGCCGGGGGATTGTTAATCAAGATTCGCACTCGTCCGTCCATCCGCTGTTTCAATTAATTGAACTTATTAGAACAGTTAGCTAACACCGCCTACTACCTACCGTACTCTCGGTTTCTTCCGGGGCTATCGTACCTATACCTAACCTACCTACATAAGTAAAATGCGTATGTCTCGCATGCCCGTTGGATTTATTTGTTTACGAATTTATGACGTACATACTAATTGGCATTTCCAGGAGCCTTATTTGACCTGCCGCAGGGCTTATTGCTCTTGCTGGCCACAGCCTCATCAAGCCTTGCTCTCCCGCATCACCAATGGGACCTCAACGACCAAAGCGTACTGGAAGCCGGCACATCCGACCGTCGGGGCGCTGTCGCCTGCGAAAGCAAGGTCTGCAGCCAGATCGGCATTGACCTATTAGCCCGCGGAGTGAGTAATCCCTCACAAAACCTAAAATAAATCAGCCCTGGATCGCATCATGCTCACGACAAGAACCTTGAATAATCTAGGGGAATGCCGTGGATGCGTTCATAGGCGCTCAGCTATGCGTGGGCGTAATCGGCATGTATCACTCGGGGCTGGGCGGTGGCGGCTTCGCTTTGATACGGGATGAAAATGGCGAGTACACTGTCATAGATTACCGGGAGTCAGCGCCCGCGGCTGCCTTCGAGGACATGTACAAAGACAACGTGAAGGGCAGTGTCTTTAGCGGTCTAGCAGCTGGCGTGCCCGGCGAGTTGCGAGGGCTGGAATTCGCCCACAGGAAATTCGGCGCTCTACCGTGGCACGCCGTTGTCGAGCCAGCTGCCGTCGTGGCGCGTGATGGGTTTATTGTGACAGAGGATACGGTACGGTACATGGAGTACGGCGTCCAAGCAGCGGGGTGGAATTTCTTGGTGGAAGATCCGTCGTGGGCTCAAGATTTCGCTCCCAACGGTACGGCCCTCCTTTGGTAACGCGCCGCCCGGCTCCACAAGAGTTTAAGAACTGACGCGAGTCTAGGTTCTCTTGTCATATTAGGCGAGACCATGTATAGGAAACGCTATGCAGAGTGAGAACAACCAACATCCTAGAGAGGAAAAGAAAAAAAAAGATAAGTCGTTAACAAAAACATAGGACCCTGCAAAAAGTTGCCGATCACGGTGCCGATGTGTTTTACACAGGAGAAATCGGTTTGACACCCTTCATATTACCTTAGAAACGAGCCCAAACTAAATCCCACCTAGCCGAAGCCACCATCGCCACAATCCAAGCATCCAATGGCACCATGACGCTAGCAGATCTCGCCTCCTACAAAGCGATCTCTCGCGAGGCGGTGAACATCACGTACCGGGGCTTCTCCATCTACTCTTCAGGGGCGCCCACCAGCGGGGCCGTGAGCCTGAGCACGCTTAAGACGTTGGAAGGGTACGCGCCATCAGACACGGCCGACGCCAACCTAACGCTGCACCGGCTCGACGAAGCGCTGCGCTTTGCGTACGGGGCGCGCCAGGGGCTGGGCGACCCAGCCTTCGTAAAAGACGCACTGGCGCTGCAAACACGCATGCTCGACGCAGATCAAGCAGCGACGATCCGGTCGCACATCCTCGACAACGCCACGCAGCCGGTAGAGAATTACGCCTCCTCAAAGCTATACACCTCGCCCGGCCAAGGGACCTCGCACATCTCCACGGCCGACGCGTCCGGGATGGCCGTGTCGAGCACGACCACCATCAACCTGCTCTTCGGCAACCTCCAAATGGTGCCTAGCACAGGCGTGATCCTGAACAACGAGATGAACGACTTTTCGATCCCGGGGGTGCACAACGAATTCGGCTTCGAGCCGAGCGCCGCGAACTTCATCCGCGCCGGGAAGCGGCCCCTCTCCTCCATCACGCCCCTCATCATCACCTACCCGGGCCCGGACGGGCGCCTGTTGGCGGCCGTCGGGGCAGCCGGCGGGTCGCGCATCATCAGTTCCACGACGCAGGTAGCATGGCGGGTCGTCGAGCAAGGTCTGAGCATGGCGCGCGCCATCGGTGCCGCCCGCCTGCACGACCAGCTCATGCCGAATACGGCCGTGCTCGAGACCGGCTTCGACGCCGCCGTGGCGGCGAGCTTTGTCGCCAAGGGACACAACGTCACGTGGGTCGAGGGGGCCGGCAGCGCGGTGCAGGGCATCAAGGTCGGGACGGACGGGCGGTTCGAAGCCGCGTCGGAGAATAGACAGGCAGGCAGCGGGGGGCTTACGTTGTAGTCGGGTTGGCGTTGTATTGTACATATAAGCATACGTATATTGTATGGCGATAGACAGAGCGGTATAATAGATCTATAAAGTAGTACTCAAGATTTTTAACTCCCGAGGCGCAATATTGCTCATCAAGGTGAAATGTCATGAATCACGGAAAGTAATGCAAGTACTAGATCGCGTTTACTGCGGCTCTCATTCTGGCTCTGGTTCTATCCGACTAGTACGGGCCAGACCAGGATTGTATATTCAAAACCATCGTTTCATTGCTATCATGGCCTCTTCCCCTAGATATCCCCTTGCTCCTCTATAACTACAAGCACATGTCATATCCTCTAGTATGCGTGCAGGGAGGCGCCAGTATCCGATGTCCTCCCCCTTAGTAAAAAAAAGCAAAGTTGTAAACTCCAGACCCGCCATTTCCATGCATTTCAAATCCCAGGGGTATCACCTAGATATGCATCCATCTATCGCAGCCCATCGCAGCCCATCGCAGCCCATCGCACCAACTATTCTCCTACTACGGTCTAGTCGCAACAAGCTTCTGCAACTCCGCGAGCCACCGTTTGGCGAATTCTTCCTCCGTAAACCTCCGGGCCGACTTTCGGGCCCTTAGCCTGACGGCGAGCGGGTCGGGAAGGGAGAAGGCCTTCTCGAAGCCCTCGGCATACTCTGTTGGCGTAGTGGCATGGAATCCTATTCACAAATCTAGCATTAGCACACATCCTCAATCTCCTCTGGGGAGGAGTAGACTCACCTGTCGGTTGTCCGTCGACGTCGGTCACAATATCGAGCTTAGGGCCGCCGCTGTCATGAACAACGGAAATGAGACCGGCAGCCTGGTACTCGACTACGCCGATACCAAAGTGCTCGTTCCACATACCGTTCACGCCGATGTAGGCCTTGCCCAACCATTCGAGAACATCGGACCAGGGCACGTCGAGCTTGAACACGACGCGGTCCTTGATGTGGAGCTCGTTGACAAGCAGTCGCAGCTGGTATACACGCCGTGAATCACCGTCGTCCCTGACGCTACCAAGGAGGACAAGTTTGGCGTCTCGGCTAGCCGGGGAGTTGGATTTGATAAACTCGGCAAACGAGTTCAAAATGAGCTGGTGGTTCTTTTCGGGTCGGAACTGGGCTATGTAGACTATGCACTTCTCACGTTTCTCCTCGCCCCGTTGAGACAGTTCGACCGCCTGTTCAATGTCACTGACGGCACAAGGTGGATACACGACGGCGATCTGATGCTGGCGGTCCCGTTGCTTTCGGCGGGGGCCCCATAAACTCTGGATGTGGGCTTGTGTCCAGGTCGAATTGGTCATGACCACATCAACCGAGGCGCCCATGCGTGAATAGACAGAAGCAAACCATCTCCAGTAGTGGCGTTTGACAGCACCTTTCAGCCCGATCCCCTGACCGGCATTCACGCCCTGGCTTCCTACGGCGCTCTTGGGATCGAGAGACGCAAGCATGTCGGTGGAAATGGTCGGGTAGTGCACATAGGCGGCGGTGGGAACCTTCGGGAATAGCAGTTTACTCAGACCCAGTGTAAAGGCGTAACCCATAGTATCGACGAATATGTCGGGGACGAGGAGAGAGAAAGCATCCCACCCCATGACGAGCGACCCTAGCGATTGGCCCAGCAGTGTTGCGTGTGGCCATGTGGACGCGAGCACCCAATGACGGGTGGAGAGGTAGAGGAAGTGGATGGTGGGCGGATGTATGTCGATGCTAAAGGTATTCTATTGGGAAGATGGCCGTTAGTTTGCGCCGAGGTTCGTGGGCTGATACAGAGATTACTGACCTTCACGCGGGAGAGCATCTTGTCCTTGGAAACGTCGTGATCGCCAGTGTAGACGACGATCTTGGCCTTGGGCCATCTCTGCTGGGTCGCACGCACGGCCGCCCACAGGACGCGTTCACCGCCACCGCCAGCATTGCAAAAGGGGTGGAAGAAGCCGATGATGCCATCCCATCGTGCGTCCTTCTCCTCCCCATCAGCGCCCTCCTTATCCTTCCCGCCCTTCTCCGCGTTATTACCCGCCGTAGCCCCCGTGCCGCCGTCGGATTTGTTCTTGTCTCTCAGACTCGCCTCAGCGTCCTCGGTGGCGCGTATTATCAGTGCGCGGCGCCCCTCGGTTTTCTTTCGCAAGTACCAGCCGACGCAGGATCCCAAAGTCCCAACGAATGCGCGCATTAGCATGGGCACGATATGCCACAGCGCTATAGCAGCAAATGGGCTGCAGCCGATGGCAGCACCCGTGATTAGCAATGTCAAAGGATCCATGTTGGAGTACACGAGACTGCTGCTTGGGGCGGCCAAATCGGGGAGTGAGGTTCACGGTTGACGATCGGTCGAATGGGACGCGGCCGAGGTTGTAGTGGGGAAACGAAACGAGCGGGATGAATGGCGGATCACCTAGGTATGTTGACGAACAGGTGTGCCTCTTCAATTATAGGATACTAGGTCGGTCTAGATAGTGATTGTGTATCTGGAGGCACGAGGAAAGAAGAAGGAGAAAAGGGCAGCAAAAGCCAAACGAGGGACAGAGACAAGTGTCAATGAAGGCAGAGGTCGAGGCCAGCAAGAGGCCCTACCTCTCGACTTATAGAGGTGTGGTATAGGAGGGTTCGCGAAGGTGGTGATACCTATGATATGGTGATGGTGACAAGCTGGATTGAACAAGACACCTTTTTTGCTTACTGTTACCGTTACCTCTTACCTCTTAGGTCATAGATCTGGGGCGCCCTAGGTTGATACCTGTAGAAAGCCCCACATGACCGTAAGATGGATTACCTGCAGGTCTCAGTGAAGCCTCGTGGCTGGATCGGCTGCTGAGCGGGGGGATGACACTCACTAGATCTAATCGGGGCAGGTGACTTCTAGAACAGGTAACCCCCCACCCAAAATGGATGCACTGTACCTAGGTACATAGATATCTACACATGTACTTCTTTAGGCATCTATCAAGGCAGTCTAGTATTTCCACCATGCAGAGGCATCCAACATCTTGTGGTTTGCTAAAGCACAATTGTCTAACACTAGGACGTTGAAGTGGTGGAACTAAACATCGCCGCCACCGGTTCAGTTGAAAGCTTTAAATCATACAATATATATACTATACACGTATTCATTAAACTAATTACGATTTACACGTATCTAGGCTAGAAGATAGCTAGCTAGCTGTTGCATACTGCTTTATGTATAGGGATCATACAGTCTACAGTCCCTATAATAGATGGAATACCGGTGTATGTATAGACCATTCCGATGCGCGCTTAGGAACGTGGCTAGATTACATGACCTAAGAGCCATGCGTATAATAAGCAACCAGTATCTGCTCTCTTCTACTCCAAATCATCAGACGGGCTTCGGTAGTCTAGTCCAGTGACAACAAGGATTCGAGAGTGAAATATTCTATACATCACGGCGCCACCCTTTGCCGATATTGCAATCATCTAGCTAGCTACCTAGGTATCTACATAGACATCAAAAGTACCTAAGGGGGACCAGCCGCCTAACCCGCCTAATCACTATTGCCACTTAAGCCGATCGTAAGTAGGTATCTATCGGCCAAAGGGGCGAGTATGTCTCAGGGCTATTTTCTTCCTGATTTAGCAATTTCTAGAGCTGCGGCTTTGCTATTTGGTCAAAATCGAGTCTAGAAACTTCCATCCTCCTCGCAGATAATGCTTAAGATGGTGATAACTAATTCCGAGTTCTCCTGTAGATAGAGGAAAGGTTCCGCGGCCCCCATCCTAATTTTCTACCTATCTAGTGATCGCAATGGCCCGAATGATGTATGGGCGGAAGATGTTTTTACCTTCAGTCCGAGTCCGACCAGTAATCTGCCTCAGCGACCTGGACTTGTTTAGGAGGAGCAGGTGTCCCGGCCTCGGTCTTGGAAGCCTCTGCTTCCCCAGCGTCTTCTTTGCTCTCAGGGTCGAACTCGTCATCACCGACCAATTCCCATTTATCATGTTCGGGGAAGAACTCGGCGCGATGTGTGTAGCACTTGCAACAGAGCCAAGTTTGTAGAGTATGTTTCTTGCTGGCATACATGAGACCGTATCCACTCTATACTCGAAGTGTTAGTATACGTTATCACTTTTGATCAGAAAGGAAACTCACGTGTAAACATGCATCACAGTAGCCATCGTAGAATTTTGCCTTGCGAGATTGGTGCGAGAGCCGGTCCCAAGCCTTCTCTTGGCTGTTCTCGTTGGCCATGCTCTCCTTCGGTGTTAGCAGCGAGACGATTTCCTCGCTGGCGCCATAGTATCGGGCCAACTTGAGCGCTGACCATTCCTGGTGTCCGCAACGGCCCGTCGCTCGGAGATTGGCGCCCTCAGCTAGTAGTAATTTGATGATAGTAGCCCGATTAGACGAAACGGTGCCCCAATGATCACACGATCGGACAGCCCAAAGTAGGGGGGTCCAGCCATCATTGTCGGGCTCATTGATAAGTCCATTGGTTATGGACAAGCATTTCTCTACAACATCGACGCGGCCGCTCGTGACAGCAGTATGGAGCAGTGTGCGTCCCAGCTTATCCTTCACCCCCGTATCGGCCCCCAAGGAGAGGAGCTGGTCAATATGCTTGACAGTCTGGAAACTAGCATGGTGAATCGGCCGCCGGCCAAGGGCGTCAGGAGCGTTCACCTCGCCGCCCTTCTCGACTAGGACATTGATCCATTCAGGAGTCCCCTGAAGACATGCGGCATGAAGTGCAGATGAAAGCAAGCCGCCTCGTACGGTTATGTCTGCGCCAACCTCGTCCACGAGAAAGCGAATGATGTCCTCTTTACTGGCACTCTCGGTAGCGTCCCTCGGAGTTTGTACCAAGGCTACTTGAAGGGGCGTACCCCGGAGCGGATCCATCAGATCGATCTTTGCTCCCCTGGTCACGAGTAGTTTGACCATGTCGAAGTTCAAAATCCAGCAAGCGGTGTGGAGGGGGCCTCCTGAAAAGCTGCCAACCCTGTTGAGTTCGGCTTTGGCCGAGATAAGATACTTGGCGATTTCCGTTAGTCTGTTTCTGATGGCTAAATCAAGAGGTATGTAATCGTTTCCAAGGATGTTAAGGCTAGCGCCCCGATGAACGAGAAGCTCGATCAACGACACTGGAGTTTCAGAATAGATGGCCTGGTGCAACGCGGTGTCCCCGTCTTCATCCTTGGCATCTAATTCCGGATCGTATTCCAGGATAGCCTTGATGGCCTGTTCGTCAGCTTTGGAGGCAGCTAGGTGAAGGACCGTCTCGTTGCGAGGAGTTCTGGCTTTTACGCTGGCTCCGGCTTTTAAAAGAGCTCGTATTACCTCGTAGCGCCTCATAAGGATCGCCGCGAGAAGCGGGGTGTAGTTGGAATCAGAATAACCGGGGAACTCGGATGTAACTTCGAGATTCGCGCCATGAGAGATGAGCACTTCTACACTCTCGAGCTTGCCGTGGTATGTGGCAAGGTATAAGGCTGTGCTATCGACAGACGAAGCTTCGATATCCGCGCCTCCATCGAGTAACACTTTTAGGCACTCAGGATGTCTCCACGCCATGTGAAGGGGTGTCCACCTCCTATCCCCCTCGGGGCGACAATGCGCGCCCGCTGTTATCAGAAGCTGTGCGATTTCTGCCTGTCCCTCGCGGGCTGAATGGTAAAGCGGCGTCCATGCCCCGCTAGTAGCATTCACGTCGGCCTCTTTTCCAATGAGGAATTCCACGATGTCTCTATGCCCATTCTTCGTAGCGATCCCGAGCGGGGTACCGTCCGGTTGTGAGAGATTGACGTCGGCACCGCTGTCAACAAGCAGCCTTACCAGTTCCAACTTGCCACGGCCTGACTGGAATGCTTGAATCAACGGGCGACATTCATCCGAGCCGTTCACCTGAGCACCGTGACTGAGAAGTAAGCGGCATATGTCGAGATTCCCGCTACGCGCGGCAGACGAGAGGGCAGTGAGGCCGGGAGCGCCTATCTGGGCGTCGGGGTTTGCCCCGCGCTCTAACAGGATGCGGATGCAAGTTTCGAAGGACGCCGATGATGCGTAGGTGAATGAAGACCACCCTTCGTGGGAAGAGAGGGGACATTGGACGTCCGTGAGTTCTGCGCCCGCGTCTAATAGGGCAGTCAAGGCCTGATGCTGGCCAAAAACGGTAGCCTGCTCTAGTGCGGTCCTCCCGTAATGATCCTTAGGGTCGATGGCTACGCTCGTCCTGTCAAAGGCCCGAATCGCTGCGTCACGGCCGGACCTGACTACCGCACGCAAGGCCGTAGAACCCGCGTGGTTCTCCTCGCGAAAGTCAATGTCTGCCCCATGCGCAAGAATCGCGCTAATCGTGCTGGCATGCCCTCCCGCAGCGGCGCAGTAGAGCTTCGACGGTACCTCAGAAGACGCTTCTAGACCCGAGGTGTCTTGGCAACGAAGCAAGTCCCTAAGAAAGCTATCCTCGCCGGCCCACGCGAGTCGGCATAGGATCATACGGGGCCAGTGATATGACGCAGCCTTATATGTGCTCGTCAAGTGCAAGAAAAGATCTCTCATTACATTGTATTCACCTGAACATGCAGCGGCCTCCAGCGCACTTAGGACGTCCTTCGAAGTTAGTGAGTCTTGCAACCGAAGAAGGCTAATCACAATATCCCTATGGCCATTCCTTGCCGCCTCACACAGGGCATCTGCTACTACTCCCACCTGCCCCGCTGAGGCGCTGAGGCTAGCAATGGCCTTGCCAATCTCCCTCTCTAAGCCGAAGGACGACAGTGCTGATAGATGGTGAGACGAGGATTGGGTGGCTCTCAGATGTGGCAGGCAGAAGTGCCAGTGAGCCGAAAGTAAATTTTGCAGTGCCTTTGGATCGCGAAGGAGGGCGATGATGTCCTCTGGTGGCAATAGTTCGTTCCTCGTTGTGTATCCTCGTCGGTAATGGCTTGGCCAGTACTGAATGGCATAAGATGTAATGTCACTCCTTGAATCAAGCAGGATTGTAGCGTGCTGTGGGGAGCGGCAGGCTACCGAGATGAGTTTTGAAATCGCAGGGAGACTTAGATATCGTATACATGCAATGGCAATTTCTCCATGGCCCTGCTCCTCTGTTGGTTGTGTGTACCATTCGGCGACATCTTCCGTAGACGAGAAGAATTCCCGCACCCATGGTCTGCTAAATCGAATTTCATTGTTTTCTGTAGCAAAGAGCGGACCAAAAGCGGAACGGATTGCCGACATAAGGTCGAGATATTCAGTACTGTCAATGCCTGAGGAGAGAGCCGAAGCTAGCTCTCCTAGATTCAGGGGTCTAGCAGAATACAATACCCACAAAATTACCATTCTACCCCAGGGACGTGCGGAGTGTGGTACCATTTGAAGTACCCCTTTAATGAGCTCTCCTGGTGAATCAGGAGATAACTTTTCTAATGCTTTTTCCAGGGAGCCTTTTGTTGTCCACTTCGCGACAAGGAACCAATCCTGCATTACCCGAGCAAAATCAACATCTGGCCCGCATGCCTGGAATATGTCCCGAAGCTTTGAAGAATAAGGCTCAAATTCGGGGCGGTCCAACAGCAGTCTCGTACATAGATTGGCGACTGGTGCGTTGTCGTCGAGGGGGCTGGCAAGTTGGCCACGGCCTTTGGTGTTGATTTCTAGGCACTTGGCGCCAGCAAGCGTGTCACGTATAAGCTTATCATTGACTGTTGTGATAAGAATTTTGAAGTATACGTCAGAGTGACTGGCAATTTCTAATAGCTGTGATAGAAACCACTGGCTACCGGCGGGGTCACACTCGTCCAAGCCGTCCACAATCCAGGTCATCCTGGCCTCTACACCTAAATCAGTCCTAACACTATTAAGGAGGAAGAAGGCATCCTGGTCTGTCAAACATTGGCTGAATAGGGGTGGTTCAAACTTAGGACTCTGCGGTGATGATGGGGCACGATACCTTCCTAAGATCTGAGCTAGGAATGTTATCGCAAGCGTGCCTGGGCAGTCTCTCCGCCTGTCGTGCTTGTTGAACCTGAAATAGAGATTAATGTGATCATTCGGCTGGCATGCCTCTGAAGCGGATAGGGTTTTGTGAAAGCCATATTCAGCGGCCTGGGTAATGTTAGGACTGCCATGAATATGGAGGATGCTGCATTGCCGGCAGCTGACCCAGTCCTGAAAGGTGGGATCATCTTCTAACCACCTATACGCATGGGTTGGGCTGAAATGGGTCTCTAGCGGATAGACAGGCGCCGCATGGGATTCAATGGTGTCAATCAGTGGAGAGAAGGCATCATTTATCCAAGGAACTGCCCGTGGTTTAGCATTCACTCGGATGGAAGGTGAGAGGATAAAAATACACTACGTACATTTCGTGACCCGATCAAGTCCCCTTTCTAATATGTTAAAAAAGCCCTCGCGTGATTGTTCCTCTTTCAAGTCGTTCGATGATTTATCCAGTCCACAACGCAGTTCCATTGGAACATCAAAAGTTGCAGTGGATTGATTGAAGAACTAACATCTACTCAGTACTCAGGAGGATAGCTCATCAAGACAAAGATATGCTCGACTCACCCCAGTTGCAGCAGAGGCAGTTGAATACGCATTGACCACTGTTGCCTGGATTAACATCCGGGTTTGTAAAAATAAGTTATTCACTAGAGTAGTTGTGTTCGCAAGAGCCCTTGCCTGCCGCGGCGTGAATGTGCTAGAGTCTTTCGAGAGGATAAACTTGGTTATCTTGCTCTCTAGGTCCTCAGCATCCTTCCACCTATGAGGGCAGCCTATGAAAGCCAGAAGGCGTGTACAGGCTCTGATGCTAGCGAAGTCAGACCCATTCATGCTCGCCTGGATCAATGCCTAAGCACAGTGTTTGAGTCAGAACAAAAACCAAAAGGCCGTGAAACTATTTTCCTCGTTTACGCACCTCTTTGACAACGATGCCGCCGAAGTCTAAGGCAACAAAAACAAGCGGTAAAGGCTACGAAGGTATCAGTTAGCGAAAGCCCGACAAAATCTTTAAATAGTGCGAATAGTATGAGATGTACCGACAGGATCTTGATCTTTCCTAAATTTCGCAATTCGGCCAAGAAGGTGTAAAGCTTCTCGCCGGACGGCCTGGCGAGTGGACAGTCTCTCTAGAGTTGTGCTATCGTCGTGATAGCTATACAGCAAAACTCTTCCTTTCAAGCTTTTTGCTGTCAACTTCTCTGTCAACCAAGTCACGGAGCCGCTACTACCCCATGTTTCGGTGCTGGAACCATAGAGACCATGAACAGCAACGAGGCTGTGAACTTGTCAGAAGCGACTGATGAAAGCGGAGGCGTTGTCATTACTCGAAGTGGCCCTCCCCCGCGTGATCTGAGCCCACTACCTCGACCTCCATGATCCGATGGCGGTCTATCGCGCGATCAAATACGTTAATATATGTCAGCAATTCAGCAGCTGTATATGTGTAGGCTAATGATTCGGGGGCGCTGTCGTAGATTCAAACACGCATGATAACACTTCTGAATGATTTATTTCCCTTATGTGAGGGGAATAGCATAGCTACCCTCTATTCTCTAGATAGAGATAACCTAAGTACTTAGGTAGCTAGTGGTCTTAGCTTTGTTGATTGGCTAAAACCAAAGACCTTGCAGTCGCTATACCTAGGTTGGGTACTTTTATGAGTCCTTCAATATTATGCCGCGGCCAAGCGTCAGACGCTTCTTACCAGACGGTGATTTTCGCCCCCAACATTTCTTCAGTCCTACATATATTACCTTGTCTTGAAAGGGTTAGATCGAAGACCATTTCCATAAGACGTCTTATCATTCATTGATCATCCATTGGCTTGGCTTGTAGTATTGCATAGGGAGCTGACGACGGTACTACCTAGTCGGCCCCCACAGCTCTTACAGTGCTGAAGTGAAGGATGTAACAAAGTGCGAAAGGATCAGGTAGATAGCAGAAATGGGGTACTTACATAGCTTCTATTCCCTAGAGAATTACAAGAGCAGAAAGGAAAGCAGTTCCGTTTCTACAAGACAACTCGACCACTTCCGCAGTCAACTCTCTTTATGAATATGCAAGAAAGTCATCATATACGACCTGACGAGGGAGCCGAAGAAGCTGTAACATTAGAAGGCCTTTCGCCTTGGACCATCCCCCTCGCCCCAACAGGTAACCAAGGCAGTGGGTTTCACACGCGGAATGACCCAGCGCAGCCTTTTCAGCGCACAAACTATATTGAACGGAGGGGCGCTGTCGAGGTGCGCTGTTCGTGTGTTGAGGTCGTTCATGGCTTCCTTGACCCCGACGACGATGCTTTCTGCACTCTGTTAGTACTAGAATTCCGCTTCGACGCCCGCAAGCAAGCTCGGCGCATCTTGTCCGTTGACATAGAGCTGCGCTTCGACGGCCTCAGTAACCCTAACCACCCCGAAGTCTACGCCATCGCGCCCTGCGGAAACTTTAGCGTGGCCCCGACTATGCAGTCCGAGTCGTTTACCCGCTCGGCGAATATAGGGCTTAGCGCAGGTCCTACTTCTGTAGCGACGCTGAGCGCCGGCATCAACTATGACCGGAACCTCACGCGTGATGTAACCTATGCAACAAAGGTAACAGGGGCGACGGCGCTCCGAGGTCGTAATTTTGGCCAGCCGAACAGTGCGTCGTGGACGCTACTAGAAAACCCAGCGACAAAAACCGGTGTGCCAGTTGCCATGAAGACTGCTATTCTGCTGAAGCGGCAGGACGAAGAGCAATTCCAATGCATCGCCATGATCAAAGCTCGTGCTGACTGGCGATCGTCCCTCGAGTCCGTGTTTGGGTCAACGCCTCCAGACGATCCAGTTCTGTTTGACCCGGCTATGAAGCCCACTAGTGACACTTACGACGTGTTGAATTTGGGTCGTGTGGATTTGGAGGCCTTGTCAAGCATTACGTTTAATACCCTCGTGTCAGGCACTGTCGAGACGATGTTGGGTGCCGCCAGGACGTGAGGAGTCAAAGCTAGGTAGCTCGATGAACAGGCTTTAACGACAAGGAATTCGTGTATGTAGAGTTGCCAGGTTGAGGTGGAAACGTCGTATCCACCAGCAAGTCGGCTTTAGATGCTATCTAGCATATGTCAACGTTCTTATTGCTTCTCTCTCTTTTCTCTGCCTTTTCTTTTCCGTTTTCAGTGTCCACCACAGAGCAAGGGTCCAACAAGTAGCAAGCGATAGCAGTGTCAGCAACGCTAGAAGCACTGTGGGGTGCAGTGTTGTCTAGATAGATACCTACATAGTGCCTTAAGAGGGGTAAGATAGTAGCCTGGGGTCTGGCTGTTGAGGGTCTGTCATCAATTGACAATAGTTAAATAAGTGCCCGCCCTATTCTATGTTCCTGATGGCCTTGGCTGTGTTTCTATCCTTGTCGCTGACTAGCGACAATGACGCCTGTGCCAATGGAGAGAATACCGTCGCAACCTTATGAAGGTGATAGCGACGATGATTATAACGATTCGCCGACACAGGCTTTCATTGCTCCGCTTCTGCCACAGGAGGATCCCGCCAAAGAGGCATTTGACCGTATCATCAAGGACGCTGAGAATGATAAGCTGATACTCAAAACTAAGAGCAATCGCGAGGAATTTACCAATAAATACCAGAGGCATTTTAACGCCCGGATTCAACCCGAGAACCAAACACTGTTCCACGTCGTTGCGAACAGAATCGGTCACACGCATCTTACCTACTATCTCGTCAGGCATCATCCGCAGTTACTACAGATTCGTGACGACAGCGGCAAGACGCCACTCTACATCACTATCGTGAGGAAAAATTTCAACGCCTTAGCCGCCATCCTAGACAAGTACAGCGATGATCTAAACAGCTTGCTCGCAGTCGCATGCGACCATGGAAGAAACAGCATCCATGCCGCAATATTTCATAACCTCGACGAAGCCTACACGCTACGTCTCGTCGAGAAAGCTTCTGAAGAAACACTGTGTATGCGAGACCAAGATGGGCTTACCCCGTTGCATCTAGCAGTCCAGTATAGCCGGTGCTCCGAGTCTCAGTTGCGCATCGTGCGAGCTCTCATTGCACGCGGAGACAAGGCCTTAGACGAATTCAGCACTAACCCGAAAGACTTATCGGTCTATATGTATCATCAATATACGAGGGATAAAACCGAGGCTGACTTGAAAATGAGTCTCGAGGCCGTTCGCGGTCGCGAGGGTATAAGCAACGGACCATCCAGCGCAGCGACGAGCCGGGCCAGGAAACCCGAGATAGACCAGTTGAGAGACCAGGATGATGACCGGGCAGCGGGTGGACTCCCTAACAATCACGAGGCGAACACCCGAAACTTTCGAACGGCATTTCGCGATGGCATAAAGAGCAACGGAGCACAGCCTGGGGGTTCTGAGCAGCAACCTGAATATACCGATAGTCAAACCAAGGCATCTGGTCACGGCATAGTCGGAAATCAGCAGGAGTGGCATAGAGTAGTGAGCAAGGATCGCCTTAAGCGTGACGATGGTAGGAGGGAATGGGCCGATAAGATCCTCCAGGAGATCAAGCTATATTACCTCCGTTCCACCTTCCAGAGCGCTACCTGTCCTCGTCCACGGGAGCAGAGTCAGGCGCTACGGTTTCTCCACGGTGAGAATATACGCGGTAGGTGTTGTGATGCTATCGCTCGCAGGAATTATCGCTAAGCACTTGCTCAGACTGGAACCTGTGCTTTGACTTCTCCAAAGCCTCAACACCCGTCCACCGAAGTTCTTTTGAGCAAAGCTTTGCCCATATGCATTTTGACAATGTGCTTCGCTACGTAGCATTCAACAAAGTCGAGCTGCACAGCCCGCCCTCAAGGGACACCCAATTGCTAGCGAAGAAATCGACACTGCAGCCGAGGCCCGGGCGTGGTCGGGCGGATCTCACATTCTTCTTTAACTGGCTTCGCAATAAGCACGTCGAACACATCCTCAGGGTCATTGTCGAGGACTCGCCCGAGAGGCCGCATAGTGATAAAGCCATTGAGACCTGCCTAAAGCACTTCCAGGTGGAAAGCCTCGAGTGGCGCAAGTTGGATATTTGTCCGGAGACACTATTTAATGCCTGTCGAGTTGTTAACCATCTCCATCTCTGGTGGAGCGGAAATAGGGCTATCTTGAGGGCGTGGAGCGAGCCGGAGGGCCTAGCCAAGCTCGAGAATTTAAAAACAGTAACCTTGTTGTGGAATTCAACCGAAGTGCGTGAGCCAGAATTAAATGCCCTTCCCTTATCTTTATGCATCATGTGCGCTTCCTAACGCAGATAATGTAGGTGCTAGAATCTGTCGATGTTATAGAGTCGTATATCAAAGACTTCAAAACCCGACTAGCAAAGGCGGTCAGAAACTTCGAGCTAGCTAAGGCGGGGAGTAGTATGCGTTCACTTACTCAAGAGCTTCAGCGGACCAAAACGGGAGACGAAGGGTTCATCAATGCAGAGGCGACACCCCTTAGGACCATCTTAGTAGAGTCTATTGAGGAAAATACGCCAATGAACCACAACGGCGCCGCGCCTGGTGGTGTCCGCGTGAAACCGCTGAGTACCACGAACCAGAGAAATCTCTCGGCCCACAGGTGGCTAAACTGCATGGACACGTTCGCCGACGAGATACAGAATGTCGAGGTTCCCCCCACACAACATGATAAGCTGAAAAAGGATATCACCGTCGCTCTCATCGATGATGGAGTGAATATCAGTGTACCGACGGTAGCGGGGAAAGTAGTTGGCGGCGCCACCTTTGACCGCGGTGGGCCAGATGAAAACGGGCCGAGCCCCTATTTCCTCTCCGCCAGTGGCCATGGAACGGTGATGGCGGATATGATTTGCCGAGTGTGTCCAACGGCAAAACTATACGTCTTCAAGCTGGAAACCCATGCCACCCAAGACCTCATCACTGAGGGGCAGGCTCATAATCAGATCGTGACAAAAAGCGCCGCTCTGGTATACTCATCCCGCATTAGTCACCCATTATTCCAGTCAAGATGTGCTAACCATTCTCGGTATCCTTAGGCAGTGGAAGCGGCCGTAGCCAGAGGTGTCGATATCATCTCTATTTCCTGGACAGTCAAGAAGCCAAAAGATACAGAGCAAGATGCAGACTTGAAAGACTTGGGAGATGCTATCAAGAGGGCTCTAGATGCTGGCACCCTCGTCTTTTGTGCGGCTGGTGACGCGGGTAACTTCTCAGATGAGGAATATCCCTACGATTTCGACCGCAACAGGATTATCCGGATCGGGGCCGCGACCGATGACGGGCGGCCGTGGGAGCGGTCGGGTGATACCAAAACCCTTAGCTTCATTTTCCCCGGCTGCTCTGTCGTATCACGCAACGTCCGTCTTGAAAGCGCTGTTCCTAGTCATTTTCGAGAGAACACGGGTTCATCCGTGGCGACCGCTCTAGCCGCGGGCCTGGCCGCTCTCGTATTACATTGTGGTGAGTAGATTTTGGGGCTATTTTCTTCCCATTTTAGTGATTTCTCAAGCAAAGGCTTTCCCTTTTGATGAAAGCAGTGCCCAGAAACTTCTATAAGATTCTTGCAATTAATACTCAAGATGGCGATAATTAACTCCGAGTACCCTAGTGAGGCTCGCTGCCATCCTGAAAGAGAACGAGGGGCAAACAGCAGCGCCCCTCGAAACCGATAGTCTCAGAAGCATCAAGGACTACCGCAATATAAAGGCCATTTTCGAGAATATCGGGCTAGACCACGAGATCCACAAATTCATCGAAGTTTGGAACCGGTTTGAAGGCCCGGCAGAAGATCTAAGATCAAAGAAAGAACCAGCCTCCCATATCATCATCAAGCTAGCCGTAGCGTTTGTTTCTTCCAAGAAACATTGAGGCAATAGCATTACGGCTAGGACTCTAGGGAAACAATGGAGCAAAGTAATACATACTTACTTGGTATACGCGGTACTTAGGAAAAGCGATAGGTAAGCTAAACCTAATCCGTCATATAAGCAATCTGTGTTACCAGTGTACTCCGTACTAATACATTCTAACGACCATATACTAAAGTCGTTATATTTGATGCTCGCTCCAACTACTAGAGCCCACAAAAGAACTACATTAGCAAGAGAACTACATCAACATCCGATCCTCCAGGCGTTGAAATACCACATCATGAACCATGGTGTATTGAGGGGTGTTGTATGTTGCTTGGAGCTTTAGTCGGAAGGACGAAAAAAGGGGGAGGGTGAAGAAAAGGGGGAGTTTTGACTGATCACAATTGAACAACACCAGCCACAAGAATGATACCTCCAGTGCGGGCGAGCCTTCCAGCTACTGCTAGCTGGCTCATAACTACACAAGGGTACAAAGTTATGATAAATTGTGTGAATTTGTATGAGAGTCGTTCAGCTCATGTGCCGCCTCATTTATACTTCTTAAAAAAATCGTTGGAATGATCTTATGAAAGGGGAGCCGGAAATGTTGTGGAAAGAGTACAACTTGTTCTTGCTCTATTCTCAGCCTCTCGTTGCAATGAAAATTTAGCCCAGCGCCTATGTCGCCCTCAAAGCCCGAGTCATCAACTATTTCGCGAAACTAGACTAGATCATGTAGTATGTTTATATACCTTGGAGAGCGCTTAATAGGACCCGTAGAAGGGACACGGCTGAGATGCAACGTTCATAACCAATAACTTTAATATAATATACTCAAGTGATTGAAGCACTATCTAAAGTGCTCCTACTTTTAGTGAGACAAGAATTTATTACACTTCACAAAAGAAAGAGGATAAGTACCTAAGTAGGTATTTATTTAGTTGCCAGCTGTCCGGCTGTTCGATTTCGGTCCTAGGCCTAGGGCTAGGGGATCCACCTGAATACTTAGGTATCCAACCCCAGATCCATGCAAGATCAAGTAAGATCCTCATTCAGTAGTACCTATTACAGCTGGCGTATGAAGCCTTCGCCGTAGACAGCATACACCATACTTGATTTCACGAGAGATGAGGAGAGAGAGGTAAGTAGAGAGAGTAGAGATACGGCTATGAAAACATTAACCAGCTACCTAATCTCTAAGAAAGCCTCCACCTGTCATCTATCTACCCTACCTGCTAGCTACGTACCTATTTACTCAACGGCTAGTCTACCTGAACTTGCCTATGCTCATCCCACCATCTATTTCCCCAAGGCCAAGGCGCGGTGGTCTTACTTAATAAACTACATGATGAGTACAATGAGGAGTTTCTCCCTCTCCCAAGCAACGAGACCTACGCTCTTTTACTTAAGAGCCTCATCTCACTCTTTACCTCCTCGCCACATCTCCTCGCGCACCTACCCATCTCCCCTCGTCCTCCCGCACCTCCGCCATGGCCGGCGATCCATGCACTGGCAATCGGCGCTCAGCACCGCCATAGAAGGGACCCAGTCCCTGATTGTCGAACTGCACACTGTGACCGGCCTCCCGTGGTTCCTCACCATCCCGCTGGTGGCGTTCACCGTGGGCACCGTGTCCCGCCTGCCGTTCACGCTCTACACGCAGCGAATACTCCGGCGGCGCACGACTTTCACGCCACTCTTACAGGCCTGGAACGCACGGATCCAGCAGGAGGTAGTACGCGACCGCGTGCCCGTCTCGGGTCGAATGTCCGAGACCAAGGCCCGCCAGGACAAGATCCTGCGCCGCATCTACCGCAAGCTGGGGCTCCAGGAGTGGCGATTATACAGCAGCATCCTCAGTTTCCCGGTCTGGCTCATCGCCATCGACGGCGTGCGGCGGCTCTGCGGTGGTCCGCGGGGTCTTATCGGATCGCTAGTCGCGGGGTGGGGTGGCAACGAGGGCACAACCACAACAACGACGATGCCAACATCAACCGCCGCTCCGGAAGGTTCGATTGCGGATCTCACCCCGGACCCAGCAGTACTCTCTGCCGCGGTAGAGACATCAGCAACCGTAGACCCCAGCCTGACGATCGAAGGCTGCCTCTGGTTCACCGACCTCAGCGCCAGCGACCCGTACCACGTGCTCCCGCTCGCGCTCTCCTGCACCCTCCTCTGGAACCTCATGCCGTCCTCGCGCGCCGAGTTCTGGGACCGGATCCGCACCGCCTTCGGCCGGCCGCCCCGGGGCGCGCAGGCGCAGACGCTCGCCGCCGACGAGAAGGTCGGCCTGGGCCAGCGCGCGCGGGGGTCGCTATACGTAGGCCTAGTGGCCCTCGCGACCATGGTCGGCCCGCTCACCCTTAATCTCCCCGCCGCGCTGCACCTGTACTGGCTGACGTCGTCGGCGACACACGCCGTGTATGCGAAGGCCATCCGACATTTCATGCCCGTGAACCTTGGGCTGCAGGAGAGATGTAAGGGGCGTGAGATGCCCATTATTCAACCGCCACAAATTAGGAAGAACTGATTAGGCGAGATGGTGCTGCGACCTCGGTGGCAATCTCTTGTGTATATAAAAGTCACCCACGCAAGCTGGGCTCATTGATGTGTCGAGTGGCTGTCCAAAATGGAACCGGATTCGCCGTGTTTGCGCCTTAGTCGATTTGTAGACACAGGTATCGACATCCGCATGAAACTAGCGAGGGAGAGCCATACTATATTATCATCTATATTACTGGCGTTAGAAGATCCAGACGTGAAGATCAAGATACCTCGCCCTATATACTCATTCACTGTACATACGCATTCCCGGACAGAGAAAAAATAAAACGGCATTTATTCTATGAGTACGCAAAGGGCACAAACTGATATATATAGGCCAAAGCAACGCCTACTCGACACCTCCGTGGCTTGGAAGCATTATAAACACTATGATATTCACTCGGTGATCAATGACATGGCTAGTCAGTGCCCCTCGGAACGCCAAACGCCAATCGCCAATCCACATACATTTCCTCGAGACGCGGTCCCTTTATCTCTACTATATCACTACGAGCTTAAAACAAACGTGCCCCGTTCACCCCAAAAATACAGCCAGCAACACGATCGTCATAATCACAGCCAGCACGAGGAGCAGACAGCAGGCCTTGCTCCGCGCGTTCTTCTGGTATCGTGCAGCATTCCGTAGCTCGAGGTCGGCGCCACGGGTGTCATCGCGAATATTGACGGCATTCGTGTCAATCGTCTCGAGCTGCTCGCCCTGTTCGCTCACGATCTGGGCGACTTGCTGGAAGAGCACGTTGAGATCACTAACGCCCTCTTCAATATGTCGAATCTCCTCCTCGCGCTCGGTGATGAGAGCGTCCTGGAAGTCGACCTCATCCTGCGCCGCAAGATGGACCTGCTCTTGCTGTTGTAACTGGAGCTGTTCCCCGTGTTGACCAGAGGCGCCGGCTTCTCCGGCGGGCTCATGGTCGAGGGCGGATTTGGCGGCCGAGACGGAGGCACGCTGCTTCTCGAGGGCGGTACGTTGCAGGGATTGAAACTCAGCGAGTGCGGCCTTGAACTCGCGCGAGAGTTTCTGTTGCGAGTATTTCTGCGTAGGCTATATCAGCACGTCTTTGTTAGCTACAATCCAGCCAGCCAGCCAATACTGAGTATTGTCCGCGCTCACCGTGACATCACTCCAAGCCTGGATCTTCTTGATACCCTCGCCCACCTCCTTGAACTGGCCGGTAGACTCTTCTAACACGGCAGACACGCGCTCCCGCAGACGCGGGTTGTCCCGCTTGGTACCGAGGAGGCTGATGTCGGACCGGAGTTTGGACATGTTGCCCTGGAGATGGAACAGCTGGTTCATCAGGCCCTGCGACAGGCGGGAGAACTCGGGGTCGTCCGAGTATGCGCCATTGTTCGAACGGCGACCACCTCCGCTGCCGGACTCTATCGAAGAGAGCTGGTCGAAGGACATGGCGAGCGAGCGAATGAGTAGAGCGGAGTTCGAATGCGTGCCGGAGCGGGCGGGTGAGCGAAATGGGTCAGTAGACTACCTAGGCAGGCAGATGCGGTTCGAATGCGCAGGGATAGATAAGATAAAGTAGGATAGAAGACTAGGTAGGCTATGCAAGGCAAGGCGATGATGCCTTAGACGGCGGGTGAGGTAGGCGAAACAATGGAATGAATGAATGAACGACAGAAGGGATGGTTTGGGATGGATGGGATGGTAGGCGTAGTCAAATGATGTAGTTGCATCGATTCCCGTTAACGACGAAGTATCTACAGCATACGGCCTAGGCTGCAGGCATATGCACCTCTAGGCTCTAGCCATACCTGGTCCTATTGGCGTCATCTACAGTACGAAGTACATGTAAGGAAGACGCTAATGGAGCGCCACACATGCGGGGTCTGTGGCTAGTGAAATCCCCAACCCCAGCTGAAGCAGGTTCCTTACCGACCTCCAGTATCTAACACGCTAGGTAGTAGTGGTACCCGCCCAAGGTACCTTACCTCTTCTGTACCTACAGCTACCTAGCCACCTGCCAACATTTTTTTATTTACATACGGTCCAAACATCCAACACCTCACAGCTCATCATCATAATCGACCAAATCTGTCACCGTCTACATCGTCGCATCTTTTGCGCAAACTATAATTCACCCCTGATTCCCTTCTCGCTCTTTTGTCCCTTCATACGATGTGCTAATTTATTCGCGTTCCTTTCCTCTTCTCATTTACAGTCATAAACATGGCTTCGCCCACGGCGCGACAGCCGCCCTACAAGGACTTCCTCCAACCCGCTCTACAGAGACGTTTCGCCGGTACCGCCGCAATTGTCCTCGCCCTCTGCTACTCCGAGTCCGTTGTTCTATCCGGTTGGGGCCGTGGTACGTCCATTTCAGTCTATTTCATCTAGTTGATTCAGCCCCGGGGCACGCGATAGTGCATCCCTCGCTAACCATGAGCCACCCCGCCTCTAGTCCTCTGGGCATGGATGCCCTTGAGCGTGACCGGCCTCCGAGCCGCGATTCTCTTCTTCTGCGTCCTCCCCATCATTGTCCTGCGAATTGCCCACAGCCACATGGGCATCCGGACATCCAACTCCGTCTTTGAGACCCTTGCCAACACTATTATCCGCCCCTCCACCTTCGAGATCATCCTAACCTACACCATCTCCGCCCTGCTCTTCAGCCAGGTCTACCTCAGATCAACCCCAGAAGAGGCTGGCATGCGATGGATCTCGAATGCTACCGGTCGTTCGCGTCTGAATGAACAAGCCGTGTTCTATTCCACTAGCCTAGTCCTTCTGGGCGTAGTCCAGGGTGTTCTTCACGTCGCATTGGATCAGGATCGCTTGCTTTTGGGGACAGTAGAGACGAGGCGTGAAAATGCACGCAAGCGTGGCGAGGTGCCTGCGAGGCCGCCTCCAGAGCACTGGGGTAGCAAGATAGGTGAATGGACTCCCACCTTGACAGTGCGATGCGGCATGCTTGCCATCACCGTCGCCACAGTCAACTACGTCGTTCTCTACCACTTTCTCAGACTCGCCGCATGGCGCTTATCTATACGATTCTTCCGCTTTCTGTACAGCGATCTCCCAAGATACAACCTACCCCCCGGGACTGCTCCCTGGAGTGTTTGGATGTTGGGCCGAACGATTTGGGCCTCATTTCTCTTATGCCTCCTGTGGTACTTTGGCGATATAGCTCTAAGGGTCCAGCTTACGCGCCAGCCACTAAAGAACGAACAGCCGCTAACGGCCGAATCCAAGGATCCTAACGGCAGCTTACTGAATGGGCTCAAAAGCAAGAAACCTAGGGTATTAGTAAGTAGCTATTATCATGTTCCCTAGTAGGTACGGCTGCTAATAGTGTAGGCCTTCGCCATGTGGGAGCTCGCTTTCATCACGCGAGACTTTGGGCCAAGACGGCGATCCATCTTTGAAGATATAGATCGGAGAGACGGCACTATGTGGTCCCAGATCTACGCCGTGTGCCTTGACCATATCCAAAGCATTGAACGCAGAATTGATGACTATGAAAGGCCGCCAGCACCCGTCCCCGTAACAGAGCCGGCTGCAGATCCGGCGCAACAGCGCTCGCACGTATCCCAACCTATCAACACGAACGACGTGAGGGCCCCAAGGCCCGTTGCCAAGACGGCTCTAGTGATCGATACAGTCTCTAAAGTCATAACGTCTCCAGGCAAGACACCCATCGAGAGCTGGGCGCCCAAAATAAGGAGAGGAGCCGCACTCGTGGCCGATCACGTCATGACTAGAGAGCAGAAGGAGGCCATTCAACCTCAGGCTCTGCAGGGCTATCTAGGAACTCTTGCACTTCGAGTGTTAGCGCTCCCCGTGATTGGCCCTATCTTTCAGCAGAGGTTCGACCGCCGAATAGCCAAGATAGTTCTAGGCAGTCCTTACGCCGAGACAAGTGTGTACATCAATGCGGCATATGCTCTATCACACTTGGGCGAATGTAGCTTGGTGGAGGACCAGTACGGCGGTGTACAGCGAGACATACCAACCATTATACGGACATTTACGGCGGTGATCAGGAGACTAGAGGCGTTCCAAGATGGGTTCCCCACTCATTGGACGGACATGAGCGGGAACCGGCAGTGTCCCGAGGTGAGGGAAGTATTAACAGCTCTAAAAGATGGTCTCGACGCTCTTATAAAAGCATTCGGCGACTATAGCAATGATCTCCGACTCAGTCGAGCAGATATGAGATTAGCGCGGGAGGCGGCAGAGCCCAGAAAAGGGGACGAACCCGAGATGCAGCAACTGGGCTAGTGGCTACAGTTTCTAATTGAGAGCTTTAATTTAGCAGAGGGTGTGCCGAGTATAGATTAGAATATCCCCGGCCCTCAACTAAGCATCATCATAAGTAATGTGGCGCAAAAGCAATAGATGGGCAAAAAAAGGAGTATAGTTGAAAGAGCACATAATCCAAACTCTTGGCTCCAAAAAGAAAAAAATAGTATAACAATTGTCTCGATACAGTTCATGGGTGCAAACAGTAGCATAACGAAAACTAGAAAAGAAACTGCTAAGTGATACTACTTGTACAAGGTATACTGTGTAAATTAAGGTCTTCTACCTAGCGTGAGGCTAGTATTCACGTCTTGTACATAGTAGATACCTAGGTACTTATCTAACTCTATCCACAAAGTACTCCGTACCTAATACATGGTACATATCTACTTAAGTACCCACAGCATATAGGTTCCTAGGACCCATGAGCAATACCTAACGTGCCTAGGTAGGTAGAGCCATAGAATATCGTGACTTGGCGGACGTTATGTACCTTACTGACATCACTCTTTTCCTTTTCCGCTTCCCTCAATTTACAAAGTAGTCAATTCAGGACACGATACAGCCAACTAACCCCCAAATGTCGCCGACCTATCCTAGTGCCTACCTACACTTACACCCATTAAGCCCCTCGCTCATTTCCATTTTCCCCTTATGAGCGCCAACCTCTGACGACGAAGCAACCCTAATACCCGTGAGCCGCGAAGTCAGAGCCGCACATCGCGACTCGACGACTCGGTTTCGGTTCGACCAAACATGACCCAAGCAAACGCTGCCCATCCTCACCGGTAGGCGGTAGCTTGCATACATCCCGACACGTTTCTATATAAACGACGGCCTTCCCATAGTACAAGTACAGCCGCACCATGACAAGCGCCGGGCTGGCATCGCGCATCGCCTACCATTCCGTCTACGCCGCGCTCTGGCTCATCCTCATCGCCCTACTCCTCGTCGTCCCGGGCGATTTTGTCGCACAGGCCCTGACCACCACCCACCAATTCATCAACCTCATCGTCATTGCCATCGTCTACGCTATAACATTCCTCATCGTCCTCTTCGTCTATCTCCTCCGCCTCTATGTTACCCGCACCGTGTTGGCTTCGATCCCCAAACAATGGATCCCCATCGACAAGGGCGATGTCAAGAAGGAAGTTCGCAATGTCATCATCAAGGGTCTAAGCGAGAGTGCTGCTGTTGCCTGGCAAGCCCGCCCCAGAGTCATCACGCCCCACAGCACACCCTCAGCGGCGCCGGGGAGTGCCGCAACGGCCGAGAATACCGAAGACGTGCAGGCCACAGACAGTCGTAGATCCCTTCAGTTGTTCAGGTCGAAGCCGGCCGCAGCTATCTCTTCACCGCCGCTGCGGCCCGTATGGGGTGAAGTCGAGCATTATGGCTGGGGCTCCCCCGCCTCACCAGACCTACCCAATATCCAGTATTCCACGGTATTAGCAGAACTGCCAAATCTTATCGAAGCCAAAGCCGTTGCCCAGGCGCCACCAGATCCAGAATCCGCAGCACCGATACCGCAACTTGACGCCGATGCTGTGATGCTGCTACAGCGCGCCCCCAGTATGACCATGAGGAGCTACGTAGCACACCTCACCGAGCTCTACGTCTTGCCCGCTTCCCAAGACCTCGTCCACTTCCTAGACTTGTACGAGCGAGTCCGTTTCTCGGGCCGGCCCATGTCCAACGCGACATTCAGGAAACTGATGCATCTCTTCGCAGAGCTCCTACGTGCCATGCGACCTTTGAATCCGACTATGCTCTATGATCTCCGCGACGACAGCAGCAGCCATTTCGGGTTCGACGGACACATCGATGACGACGCACCCCAAAACTCCAACCCAACAACGCGTACGCCGACACCAAGTCTGCGCAGTGCCTACAGCTTCGACCGGGGCAGCACGCGTTCGCACCAACACGTGGCCCGCCTCGTGGCCCGGAACTCGTCGGCCGCCACGAAGCATCACTATCGCACAGCCCCAACTACGCCGAGAAGTAAGGCTGACGCGACAGTTGCGTCGCGCTCGCCCAGTAGTGCGAGCAGTGTGGGTAGTTTTGCGCAATCCCGGAGGCCGTATCCCGCCAGTCAGGCGTCGAGCGCAAGTCTCGCGTCTATGTCCCAGGGCTCAGTCATTCGGCTTGCTACAGCGCAAGACTCAGGAACCTTGCCTTATGTGCTTCGGCTTACTGATACCCTCTAATGCAGGTGTAGAAAATATCTTAACATGGCATGACATAAACGCGAAAAGAAAATGAAAACAGACAAGAATCGTCCTGTAGAGGAACTAAGACCCTACATGTAGATGTATATTTATCGTTGCATTGCGCTGGCGTTTTTACCCCCAGGCATGGTCGAAGTATAGGACAGAGCATGCGAATAGTGTTCTCCCATTTATAATAAACTTTAAATTTCAATACTTTGTGAGCATAAAGCAATGCATAAGGTATCTATGAACCCCTTTTATATTTTTCAACAGCCCGCCCATAACACACACGTCGGGTTTTAACAATCAGACTTGTGAAGATTCAGGCATCCTATAGTACTCCATTCGAAGCGGATTATTCGTTTTTGAAACAAAGGGTTAATTGCTCAAATAAAGCTTTAGATAATAGATAAAAAGACGATAGCGGACAAGCTACATGAATCAATGCTTGCTCATCCTTACACTTGCATGTCTTATTGCAGGCAGTCAGCAGTGCATGCATATACTTATATATTTTTATTTTTATATATCTCCACTCCGTTGTCATCAAACAGGTAGGGATAGAACCCAGGATGATAAAAGCTCCCCAGAATAAACGTATCCACCAGCCAGTCCGAGCGGGAACCCACCTTGGCAGTACCCGAATAGTTACCCGGAACGGAAGAATGGCGACCACCAGACCTAGGTGGAGCGAATTCTTAGCTCCGGCGCAGACCGGTTCGGCAGTCACCTCCACCTTTTTTCTTTCCTTCAGCAACATTAGGGAGTCCTTAGTTCAAATCCAAAGTTAGACCACAATTCTCTCTTTTTAAACCGCGCTTAATAAACATATATGCATTCCTATTTTTTATCACATACCAACGAGCCATTCATTTATTAATTATATTACGTACAACTCATGTATGTGAAGCAATCCCCACATTCATCAGTGGTAAATAAAAGAATAGGTAGGTGAATACATGATTGAATAGACTGGTGATGGATCGATGCGTTTCGCGATAGGCGTAGTTTAGCTAGTGAAATAGGGGATTCGCGTCTTGTCTCCTAACATATAATGATAGCCCCCCGCTAAACCACAAAGCAAGCAACCATATTGAACTGCCATCTGATATAACGATGTTCTTTCGCAGAACCTCAAGCGCATTTATTTACCTAATTCACATATCTCACGCCACATATATAATACTACGGACATAATTTATCTATTGTATAACGATCCTATATTCTGTCGAATTCGCAATGGATTGGTCCTCAGTTAACTAGAGGGCAGAGATATTACGTCAGTGATTTTACCATAAAGGAACAAGTTTGCATTAAAGAGACAACGCATTAGAAAACCACGGAATTGTGTATCGACGTACCATCCATAGTTTAAATACCAGATGTTGTCCCACCCTGATACTGGGTCAAGCTGCTTTGAAGGTGTTGTTGGACTTCTAATTGGCGTTGGGATACGCTCAGCTCGGGCGGTACAGCACGAACACCTAATGCGGTCACAGGGTCGCCGCCACCGTTACGCTCGCCCATGTACGAGTTCAGCCGCTCTTGAGCGAGGGCTGTGGCGCTGACTGACAGAGAGAATACATAGAGTGGCTTGGCGGGGTGATTACTGGCCAAGATATTATGTAAGTAATAATGAAAAAAAACCAAATATAGATATGCATGTGTTCATGTGTGCATATGTATGCATACGCAAGCAAGTGCATGTATTTAAGTTTGTACGTGCCAATGTTATGCTAGCAACAAATACACTAGGATATAGGTAGAGAAGTGTTAAAAAGACGATAAGCCAAAAGCTAAAAAGATAGAAAAATAAATAATATAAACTCGGAACGGGTGGAGTAAGAAGGAGAAGAGGAACGGAGATGGTGATCATGTAATTCTCCTTACCCGTTGTGCATGAGAGCAGGACTTGATGTTGCCATTATGGGACAATAGTGGTACCAACGGTAATTTCTTTATCAAAAAAAAAAAAAAAGATCAAGCTGCCAAGTCGATGAAGAACGAAGAGCGTACGAAATAACGGAGGCAATGGAGGAAAAGATAAAGCCAGAAACAAAGTGAAAGACGTTGAGAAAAGTCACTGAGCTTGAGCATCACCTACATCCACTTCCCACCTCGGGACACGAGTTGTCATTTATATATTCGGGACGGGAAGTATGGCCGTGGTTGGTATTCTACGGTAGCTAGTGGTCGCTTTCCAAAATATACCTACTACGGACGCTATCGAGAGTCGCGACGACGAAGCGCGAAATAGAAACGAAGTCGGAAACATCACTAGCCCGATACATTGTAGATACCCAGGTACATAAATTTAAGGCAACTAAGAGCCGCAACAGAGCCGCAACCCCATTTTGCGAACCAGTTCGCTTTCCAAGTTTCCTCCATGTTCTCAGTCCCTTATGCCCCCCGCAAACGGGTAAGGTTTACGAACTACCCGCATTCTGTATTGCTGCCTTTTTTCCGCGTGGTTGTCCCCCTAGCATGAAACTTGCAAACTACTCGAGGTAGTCCGCATTATACCTATGTTCTCGCCTTATCATCTCTCTCGTGACTTGGGTCACATATGCGAGAGTTGCGAACCACCCGAGCAGTCCGCATTTTGTGCGTTCTCGCCTGATTCTTCTTATGTTTTCAATGCGCCATGCCCGCCGCATCCTAAGCCAACATACGATTTTAAGCAAGTTCAATTGCCCCAGTTGCCTTGTGCGAACAAGCTGGGGGAAATAATACAGCGTAGGGCCAATATTGCAGTCCTTTTTAATTCTTTATTAGGACGCTGTATCAGGTAACTGTGTCCAATCCCTCCCCTTAGCCCAGGCGTTTATACAGTCGTCGCCAGTAAGGTCCCCAGTAGCTTACTATCGGCTTTACCATTCAAACATCGCCTTAATACTGCATCGCTGCTCGATCTCCGACGCCGAGGCAAATAACACAATAAGAGTCTACAAGACGAGAGAGAGTCATGGTGACCGCAGGTTAGTGCATGGGGCGAGGTAAGTAAATTATTAGTCGCAATATAGAGATTTAAAATCTATTCCTTTATTTCTTATCTACTCATAACTTTTGTACAGGTGGATCCGTATTGAATTTGGCATGCTCACAAGTCGTTAGAATCGAACCCTTTGTCCCATCGCTCGTCGTAATCCTCATCACGCCTCGTAAGCTACTTAATCTCTGGCCTGCGTGTATGACCTCGCACTCTATGTCGACGGCGGTGCCGACAGGTACGGGTCGTAGGTATGTAACGTTTAGGGTACGGCTCACGCCTCCATAATCCCAGAAACCGGGGCGGGAGATCAAGTTTAACGAGAGCGTTGTGCAGATATCAAAGATTGTCGAAGCGCAGCCTCCGTGCAGGTTACCCAAGAAATTAGCGTGCATGGGTTGGACCGTGAGCCGGAACGTGGCGCTGGGATGAGGTGGTGATGAGGAGTGGGAGACGATGGAGATATTCTCCAAGATGGACGATGACCAGTCCTATTGGCGCCATGTCATGTGAGTATCATGTATACGTAGTGTGTGTGCTGTACTGCTGCATAAACCAAAATAGGGTGGAATGAGCTCGGAAATTACGGGCCATGAGGTATGAGGCATCTGCAATGCGACGCTATTCTTCCTACCAGGCAGATGCTTACATGATTCTGAGCGTCTTTGCATCGCTCGCGGAGGGATTTCAAATGCTCCTCTAGCTTCTGTATCCGGTTATCGGCGCAGGTGGTGTCCGCGAGTTTCCGGTTCTCATTTGCCATGTCGATAATGTCAATAATGGCGACGGTGATGTTGATGGTTGCGCTGTTTGTGTTGGTGGGCTGTATGAAGTGGGTGAGAAAGGCGGGTTCGAGTTTCTTGGAATTGAGGTATCTATTGATTGAGCTGAGAGCGGAGTGGATTGGAGTAACACCCTGGAATTACTTTGTAGTTAAGCTGGGCAATCCAAGAAAAATGAAAGGGAATGTTCTGTAAGTGAGCGAGCGGATGAGTGAGTGGATGAGTAAGTGGGTGAGTGAGTGAGTGAGTGAGAGGGTCCGGGTTTATAAGAAGACATGAGTTTCGGTCCCCCTCTTGGCAACCGAGGTTAGATAGATAGAGCCTACCTGGGATAGATATGCGAATTGAGGAACCTAATTATCGCCATGTATTTACGAGCGATTGTCTTAAGGTCTTAATATATAAATAGGGAAAATATAATCAAGAGGGAATTTCTGCTATCGTGGGATGTCTAATAACAAGCCCAGTTACCTCTCGGCATCCCGTTGTCTGTAGACATCAGTTGTTTGGTACTACGCTTAAAGACATCTTATTCTATTGTCTAGGTAGTTCTATTAGGTTAGACTATATATTATCCTTAAATGGGGATCAAGTCTTGTATTAGGTAGGCACTCGACCTGTAATTCAGTTGAACCTGGCCCATGCACGGATCAGGGGCTTAGTATATCTCCTATTGGCAGTAGGTCTTCTGTAGGTCCGGAGTATGAAGAGTCTGCTAAGCAATTAGGGGCTGCTGCTTGATGTTACCCAAATAGGAAAGAATTCACAGCATACCTGTACAGAATTTAGGTAGGTATTAGAACCTTACATGGAGCCTGATAGGTACTTATGTAGGGAAGTACTTACTGAAGCTTAGGTAGTTGTTGGACAGCAGTGCAGTACTGGAGCAGGGAGTACAGCACGGCGCGACAATCGACCACCCGCATCTACCTACTTTTCTCAGATAGCGTTTTCCTACGACCCGACGCCCTCAGGTTTTGTTTTTTTTTTCTGGCTGAACCTGACAAAGATCGACGAATAACACCCCACGAGTCTGGGACGGCGCAAGACACGATAACACAATACAGTACAGTATCTGCTGTATAGTAACGTAACGATACCTACGCACGATAGGACGCAATCCGACACGAGACGACGACAGCATCCCCAGCCTTGGTATATACGAGTGGAAGCAAGACAGGCTGTTGACGACCCACGCTAGCACCATCACCACTAGCACCACCATCACTACTACCACCATCATCGCCCTCTTACCTACTCCTGATAACCACCTGTACCTAGGTATCCTCTTGTCGGTCCTTATTTGCGATCTTCCTTGCACGTCGCATCGTCATACTCTCGCTTCGTCGCTTCGTACGCCGCCTCAATACCAATCCACCAATCCACCAATTTACGACCGCACACGGCGCTCCTCTCTTTCGTCTAAGCGTCGATTACCTACGCGCGCCGCATATTGCATCCCGCATATCACGTAGCACTGTCAGCTCAGCTGTGGGCTGGTTGCCGCTAGCATTTTATCTGGCCTCTAGATGCGAGCACTGCGTCGTCCTATCGCGAGCTTTTATCGTCAACACCCACGCATGTCGACCGACCCCGCCTAGGCTCGAAGGAAGGTGAAACGAGTGCGAGGGCTTAGCACCGGCTGGATCCCCTAGTCGAAGCGCCAACCGACCTCCCATGAGCTGGCAACAAGCCTCTCCGATGGGTGCTGGCGGCAATGGAGGAGGAGGCGGCCCCGGTCCGGGCCCAGGTCCCGGTCCTGGCCAAGACATGTCCGGAGTTGGTCCGTCCATGCATCAGCATAACGTGCCACATGCCACCGAATACACGCTGCAGGGCGTCATGCGCTTTCTTCAGACCGAATGGCACCGCCATGAGCGCGATAGGAATTCGTGGGAGATTGAGCGCCAGGAAATGAAAGGCCGGATTGCCGCACTCGAAGGCGCTGCCAGACGTGGCGATGCCACCCAGAAGGCCTTGAAGAGATACGTTCAGATTCTAGAGAAGAAGATCAAGGACCAGACTACCGAGCTCAACGCTACCAGCCAGACGGCTGCCCAGCCCGACCACTCCGTAAAGCGACCTCCCAAGCTCGATAGGGTTGCTCTGATCCAAGAGAAGCTGAAGTGTTCGTCGCACCCAAATTGCTGTTCAAAATACCTGAGATTTGACTAACTTGTGCGTGTGTGCCTCATAGCAAGCAATGACAAATTAAAAAACGGCCTGCCTCGTCCTGAGGGGCTTCTTGGGATACAGGGAGACGAGGAACGTGACCGCGATGATCTGAGGAACTTTCTGGATCAGTGTCAGGCCGAGTTTTCGTACCTGATGATGACACCTGCAAATCCCTTGCCACCTCGAGACTCGCCTCCGCTTCCCATGATTGAAGACATGAGGGAGGGTGACTTTGGTCTTCCCCTGGGTCAGCAACCTCTCGATGCTCCATTCCAAGCCTTGAGAGCGAATCAGAACCACGTCAAAGACCCTTCTCGTATACCCCCTAGCGTCAATCACCACGGACCGTCAATGCAGCCAATAAGTAGTGCAAATATGGCTTCGAAGGCGAACGAGCCGCAATCCGCTCCTATGGTTCGCTCTGGAGAGAGCTCCGGGGGTGCGTATTCGCATCCGAGCGACTGGCCCGCACCTATAGCCCCATCGAACACTCGCTCCCAGGATGAACGGCTCTCTAAAACGAATCACGCCAACGACCTCTCGCGGATGGAGAATTCCCAGGTTTCTATGGATAGACGGCTGGGTGACTCAGAAGGATGGGACTTTAACGAAGCGGCCTTTCCGGATCCTGCGTCATCACAACCTCTCCAACCGTTCCCACAGCGACCCGATACCGATGTCTTCCCTGCCGCTGAAAACCTCCCTAAATCACCGAATCGCGGGCCTACCTCTCATCGCAGAAAAAGCTCTTTATCTCGCAGAAGAAGTGCCGAGCAAGAACTGTCCCTTAATGCCATGGCCCAAAAACTAGACAGTACAAACTTCAAACTGCGATATGGCCTACGTGGGCACCTGAATGCCGTCCGCACCGTCATCTTCTCCGGAGGGGGAAGCCCCGGAGAGCCTGAGATTTGCACCGCCGGTGACGATGGTCTCATCAAACGATTCCATATTCCCCGTGAAAATCCGAGCCACTTCGGTGCTCAGTCATCCGATCTCGATGTGCCAGCCGACTTCACTCACCGTGGTCATACAGGCGCCGTCTTGTGTCTGACCTCTTGGTCCCCATCCCCTAACTTTGCAACCGGGGGCCGCGCTCAAGGCGATGGCTGGATATTCTCAGGTGGCCAGGATGCGACAATCCGAGTATGGGAACGCGGTAGGGTCGATCCAAAGGCGACTTTAGATGGCCATACTGATGCCGTATGGGCGATCTGTGTGCTCCCTGCTACGTTAGGGACTTTGTTTGGCCAGTCAAATCCTTATGGGACGCCAGACCGTATCCTGGTAGCATCTGGCGCAGCTGACGGGGTTGTTAAAATCTGGGCGGTGAGCGCACCGCCTCAATTGACATCACCTCAACCAGGGCCCGCTGGAAGACGTGCGACCGGCAGTGGACGTGTTAGGGGCAATTCAATGAGCTCTGGTTCGCAGTTTCCCAGTTCCCCCCAGCCAAACATGGCTTCGAACTCTCCCTTCCATTCCACCCTTGTTCATGATATACGGAGGTCTGATGGCTCGAAAGCCTCTCCAACGTGTATCACACCTCTTTCAACGACTGGTGAAGCATTTGTCGTCAGCTTCTCTGATGCTGCGATCCTCGTGTTTGATACGAGGACGGGCGAAGAAATTGGCTCTATGGCAAGTCTAGAGACCTACGATAACACAGTGGCTACAAGCGTCAATGCCGTAGTCGCGACGACTGCTAGTCTCGAGCAGGGCTCCAACACGGGGCTAGGTGAAGAGGAAGCTGGTGGCCCGACTGGTAGCAGCGGGTCCTCGGGCAGCGGCATTGAAGGTGTTATCATATCTGGGCACGAAGACCGATTCATTAGGTTCTTCGATGCCAATAGCGGTAGGTCTAGATTCAGTCTACCGACCAACTGACATAATCATGCTAACGACTCATAGGCCAATGCACATATAACATGCTCGCGCACCCCGCCGCCATCTCAAGTCTCTCGCTTAGTCCTGATGGGCGGGAACTCGTATCGGCCGGTCACGACGCTAGCCTCCGATTCTGGTCTCTGGAGAAGCGGACTTGCACCCAAGAAATCACCAGCCATCGTATCATGAGGGGTGAAGGAGTTTGTGCCGTTGTATGGAGCCAAGACGGGCGGTGGGTTGTCAGCGCCGGCGGTGACGGTCTTGTCAAGGTATTTGCACGATGATGGCAAGCAAATCAAATCTAGCCCGCAATGGAGAACATCGGCTTCACGGGTAACACAGGTGGAGAGTTACATAATCTATAGGCCCTTTCAAGCGTTTATCAGCACCACTCCAGCGTCCGCGAGATATTTCCTACCTACTCAAGACGATACGATAAAATACGATCAATCACCTATCTTCATGAATGAGAGAAGCATTTGGCAACTCCCCGGGAAATATCGGACCAAGTATGTTATGTTAAGCTATACGGCGAGGTGAAGTGGTCGGAGCTCTAGCAAACTTACGTCATTGCTTATAGTAGTACGGGAACTTTTACATACGTGTATAAAATCAAATTAACAGCAGGCCTAGAGAGAAGAAGAAACAGAACAAAACACAAGCATTACGTATAGTGGGTCCTTGCAAAGACGGATGGATAATTGGATTGCATGGCGAGATACCAAAAAGGATACATACAAGCATGCATTGGCATTGAGTTAGAGGAAACATTGTATGTATGTATGTACTTTTACTTGACTGAGGTAATCAATAGCCGCGCGGACAGCAGGCTACGCTGCCGTGGCCTGGTTGTTATAGGCCAGTGTAACATTTACAGGTTCAGGAGCGGAGGCGAAAGAACGTAACAGACGTCGCTGTTGTAAGACTACTAAGTGCAGCTTTTTCGATATTCCATCGGGTAGGGAAATATAAAACGGGAGCTAGACGCATTGCCTCGATAATATACTCCTTGAACGAATATGCAATAGTATTGCAGATTGCTTGTTATCAGGCTGTATGTCAAAATAAGAGCCTAGACTTACTGCTCACTGTGCCATTCTTAAATCGTTTTTAGAGTTCTCTGCGTTGTGTGAGCATGGCATTGACTTGTCCATGTCCAGTTTGATAGGTCAAGGACCCTAATACTGTAGCTCTACTCATCCGGCGTTGTGGCATTATTGTAAAGTAGAAACCCACTAACATAAATCATCTAGTTTCCTATTAACACGAATGGCCTTGCCGCTTGGTAAAAACCCACATGTCGCCTTTGAACTATACGAACGCCGATAAAACCCACACATCATCGAATACGATACCCACACCGGGATTGTATCCTCCATAGGGATACCTATGAGTTCTTGGTTACTATCATCGAGGAGAAAGGGTACCGATTATTTTAGGTAATCTACATCTCATATGCTAGTCTCTCATACTTGGTATCTCCCTAGTAGTTTCTTGTGAATACCATGTATTTTTAGCCACGTCCTAGAAAAATATATTTCGAAGGTCTATTAATTTTAAACTGCCTTGTTTCTAAGAAAAATGTTCGGTGGCATTATCGCCGATCCCAAAAAAAAACGCCCGCGTCGTCGGCCGCTTCGAGGTAGGTCTTAGACCCAAGTAATACAGAGTATAATTCACCTACAATTACCAACGAAATTAAGTTTAACCGACTCCCTTTAGAAACTTATTTTAATTAATTTCTTAAACTATGTTGCTTAGCCATATATATTATTACTATATTACAGGTTTACGGGTAAAACTCTAAGAGTAAATTCGTAAGGTGTATATTTACTAGTTGGAATTGACGGTGGTAGGTGTCGGGTACTTGACATTTTGCCCTAGTACTATATTCTTCTTTACTTGGTATCTTCCATACGGGCCGCATAAGCGAGGCATAGTGATATAGAATTGGGAACCCTAGAGAGAAAAGTTTATATATGTGAGCTGCAAACCATATTCTTCGTGACTAGGCCTAAGATCCTTGCCCACCTAGCCGCCTGCTCCCAAAATTCTTTATGCTCATGTTTGAGTCGCTATCGGCTCAGCCGGCGTCGGTTTCTCTCATGGCCTCTTCGGTTTCATGATCAATGCCCTTATCTCGGGGAGGCTATTCGCAGCCGCCGGTGACATCGTCGAAACGTCTACATCTACAAACCCTATTTTCTTTGTTTCCTTTTGTTATATGTAGCGCCGGTGCCAATTTTGGCACCACGTCCACGAGGTATATGCTGATCTAGATCATCAATGATGGAGAGGGCTTCACCGTTGATGTAATGTATTCTGCAGGCGTGAGTTAGGATTCTTTAGAAGTCATAAATACCTATGAAGATATGATTGTACCATCAGCTGGAATTCCAAGCCCCACCAGGTACTTATCCCGTCGTCACGCCATCTTGTGTTAAGTTGCGTCGGTAGCGGGACGTAGACGCAAATGGTACGCTCATTCGTGTACAGCGGCTCCGAATCGCGCGCTCGTGAAATACTTGCACCGTTCTTCGAACTCAGTCCTCTAGCTAAGTGTGCTGGCGCAGTTCCGCGGAATGAAGTCTCTGCAACAAATATTTTTGGTAAATTGCACGAGTTAGGAGGTGTCTACGACGTGTTTTCGAGTAGCGTCCGTCAACTGTGAACACTTTGAATAAAACATTCGATAAGCTGGCTGGGACTAGGTAGGGAAAAAACGCGACTGCATTGGGGTGGTCATTGTGTTAAGATTTAGCTACTACGTTAGGATATCTAGTGTATGTGAGCCATGCCCACGGCGATGAAACAACTAAGCGGACCTACGAAGACCAATTGAATCGTCTTGCTTCTCTTATGGGGAAATGGGAACCAGATAATGCACTCGGATATAATAACGTGGTACTAGCGGGTTCATCATTTAGATCGCGTAGCCACATAGAAGGCGGAGAATCGACGAAAAAAATGGTGGCGTGCCTTCAGACTGCTTACCCCTTTGGCCTTAGCCGAGACAGCTAAGTTCGTTAGTTGTTGTAGTTGTTGATTAAGCTTAGTTTAGTACTCAAAAAGTATTTGCAGTCAGCCTGTCTATAGAAACAAATTCATTCAACCTCGAAATATAATGTCAGCTTCGCGAAGCTCTTCTTCCCCCCTCGTTAGTATTTTATACCAGCGATGAGGACATACTATCTATCTACTACCTACCTATTTAGAAAGGTCCGTAAGCCAGATTTTTAGCCAGATCTAGAAGGTCTCCAGTCGATCATAAAAGTTTCACATATTTGTATAAGGTGGAGCATAGGTCATTATTACCGCTAACATAGACTTACTTACCTACCATTTACTCACTCGCCCAGCGCAACTCGGTAGCAGCGCTCCCTTCATTCGGCGAAGAATGATAAGATTTATCGTAGAGCCTTGGGTTCTAGAAAGGATAATTGGGAATTGCGTCATATCTGCAACCAATAACAACTTTCCCTTTGGAACTTAGATCTACTTACTAGTAAGTAGCTAAGGTGATATTCTTGGCATCTGGGGAAGAACACTAGTGAGGTAAAAGTTAGGCAGGTTTTAGTTCTATACCTCTTTCGGTAGGTAAGATTGTCCAGCCTGCTTACTCTTACTAGAAATAATCAGCGCCTCCTCAGTAGAGATTGACATAGGTCGAGAAGTTCGAGGACAGTATTCTAGCTTATTTTGTCCTCTCCATATCAAAGTAATTCGTAGCAAGTGAGATTTGGTAAGACTTGAGGAAGGATGAAGAGTAGTGTATTTGGATATTTCGTAGAACATTGATCCTAAATTCCTCTGCTCTATCTTATCTTGGCCACTTACAATATCAATGCCACCTCCAATCGCTATGCATTCGTTAACAACACAGCTGAGAATGACGCCCCCACAATGGAATTAGCATGCCTTATACGTACTTATTGCAACGTGAGGAGAAGTGGAGGTGATGTACGATATCTTGCGGGGTCGCGCGTCCTTACTTGCATAGCTCAAATAACTAGAGCCATCTTACAGGTTCTTGCCAGTTAGCTTCAGGGATCATACACAGGCGGCGCAGTCGGACAAATGGAATGAAGAATATTTAGGGTCGCCTACTTATCCTGGACCTAACACGACTTCTTCGAACCTGCTATCCTGCTCAACTTTCAACTTTGTACAAACATCCGTCGACTAGTATCCATCACGTTCTTGCCTCCCATTTCACCATGACCACTACAGGCGGTTGTATGTGCGGCAGCATTCGCTACCAGTTCACCGGTGAGTGAAGGCACGACAATAGCGAGCAATTTGCTCATTTAGACAATATAGGAGAGCCCGCCGTCACTGCGCTGTGCCATTGCGTGGATTGTCAAAAGGTACTATTCTCGCCGTTCCCTTTGGGTTATGATGGTTTCGAATACGAATATTGACTACGAATGCTACTATAGTGGACAGGCGGCGCCTTCACCTCGAATGCCGTTGTGCCGCGTACGGTATTCTCAGTTACGCAAGGTATGCGCATCCATAATCAAATCAAATGACCTTCGTCTAATTAGTCTCAGGAACACCGAAATCGTATGATGCTATAGGAGAGTCCGGCAAGATCAACAAGCACTTCTTCTGCTCCGACTGTGGCTCCAGCCTCTATACTGAGCTTGAAGTCATGCCCGATGTGACTTGCGTCAAAGCTGGAGGGTTGGATGGGGGTGCCGCCAACTTGGGTAACAAGATCGCGGTCGAGTTCTACGTCAAGGACCGCCCTTCGTATCTAAAGCCTTGTGATGGTGCGAAGCAAGAGCCCAAATTCGGGTAGATTCCTAACCTATGCGTATACGGTATCACGGTTCTAACCTCGATTACCTGTATAGATAAGCAAGTGCAGACAATCAAACGCTCAATCTCGCAAAAGCATTTCGTCGGTGGACATAGTTGCGTATCGGGCCGAATGGGGTCGGTCTTACTGCCCCGATCTTGTTCATATCGTAGATTAAGCCGTGAATCCTCGAAAATCTGCCATATCTGCTCTGGCTACTCTAGGAAACCTCTGAAGAGACTTAGTCCCCCCCCCCCCCTCCAACTTTTCGTTCTATAAAGTGTATACTGTGCTCTTACATCAACGAAGTGTTAGTCCGCCCCTTATGTTCCGAAGGTAAGCTGTTTACTTAGTAACCGTGCTATTGATGCATTATGGGTGTGTATAGATACCGTCGTAGGTCATACTAGTGATGCCAATGTTACGTATTGTTATTGCGAAAGGGTGGAGTTTCGACCTAAGTAAGCTATGCTGGCTTATATAAACAAGCTACGATCCGTGCTGCTCTTTTTAGATTTCGTCCCGTGACAGACATAACGAGCAGCATCCCTCCACTATGGGTCACATCAACGCTTCAAGACATGTTCGAGAAAAGCCAATAATAAGGGAACCAGTAGAAAGGGTGGAGTAGTCAGGGTATAGGTACTCTGAGGTCATGATATACTTACAGAAATGGTGAAAACAATGAGATTTCACAGTGACTGGTTATCAACAAGGAGGTATAGGATGTCTAGCAGTGCAGAGACAAGAAGTTGAGGTAGGCCGTAACCGCCAGTCAGGGGTTTACAACATCGTAGTAACCTCCGTGAACGTATGGTCATCTTCCGAATTGATCTAAGTAGAGTGCCATCTCAACTCATACTCACCTAAGGTATGTCGATAGCATTTAAGGATGTCCTCGGGGAATATGTTGTCTATGTCTTAACAAGGATTATCTTGCTTCTTGTTTAACTAGAGACCAAGCGTGATCGTCTCCTAGCAACTCAATCCGAATAACGTGTTCATATAACATGTTACTTGAATTCTCGGAAGTTTGAGACGAAGTTCTACAGAAAAGGAATGGTTCTTTCACGGCATAGTAGAATTCAGAGAGGGAGAGGGTCCAGGGGTTGGGCAGTCAGAAAAAGAGCACCTTGTGAAAGTGGATGCTTGGGCAGCAAGGGGTCAATCGCTTGCTGTGTCAGCAGTTCGGATCTTACGCTGTTGACGGGCAACGCAACGCAACGCAACGCAACGGAACGGGAACGGAAGTGCTGATGGGCGAGAAAAGTGGAAATGCCAGCAACACGGTGAGAGAAAAGACCCAAAAGATCGAAAAAGATGCAAAAGGCCCCGTTCGCATTTGGACCATGCCTTATCTACTTACCTATCTCATGTACGCATGACGGCTACAATAGACTGCATGGACTGCATGGACTACATAGGCTGCATACATATATAGGCTGCCATGATTTGTATTTCCGTGGGTTGTCACGTGCTGCTTGGAGACGTCTAGATGCCATTGTCCCTATTCGTGGTTGTTGACGCGCTTCGTCGATGTTGTGGGAATATTTAACCGTTCACATGGGGGTCGTCACTTTTTTTTTTTGGGCTTCCTTATGGAGCCGAGGTCACGGATCATGTGTATGGCGCCACCGATTCTCGCCGACCACCGGGCAAATATCAAACACGGGCTCCACCACATCCTCCTTTTATAAACCGACCAGCTGTCCCGTCCTGGCCTGCGACAACTTGACTTCTTTCTCTTCCGTTTCTCTTCTCCTAGATCGACCGACCGACCGACCGCCCTTCCGTTGGAGCAAGCAGCAAGTTCACCCGAGGCCACCCGACAAACACCCCCTGGACAACAACAACATGTTTATTACTCGTGCCATCTCCGTCACCAACTTCATTGTTGCCACCTCGGCCCTGAGCTTCCAGGTCTGCGTCCTGTACCCATGGCATAAGCAGCTGGACGAGGACTTCGAAGCTCTGAAAAAAGAACACCTGCGGGTCTTGGATACCATCAAGCGCGGCGCCGACGGTGCCGTTGGTGCTGACAAGCGCCAAGGAATCCGAGACATGCTCAGCGGTCTCACCCGAGGGAGGTTGTGAGGAAAGACACGTCGATATCCATTATCGTCCTAGCCACTCATACCATTAGCAGCGCCGTCTCGTCCTCGCCCGTCTCACCATCGTCGCCTTCGTCTCTTGTTGCAGCAGCCGAACTAGTCCCCCAGCAAATATCCCAGCAGATATCCCAGCAAATACCCAAGCCTGCGATGACCACGTCTCTACTAGCCAAGCCCAATGACCTTGCCCTTTATTCCAGATATGCTCTCGCCGGAGCTGTCTGTTGCTCCTTCACCCACGCCATCCTGACGCCCATCGATATGTAAGCCTAGTGTTTCACGCCCATCAAATGAGGACACATTGTCCTCGGCACGACCGACAATTCGGCCTGGCGAGTCACACATCTATTACATCCTCTCGAGATAAGGTTACTAACTATGGTCTAGTGTGAAAACGAGGATCCAGGTTGATCCTCTGGCTTACAATCTCGGCGTCTCCGGCGGGCTGCGACAGGTCGTAGCTACCGAGGGAGCTGGTGCTCTTGCTACAGGTCTGGGTCCAACCACTGTTGGGTACTTTCTACAAGGTGCCCTGAAATTCGGAGGTTATGAGTTTCTAAAGACCCGCGCTATCGACACACTTGGATACGAGACCTCGTGCAAGAACCGGTACGCCATCTACTTGGGGTCGTCTGCCCTCGCCGAGATAGCCGGCGACATTGTTCTCTGTCCCTTCGAGGCCGTCCGCATCCGGCTCGTCTCACAGCCAGGCTTCGGGCGCGGTCTTTCGGATGGATTCGCCAGGATTGTCAGGGAAGAGGGCATTCGAGGCTTGTATTCCGGGTTGGGTCCGATTGTGCTTAAGCAGTGCGTACCTGCTCGAATATGACTCGGGGCCGGCATGCTAATGGCACTAGGGTACCATACACGATGGCGTCCTTCCTCGTATATGAGCACGCTCTTGAGCAGGCCTACAAGTGGGTTGACAAGTCAACCATCTCTAGCGCTGGGATCACGGGAATCAATATGGGCTCAGGTCTCATTGCTGGTATCGCTGCGACGCTGGTCTCGCAGCCAGCAGACACCATATTAAGCAAGATCAACAAAGGGAAGGGTGAGGCTGGCGAGGGGACTCTTCGTCGGTTGTGGACAATCGCGAGGGACACGGGCCTTCGGGGTAGTTATGCTGGTATTCGCGCTCGGCTGGTCATGGTTGGGGGGATGACTGCCCTCCAATTTGCTGTTTACGGCGACATTAAGAAGGTATGTTCCCCGGTGTCGCTCTATCCTGACGATACACACGATGTTCATGAATTAACAACAGACATAGGCACTTGGTGCGACAGGCGGGATAGAGATCAAATAGAGGACCATGGGGGAGCATAGATTTTTTTCGTTATATTTTTTTTTTGCTTCATTATAGAGACGGATAATAGACGGGATGGAAGACGAGTGATGTAAGACGTTGGTACATGTGAAATCGAATTCAATTTATTTTTTTCTAATTTGCTTCGCTGAGAGTGCTATGAGATTTTCTATCTTCTACTGTGAAGTCAAGCTGCCTACTTCCAACATCTGGATTAGGAGTGTGCCATCACGATGAAAGCACCCCCGTATGTAGCGAACCGTATATTCAAGAAATAGTCTCCCTCTACAATACCCCAAAGCTGCAAGTAGTCGCTCTTTGGTTCTAGAAGTTTTTCTAGTCGGGCCTAAGCTAGACTAGGCATCGCCTAATTACACAGATCAGCCCATTTTACCCCAATTTTTACCCCTACTTTTGAAGACCTATCCCGAGATGCCCCAATGCTTTTTTACATACGTACCTACAATCTACGAATCTCCGGTAGGTATGTGTACACTATCACCAAAGTCAACCGTAGATTGAAATCCACTTACAACTTTTCCTTATGCATAAACAATACCTAGCCTCCCTACCTTCAAGGTTGTTAGTTGTTGCTGGGGTCATGCCGGCGGATGCCCCACCCCTTAGGGATTGTACACGTGGATAGACCAGGTAGATCATGTCGGTTCGGTTCTTCTCGGAATGAGTCTAGAACATCCATATAGGGCTGTAAAGTACTGTGTAGAGCACTGTATATATGAAACCTCGACTATTTACACTAGCCAAGTTTAGCGTAACCATCAGGTAACGTTTCCAGTCAGCTCCATTAAGCAATAGTATGTACCTGGTAACCTACTTACCTAACTGGATTTTAAGCCGGAGAACTATACTTTTCTAAGCTTTTCGTCCGTTGGCATGTACCTATCACCCCTGTAAGGACGTTCAAGCAGCCAAATCAGCAATCTTGCGAGGGGCCTGACAACCTGACCAGTGGCACCTACCCCCATAATAAATGGGGCTAGTACTTTAGCCAATCAGAGCCCCTAGAGATAGCCCCACCCGACCAGTAGCTACTTAAATAAAAAATTTTTTTACCTACTTTTTCTAAAATTTTTTTTTTTTTATAACTACTATTATTACTATTATTAACTGTTATTGCTATTATTAACTTTTTTTTTTTTTTTTTTTATATTATTATTTTTTAAAAAAATGTTTAATTTTTAAAAACAAGTAAGTTTTTAATTAAAAATTAATTTTTAATTAATATTTAATTAATTTTTAATTAATTAATATTAATATATATATAGCTTGCTTATAAAATATATAATATTTTTATATAATAATTTAATAGTTTATTTATTTATAAACTAAATAAAATATATATAAAATTAATTATTAATTAATTATAAAAATAAACATTTAATTATTATATTTAAAAAGCTTTAATAGTTAAACTTTAGGTTTATTATTGTTTAAAGCAATATATAAAAAAAAAACTATATTATAAAAAGCTTTAGTAGTATATTTATAAGCTATATATAATAAAAACTATTTAAACTAAGCTTTTTTTAGGTTTTTTAAAAAGGTTAATAAATATTAATTACTTTATTATAGCATTTTATATATAAAAAACAAATAGTTAAAAAAGTTTTTTTTGTACTTTATATATTAAATAATATATTAATTTATATTAGCTGTTAGCAGCTTATATTTTTGCGTTAATAGCTTGTTTATAGTAATATTATACTTGGCAAAACAATTAATAGGGCAGTAAAATAGCTAAATATAGTTATATTAGTTATTAATAGCTATATATACTGTTAAGCAGCTATATTAATTGCTTGCTAGCAGCTATTTATAGCTGCTAGTATATAGTTGTTAATAATCGGTTATATAAAAAAAACTATGCTATATATAGTTTATATAGCTTGCTTTTTTTTTGTGCAAAAAAGTTGTTGTTTACTTTTTTATTTGCATACTAAGCTTTGGCTTAGCTATTTAATTATAGTTTATTTACTTGCTTAAATAAATATTTAAAAAGCTTTTTTATTATATTTATTTAAATAGTAATAAAACTTAAAATAATAATAATAAAAAAAAAAAAAAAGCTATAATATTAATTATTTATTATAATAAAATAAATAATTAATAATAAATTATAAATTAATTAATAATTAATTATTAATTAATTATTAATATAAATAATTATAATTTTTTAATTTTTATAACTATTTAAAAAAAACATATAAATATAAAATTATTTTATTAATAATTAAAATAATAAATATAAAATAATATTATATTATAAACTATAAATAATAAAATTAATTTTTATTTAATTTTTATTTAATTTTTAATTAATTATTAATAAATATAAATTTTTATTAATAATTAATAAAACGTTTTAATTAAAATAATATATTTATAATAAAAAAAAAATATTAAATAAAATAAATATTAAATAATAAATTATAAATTAATTATTAATAAATTGTTAATTATAATTATAGTTTAATTTTTATTAAAATATTAAATATATAACGTTTGCTTTTTTTTTATACTTAGTTATTTTTATATAATAAAGTTAGTTATAAATATATAGTTATTACTATATAGTTATTTATATAAGTAATATAAATATAATATAGATTTTTAATAACTTTATTAAAATTATTTTATATAGCTATTTATACAACAAGCACAGCTTTAAAAAAAACGGACCTAGCGTATATACTAAGCTAAACTTTTCTTTATTACTTGCTAAAATTGCCGGCAATATATAAAGAAAAAAACTAATGCGCTTAATTGTTAAACTTTAACTAAAAAAATAGCAAAAAGGTAGCCGTTTTAAGCTTGCTAACTAAACTTTATTTAATATGCTATATATACTTAAATTTAAATAAAAATATTAACTATAAAAATAAAAAGTAAACAAAAGCTTTGTTTATAAAGCAGTTATTTTTTTTACTTTTTATTGCTGTTATTATAATACTTTTATTATTATTATATTTTTTATAATAATATTATTACTATTATTAATAACTAAAGTGTTTAAACTTAACAACTATAATAAAGCTTAAAAATATAGTTTTAACTATAGCTATTTTTAAACTACTAAAAATAGTTAAAAAACTAAGCTTATAAAATTTAAATAATTTTAATTATAACTATAAAATTTATTTTATTTTAATATATAATTTTGTATATTTAAATAATTGTTAGTATTTAGCAATTTTTAAAGCTATAAAAAAATATAAAATATAGTTAAAATAAATAAACAAAACTAGCATTAATATTACAAAAGTTAAAAAAAAAGTTTTTATTAAAGCATTTTAAAAAATTAACTAGTATATAAATTAGTCGACTTGTTATATAATAGCAAGCTAAATAGCTTTAGCAAGCTAAATAGCTTAATAGCTAACTGCGGTTTAAAATAAAAGCGCAATAAAAATATTTTTATGGCTACTATTTAAAGCTTAATTAAAAAGCATTATTATAAACAAAAAAATGCAGGTTTAGTATTAAAAAAAAAAGCTATTTTTAGCATTTTAGCTTTTGTTATAAAGGTTAGAAATTTGCGGACTTTATATAAAAAAAAAAGCGTTAAAAGTATTGTTAATAGCTAACTAACAAATTGCGGTTTAATAAAAAGCTAGGTTAGTTAGTTAGCAATAAATATTTAATTATACTATAGTATATAAAACATAAATTATTAAGTGATTATAAATAAGCTAAAGCTTTTAATAAATTGTTAATTAATTAGTTTTTATTATAATTTTTAATATATTTATTAAAACTTTATATTAGTTATAAATAATTGCTAGCTTATTTATTTTTATTATAATTATTAATAGTTTTTAAATAATAACTATATTAGTTATAATAATAATATTAATAATATTAATAATATTAATAATATTAATAATATTAATTAATATTAATAAACTTAATAATAATAATAATAATATTTTTATAACTATATTTTAAAACTAAATAAATAATTAAACAAAAATTAATTATAAATTAATTATTAATTAATTATTAATAAACTAAAAAAATTAAAAGTTTAATTATATAAAAGTTAGTTAAATTATATAAATAAGCTTATAATAGCTATATTATTATAAACTATAAAACTAAATATAAAAAATTAATTTAAAATTAATTATTATTTAATTATTAATTAATTATTAATTAATTATTATAGCTTGTTTTTTTAAAGGTTTAATAAAATTTATAAAGTTTAAGCTAAGTTTATTATAGTTTAATTTTTATTAAAATATTGAATGCGCAATGCTTGCTTTTTTCTTATACTTAGTTATTTTTATATAATAAAGTCGGTTGTAAATATATAGTTGTTTAAGCTAAGTTTAATTATTTAGCTAATTAAAATAAAAAAAATAATAAAAATAATAAAAATAAAAACTTAAATAAAAAAACTAAAACTAAAAATTTAACGCTTTTAAAGTTTAATAATAAATTTAAAAATAATAATAAATAAATAAAAAATTAATTATAAATTAATTAATAATTAATTTTTAATTAATTATTATTATATAATAATTAGCTTTTAAAAAAAAAAACTAATATAATATTAAAAGTTATAATTAATAATTAATTTAAAAAACTTTATATTTATATTTTTAATTTTTTTTATAATAATAAAAAAAAAAAATTTTTTTTTTAAAAAAAAATAATAATTATAATAATTAATTATTAATTAATTATTTATTAAATATTTATTAATTAGCAATTAATTATTAATAAAATTTAAATATTATGGTTTAATTTTTATTAAAATGTTAAATATGTAATGCTTGCTTTTTTTTTGCACCTAGTTATTTTTATATAATAAAGTCGGTTATAAATATACAGTTATTGCTATATAGTTATTTATATAAGTAACGTAAATATAATATAGATTTTTAACAATTCTACCAAAACTATTCTATATAGCTATTGCAACAAGCGTAGCTTTAAACTTAAGAACAAACTTAGCGTACACGCTAAGCCAAACTTTTCTTTATTATAAATCGCTAGCAATATATAAAAAAAAAAACTAATATACTTAATTGCTAAACTTTAGCTAAAAAGGTAGCAAAAAAGTAGCTATTTTAAGCTTGTTAACCAAACTTTATTTAATATATTATATATACTTAAATTTAAATAAAAATGCTAACTATAAAAATAAAAAGTAAGCAAAAAGTTTTGCTTATAAAGCAGTTATTTTTTTTACTTTTTATTGCTATTATTACAACTATATTTTTAGTATTATTATATGCTTTATAATAATATTACTATTATTACTAACAACTAAAGTACTTAAACTTAACAATATACTATAATAAGTTTTTAAAACAAAGCTTTAGCTAAAACTATTTTTAAATCGCTAAAAACAATTAAAAATTTTAATACTTAAAATATTAATAGGTTTAATAATACTTATAAACGCTATTTTATAGTTATTTATTTTTTTGCATATTTAAACGATTGTTAATATTTAAAATTTTATAAAGCTATAACAAAAACTAAAATAAACTAAAGCAAAATAAACTAACATAAAACTAAAAATATCAAAAAAGAAATTTTTATTAAAGCATTTTAAAAAGTTAACAAGTATATAAATTGGTCGACTTATTGCACAGCAGCAAGCTAAATAGCTTAATAGCTACAGCTTAAAATAAAAGTGCAACAGAAGCTTTTTTGCGGCTACTATTTAAGGCTTAATTAAAAAGCATTATTGCTACGCAAGAAAAAAAGCTATTTCTAGCGTTTTAGCTTTTGTTATATTTGTATAAAAAAAAAGGCGTTAAAAGCGTTATTAAAAATTGCGGCTTAACAGGAAGCCTAGTAGGTTGGTTAGTTAGCAATAAACATTTGATTATACCGTAGTACATAAAATATAAATCACTAAATAACTGTAAATAAGCTAAAGCTCTAATAAAATTTAAATATAAAATAAAAATTATATAATTATATTTATTTATATTATATAAAAATAATTATAAGCTTTAGTTTATTTATAATTATTTAGTAATTTATGTTTTATATATTATAATATAATCGAATATTTATTGCTAACTAATTAATTTAGCTTTTTATTAAGCTATAATTTGTTAGTTAGCTATTAATAACATTTTTAACGCTTTTTCTTTTATATAAAAAACTAAAACGCTAAAAATAGCTTTTTTTTTTATATAATAATAATATTTTTTTATTAAGCTTTAAATAATTAATAATAATTATAAAAATATTTTTATTATGTTTTTATTTTAAGCTATAAACAAATTATTAAAACTTAGCTATTAAGCTATTTAGCTTACTACTATATAATAAGTTAACTAATTTATATATTAATTAATTTTTTAAAATATTTTAATAAAAACTTTTTTTTTAACTTTTATAAGCTTAATTTTTTTTATTATATTTTAGTTTATTTTAGTTTTTTAGTTTATTTTAAGTTTTATTATAGCTTTATTAAATTTTAAATATTTAAAATTATTTAAATATACTAATATATATATAACAAAAAAATTAAGCTTTTAATTGTAGTTAAATTTGTTTATATTTTAAATATTAAAATTTTTAATTGCTTTTAATAATTTAAAAATAGCTTTAGCTAAAGCTTTATTTTAAAAACTTGCTATAGTTATTAAATTTAAATATTTTAGTTATTAATAATAATAATAATAATATTATTATTATAAAATATATAATAGTAATAAAAATATAATTATAATAATAATAATAAAAAGTAAGAAAAATAACTGTTTTATAAATAAAATTTTTATTTACTTTTTATTTTTATAGTATTTTTATTTAAATTTAAATATATATAGTATATTAAATAAAGTTTAGTTAATAAGCTTAAAATAGCTATTTTTTTGCTATTTTTTTATTAAAGTTTAATAATTAAACATATAATAAAAAAAAAAGTTTAGCTTAGTATATATGCTAACTAAAAGTTTAAAACTATATTTATTATATAAATAGCTATATAAAATAGTTTTAATAAAGTTATAAATAGCATTTTTTTTTTATAATAAGCTTAATATTTAAAGTTATTAAAAATTTATATTATATTTATATTATTTATATAAATAACTATATAATAATAACTATATATTTATAACTAACTTTATTATATAAAAATAATTAAGTATAAAAAAAAAACAAATATTATATATTTAATATTTTAATAAAAATTAAACTATAATAGTTTTTTATTTAAGCAAATAAATAAACTGCAACCAAATAGTTAAGCTAAAGCTTAACACATAAAGCAAAAAAGTAAATAACAACCTTTCTATATAAAAAAAAAACAAGCTATATATAAGTTATATATAGCTTAGCTTTTTTTATATAATTAATTACTAATAACTATATACTAGCAGCTATATATAGCTGCTAACAGCTATTAGTATAGCTTTTAGCAATATATATAGCTATTAATAACTAATTTATTATATATAGCCACTTTACTGTTTTGTTAATTGTTTTGCTAAATATAATACTATTATAAACAGGCTGCTAATATAAAAATATAAGCTGCTAATAGTTAGCATAAATTAACATATTATTTAATATATAAAACGCAAAAAAAACTTTTTAATTATTTATTTTTTATATAAAGCACTATAATAAAACAATTAATATTTATTATTTTTTTTAAAAAAACTTAAAAAAAGCTTAGTTTAAATAGTTTTTACTATATATAGCTTATAAATATGCTATAAAGCTTTTTATAATATAGTTTTTTTTTTAAATATTGCTTTAAATAGCAATAAACCTAAAGTTTAAATATTAAACTATAATAGTTTAATTTTTATTAAACTTTAATTTATTTATAATTATTTAATAATTTATATTTTATATATTATAATATAATTAAATATTTATTATTAATTAATTAATTTAAACTTTAAATTAAATTTTTTATTAAATTATAATTTATTAATTAATAATATTTTTTATATTTTTTTTTTATATAAAAAGCTAAAATATTAAAAATAATTTTTTTTTTTAATATTAAATTTATATTTTTTTATTTATATAATAATAATATTTTTTAATTAAATTTTAAATAATTAATAATAATTATAAAAATATTTTTATTATATTTTTATTTTAAATTATAATTATTAAATTATTTAGTTTATTAAAACTATTTAATTTATTAAAATTATTTAGTTTATTATTATATAATAAATTAACTATATTTAATTATTTTTTAAATTTATATATTAATTAATTTTTTAAAATATTTTAATAAAAACTTTTTTTTTAATTTTTATAATATTAATATTAATTTTATTTATTTATTTTAATTATATTTTATATTTTTTTATAATTTTAAAAATTATTAAATATTAATAATTATTTAAATATATAAAATTATATATTAAAATAAAATAAATTTTATAATTATAATTAAAATTATTTAAATTTTATAAGTTTAATTTTTTAATTATTTTTAATAATTTAAAAATAATTATAATTAAAACTATATTTTTAAATTTTATTATAATTATTAATAATAATAATAATATTATTATAAAAATAATAAAAAAAAAAAAAAAATAATTATTTTATAAATAAAATTTTTATTTTTTTTTATTTTTATAATATTTTTATTTATATATATATTTAATTATAAATTATATATATATAATATATTAAATAAAATTTAATTAATAAGCTTAAAATAATTATTTTTTTATTATTTTTTTTATTAAAATTTAATAATTAAATATATAATAAAAAAAAATTTAATTTAATATACTATTTAAGCAAATAGTTAAATTGCACTAAATAGCTAAGCCTAGCTTAATACGCAAGCTAAAATAGTAAAAAACAACTTTATTACAAAAAAAAACAAGCTACATAAGCTATATATAGCTTACTACTTTTTTTTTTATTTTTTAACCTTACTATTATATACTTATAACTATATATTAGCAGTTATAAACAGCTGTTAATAGCTATTAGTATAGTTTTTAGCAGTATATATAGCTGTTAATAACTAAATTACTATATATAGCTATTTTACCGCTTTGTTAATTACTTTACTAAGCTATAACACTAACGCAAAACAGGCCGCTAACATAAAAATATAAACTACTAACAGCTAATATAAATTAATATATTATTTAATATATAAAACGCAAAAAAAAACCTTTTAACTATTTGTTTTTTATATATAAAACACTATAATAAAACAATTAAACTTTATTATTTTTTTTAAAAAACTTAAAAAAAGCTTTAATTTAAGTAGTTTTTACTATATATAGCTTATAAATATGCTATTAAAGCTTTTTATAATATAGTTTTTTTTTTATATATTGCTTTAAATAGCAATAAACCTAAAGTTTAACTATTACTATTAAAAATTTAATTTAATATATATATTAAAAATTTAAAATTATATTTATTATATAAATAATTATATAAAATAATTTTAATAAAATTATTAAAAATTTATATTATATTTATATTATTTATATAAATAATTATATAGGCTTTAGCCTATTTATAGTTACCTAGTAATTTGTGTTTTACGTACTACAGTATAATCGAATGTTTATTGCTAACTAACTAACCTAAACCTTAAGCTAGGCTTTTTATTAAGCCGCAATTTGTTAGTTAGCTATACAACAAAAGCTAAAATGCCAGAAATAGCTTTTTTTTTTAATACCGAACCTATATTTTTTTGTTTGCATAGCAATAATGCTTTTTAATTAAGCCCTAAACAGTTAACAGCAGCCGTAAAAATGCCTTTGTTGTGCTTTTATTTTAAGCTGCAGCTATTAAGCTATTTAGCTTGCTGCTATATAATAAATTAACTATAACGTTAGCGCTTAACTATACTTTAAATTTATATACTTATTAACTTTTTAAAATGCTTTAATAAAAACTTTTTTTTTAATATTTTTAGTTTTATATTAGTTTATTTTGCTTTAGTTTATTTTAGTTTTTATTATAGCTTTATAAAATTTTAAATATTAGCAATTATTTAAATATGCAAAAAAATAAATAACTATAAAATAACGTTTATAAATATTATTAAACTTATTAATATTTTAAGTATTAAAATTTTTAATTGCTTTTAGTAATTTAAAAATAGTTTTAGCTAAAGTTTTGCTTTAAAAGCTTGCTATAATATATTGTTAAGTTTAAATACTTTAATTGTTAATAGTAATAATAGTATTGTTATAAAGCATATAGTAGTAATAAAAGTATAATTATAATAGCAGTAATAAAAAGTAAAAAAAATAACTGCTTTATAAATAAAGCTTTCTATTTACTTTTTATTTTTGTAGTTAGCATTTTTATTTGTATATATATTTAACCGTAGGCTGCAATTTAAGTATATATAGCATATTAAATAAAGTTTGGTTAGCAAGCTTAAAACGGCTACTTTTTTGCTACTTTTTTTACTAAAGTTTAGCAATTAAGCGCTAGTAAGTAATAAAAAAAAGTTTGGCTTAATATATATGCTAAAAGTTTAAAGTTGCGCTTATTACAACGGCTATATAGAATAGTTTTAGTAAAATTATTAAAAATTTATATTATATTTATATTACTTATGTAAATAACTGTATAGTAATAACTGTATATTTATAACTAACTTTATTATATAAAAATAACTAGGTATAAAAAAAAAGCAAGCGTTATATATTTAATATTTTAATAAAAATCAAACTATAATATAAATAATTATATTATAATAATTATATATTTATAATTAATTTTATTATATAAAAATAATTAAATATAAAAAAAAAACAAATATTATATATTTAATATTTTAATAAAAATTAAATTATAATAAAAAAAAAATAATAATTATAAAAATATTTTTATTATATTTTTATTTTAAATTATAATTATTAAACTATTTAATATTTTTTATTTAAGCAAGTAAATAAACTACAACTAAATAGCTAAGCTAAAGTTTAATAAGCAAACAAAAAAATAAACAACAACTTTTTTTATATAAAAGCAAAAAAGCAAACTATATATAAGCTATATATAGTTAAGCTTTTTGCTTATATAATTAATTTTTTATAATTATATATTAATAGCTATATATAGCTATTAGCAAATAATTAGTATAGCTACTTAGTAATATATATAGCTATTAATAACTAATTTATTATATATTAGCTATTTTACTGCTTTGTTAATTGTTTTATTAAGTATAATACTATTATAAATAAACTACTAATATAAAAATATAAGCTATTAATAACTAATATAAATTAATATATTATTTAATATATAAAATGCAAAAATTTTTTTTTAACTATTTGTTTTTTATATATAAAGCATTATAATAAAACAATTAAATTTTACTACTTTTTTAAAAAACTTAAAAAAAGCTTAGTTTAAATAGTTTTTATTATATATAGCTTATAAATATATTATTAAAGCTTTTTATAATATAGTTTTTTTTTTATATATTGCTTTAAGTAGCAATAAACTTAAAGTTTAACTATTAAATTATTTAATATTTAAATTTTAAATTTATTATTATTTAAAATAATATTTAAAAAAAAAACTATATTATAAAAAATTTTATAATATATTTATAAACTATATATAATAAAAACTATTTAAATTAAACTTTTTTTAAGTTTTTTAAAAAAAATAATAAAGTTTAATTGTTTTATTATAATATTTATATATATATAAAAAATAAATAAATAAAAAGTTTTTTTTTATATTTTATATATTAAATAATATATTAATTTATATTAATTATTAATAGTTTATATTTTTATATTAATAGTTTATTTTATATTAATATTATAGCTTAATAAAATAATTAATAAAATAATAAAATAATTAAATATAATAAATTAATTATAAATAATTATATATATTATTAAAAACTATATTAATAATTATTATAATGTTTGAACTTTAGGTTTATTGCTACTTAAAGCAGTACCTAAAAAGAAAACTATATTATAAGAAGCCCTACGGCGCATTTATAAGCTGTATATAGTAAAAACCACCTAAACCAGGCCTTCTTCAAGTTCTCTAAAAAAAATGGTAAGTTTTAATTATTCTATTATAGCATTTTATATATAAAAGATAAGTAGTTAAAAAGTTCTTTTTGCGCCCTGCATATTAAATAATATGCTAATTTATGCTAGCTATCGGCAGCTTATATTTCTGTGTTAGCAGCCTATTTGCAGCAGTATTATGCCTAGCAAAATAATTAGCAGAACAGTAAAATAGCTATATATAATAAGTTGGTTATTAGCAGCTATACATACTGCTAAAAACTATACTAATAGCTATTAGTAGCTATATGCAGCTGCTAGTATATAATTGTTAATAATTAGTTATATAAAAAAAGCTAAACTATATATAGCTTGTATAGCTTGCTCCTTTTCTATACAAAAAAGTTGTTGCTTACCTTTCTGCTTTATATGCTAAGCCTTAGCTTAGCTATTTAGTTGCAGTTTATTTACTTGCTTAAGTAGATATATATTATATATATTTAAATTTAAATAAAAATGTTTATTATTAACTATAAAAATAAAAAGTAAACAAAAGCTTTATTTATAAAATAGTTATTTTTTTTACTTTTTATTATTATTATTATAATATTTTTATTATTATTATATATTTTATAACAATATTATTATTATTATTATTAATAATTAAAATGTTTAAACTTAATAATATATTATAATAAGCTTTTAAAGCAAAGCTTTAACTAAAGCTATTTTTAAATTACTAAAAACAATTAAAAATTTTAATATTTAAAATATAAATAAATTTAACTATAATTAAAAGTTTAATTTTTTTATTATATATATATTAATATATTTAAATAATTTTAAATATTTAAAATTTAATAAAGCTATAATAAAACTTAAAATAAACTAAAAAGCTAAAATAAATTAAAATATAATAAAAAAAATTAAATTTATAAAAATTAAAAAAAAAGTTTTTATTAAAGCATTTTAAAAAATTAACTAGTATATAAATTAGTTAACTTGTTATATAACAATAAGTTAAATAGCTTAATAGCTAATTATAGCTTAAAATAAAAACATAATAAAAATATTTTTATAGCTATTATTAATTATTTAAAGCTTAATTAAAAAATATTATTATAAAAAAAAAAGCTATTTTTAGCGTTTTAGCTTTTTATATAAAAAAAAAAACGTTAAAAATATTATTAATAGCTAACTAACAAATTATAGCTTAATAAAAAGCTTAATAAATTAATTAGTTAATAATAAACATTTAATTATATTATAATATATAAAATATAAATTATTAAATAATTATAAATAAACTAAAGCTTTTTAAATTATAGTTTATAATTAAATATATATATAAATAAAAATATTATAAAAATAAAAAATAAATAAAAGTTTTATTTATAAAATAATTATTTTTTTTATTTTTTATTACTATTATTATAATATTTTTATTACTATTATATATTTTATAATAATATTATTATTATTATTAACAATTAAAATATTTAAACTTAATAATTATAATAAATTTTTAAAATAAAACTTTAATTAAAACTATTTTTAAATTATTAAAAACAATTAAAAATTTTAATATTTAAAATTTTAATAAGTTTAATAATATTTATAAATATTATAGTTTAATTTTTATTAAAATATTAAATATGCAATGCTTGCTTTTTTTTTACACTTAGTTATTTTTATATAATAAAGTTAGTTATAAATATATAATTATTACTATATAGTTATTTATATAAATAACGCAAATATAATATAGATTTTTAATAACTTTATTAAAACTATTTTATATAGCTGTTTATGCAATAAATATAGCTTTAAACTTTTAGTATATGCATTAAGCTAAACTTTTTTTTATTATATGTTTAATCGCTAAACTTTAGCTAAAAAAATAGCAAAAAAGTAGCTATTTTAAGCTTGCTAACCAAACTTTATTTAATATGCTATATATATTTAAATTTAAATAAAAATGCTAACTACAAAAATAAAAAATAAGCAAAAAGCTTTGTTTATAAAGCAGTTATTTTTTTTATTTTTTATTGCTGCTATTATAATTATACTTTTATTACTATTATATGTTTTATAATAACTAGTGCAAAAGTTTTTTTTAGTAGCTTTTTTAAGTATTATTTCGGCTTTAAAAAAACTTATTACTATTATTACTACTAACAATTAAAGTGTTTAAACTTAACAATATACTATAATAAGCCTTTAAAGTAAAGCTTTAGCTAAAACTATTTTTAAATTACTAAAAACAATTAAAAATTTTAATACTTAAAATATTAATAGGTTTAATAATATTTATAAATGTTATTTTATAGTTATTTATTTTTTTGCATATTTAAATAATTGCTAATATTTAAAATTTTATAAAGCTATAATAAAAACTAGAATAAACTAAAGCAAAATAAATTAATGTAAAACTGAAAATATTAAAAAAAAAGTTTTTATTAAAGCATTTTAGAAAGTTAACAAGTATATAAATTTAAAGCGTGGTTAAATGTGGTTAATTTATTGTATAGCAGTAGGCTAAATGGTTTAATAGCTGTTTAGGGCTTGATTGAAGGGCATTGTTGTTATATAAATAAAGGGATGCAGGTTTAGTACCGAAGGAGGAAGCTATTTTTGGCATTTTAGCTTTTTATATAAGGAAAAAGGCATTAAAGGCGTTGTTAGTTTAACTGATAAATTGCGGCTCAATAGAAAGCCTAGCTTGGGGTTTAGGTTAGTTAGTTAACAATAAACATTTAATTATACTATAGTATATAAAACACAAATTACTAGGTAACTATAAATAGGCTAAAGCTTATAATATTTATAAATATTATTTTATAATTATATATTTTTTATATATTTAAATAATTATTAATATTTAAAATTTTATAAAGTTATAATAAAAACTAAAATAAACTAAAGCAAAATAAACTAATATAAAACTAAAAATATTAAAAAAAAAAGTTTTATTAAAATATTTTAAAAAATTAATAAATATATAAATTTAAAATATAATTAAATATTAATATTATAGTTAATTTATTATATAATAATAAATTAAATAATTTAATAGCTAATTATAACTTAAAATAAAAATATAATAAAAATATTTTTATAGCTATTATTTAAAGTTTAATTAAAAAGTATTATTAAAATTATAGCTTAATAAAAAGCTTAGCTTAAAGTTTAAATTAATTAGTTAATAATAAATATTTAATTATATTATAATATATAAAATATAAATTATTAAATAATTATAAATAAACTAAAACTTTTATATTAATAATTATTAATAATTATTTATAGCTATTAATATATAAAAGTTTTAATTTATTTATAGTTATTTAGTAATTTATGTTTTATATATTATAATATAATTAAATATTTATTATTAATTAATTAATTTAAACTTTAAGCTAAGCTTTTTATTAAGCTATAATTTTTAATAATATTTTTAATGCTTTTTTTTTATATAAAGTTTATAAATTTTTAACTTTTATAATAAAAGCTAAAATGCTAAAAATAGCTTTTTTTTTTATAATAATACTTTTTAATTAAGCTTTAAATAATAGTTATAAAAATATTTTTATTATATTTTTATTTTAAGTTATAAACAAATTATTAAAATTTATTAAGTTATTTAGTTTATTATTATATAATAAATCGATTAATTTATATATTTATTAATTTTTTAAAATATTTTAATAAAAACTTTTTTTTTAATATTTTTAGTTTTATATTAGTTTATTTTATTTTAGTTTATTTTAGTTTTTATTATAGCTTTATAAAATTTTAAATATTAAAAATTATTTAAATATATAAAAAAATATATAATTATAAAATAATATTTATAAATATTATTAAACTTATTAATATTTTAAATATTAAAATTTTTAATTATTTTTAATAATTTAAAAATAATTTTAATTAAAGTTTTACTTTAAAAGTTTATTATTTTTTATTATAGTTTAATTTTTATTAAAATGTTAAATATATAACGTTTATTTTTTTTTTATACTTAGTTATTTTTATATAATAAAATTAGTTATAAATATATAATTATTGCTATATAGTTATTTTATTATATAAATAATATAAATATAATATAAATTTTTAATAACTTTAAATATTAAGCTTACTGCAAAAAAAATACTACTTATAACTTTATTAAAACTATTTTATATAGCTGTTTATATAACAAGCGCGGCTTTAAACTTAAAAATAAACCTAGTATATATATTAAACTAAACTTTTTTTTATTATATGCTTAATTGCTAAACTTTAGCTAAAAAAATAGCAAAAAAGTAGTTGTTTTAAGCTTGCTAACTAAATTTTATTTAATATGCTATATATATTTAAATTTAAATAAAAATGCTATAAAAATAAAAAGTAAACAAAAAGTTTTATTTATAAAGCAGTTATTTTTTTTATTTTTTTATTGCTGCTATTATAACTATATTTTTATTACTATTATATACTTTATAATAATATTATTACTATTATTATTAACAATTAAAATATTTAAACTTAATAATTATAATAAGCTTTTAAAGCAAAATTTTAGCTAAAGCTATTTTTAAATTATTAAAAGCAATTAAAAGTTTTAATATTTAAAATATAAATAAATTTAATTATAATAAAAAGCTTAATTTTTTTATTATATATATATTAATATATTTAAATAATTTTAAATATATAAAATTTAATAAAAGTATAATAAAATTTAAAATAAACTAAAAAGCTAAAATAAACTAAAACATAATAAAAAAAATTAAGCTTATAAAAATTAAAAAAAAAGCTTTTATTAAAGCACTTTAAAAAATTAACTAATATATAAATTGGTTAACTTATTATATAGTAGCAAGCTAAATAGCTTAATAGCTATAGCTTAAAATAAAAGTATAATAAAAGCGTTTTTATAGCTGCTATTTAAAGCTTAATTAAAAGGCGTTATTATAAGGAAAAAAGCTATTTTTAGCGTTTTAGCTTTTTATATAAAAAAAAAAGCATTAAAAGCGTTATTAAAAATTGCGGCTTAATAGAAAGCTAGGTTAATTAATTAACAATAAACATTTAATTATACTATAATATATAAAATACAAATTACTAAATGATTATAAATAAGCTAAAGCTTTTTTAAAAGTTTATTATAATATATTATTATTAATAATAATAATAATATTATTATAAAAAATATAATAATAATAAAAATATAATTATAATAATAATAATAAAAAATAAAAAAAATAATTGTTTTATAAATAAAGCTTTTATTTATTTTTTATTTTTATAATTAATATTTTTATTTAAATTTAAATATATATAGTATATTAAATAAAGTTTAATTAGCAAGCTTAAAATAGCTATTTTTTTGCTATTTTTTTAATTAAAATTTAATAATTAAATATATAATAAAAAAAAGTTTAGTTTAATATATATATTAAAAGTTTAAAGCTATATTTATTATATAATAAATAGCTATATAAAATAGTTTTAATAAAATTATAAATAGTATTTTTTTTATAGTAAGCTTAATATTTAAAGTTATTAAAAATTTATATTATATTTATATTATTTATATAATAAAATAATTATATAATAATAATTATATATTTATAATTAATTTTATTATATAAAAATAACTAAATATAAAAAAAAAGCAAGTATTATATATTTAATATTTTAATAAAAATTAAACTATAATTATAATAATAGCTATTAATATATAATTATTAATAATTAATTATATAAAAAAAGCTAAACTATATATAGTTTATATATAATTATATAGTAATAACTATATATTTATAACTAACTTTATTATATAAAAATAACTAGGTATAAAAAGAAAGCAAGCATTGTGTATTTAACATTTTAATAAAAATTAAACTATAATAAACTATAATATATAGCTTATATATAGCTTATTTTTTTTTTATAATAAAAAGATTATTATTTATTTTTTTATTTATATATTAAGTTTTAATTTAATTATTTAATTATAGTTTATTTATTTATTTAAATAATATAATTATTAAATTATTTAATTTATTATTATATAATAAATTAATTATATTTAATTATATTTTAAATTTATATATTAATTAACTTTTTAAAATATTTTAATAAAACTTTTTTTTTTAATATTTTTAATTTTATATTAATTTATTTTATTTTAATTTATTTTAATTTTTATTATAATTTTATAAAATTTTAAATATTAAAAATTATTTAAATATATAAAAAAATATATAATTATAAAATAATATTTATAAATATTATAAAATTTATTAATATTTTAAATATTAAAATTTTTAATTATTTTTAATAATTTAAAAATAGTTTTAATTAAAATTTTATTTTAAATATTTATTATAATTATTAAATTTAAATATTTTAATTATTAATAATAATAATAATATTATTATAAAAAATATAATAATAATAATAATATTATAAATTTACTTAAGCAAGTGAATAAACTGCAACCAAATAACTAAGCTAAAGCTTAGCAAGCAAAACAAAAAAGTAGGTAACAACCTTTTTATACAAAAGTAAAGAGGCAAGCTATATATAAGCTATATATAGCTAAGCTTTTTGCTTATATAACTAATTACTTATTATTGTATACTAGCAGTTATATATAGCTGCTAACGGCTATTAATATAGCTTTTAATAGTATATATAGCTGCTAACAACTAAATTATTATATATTGGCTACTTTACTGCTTTGTTAATTGTTTTGCTAAGCGTAATACAGCTGCAAATGGGCTGCTAATGCAGAAATACAGGCTGCTAACAGCTAGCAAAATATTAGTATATTAGTTAACCTATAGAGCGCAAAAAAGCACCTTTAACTACTTGTATACTGTATATATACAGCACTATAATAAAGCAATCGGCATTTATTATCTCTTTTAAAAACTTAAAAAAAGCTTAGGTTTAAGTGGTTTTTACTATATATAGCCTGTAAATATGCCGTTAGGGCTCTTTATAATATAGTTTCCTTTTTATATACTGCTTTAAGCAGCAATAAACCTAAAGTTTAACTATTAATAATAATATTATAATAATAATAATAATATTATAGTTTAATTTTTATTAAAACGTTAAATATATAATGCTTGCTTTTTTTTTATATTTAGTTATTTTTATATAATAAAGTTAATTATAAATATATAGTTATTACTATATAGTTATTTATATAAATAATATAAATATAATATAAATTTTTAATAATTTTAAATACTAAGCTTATTGCAAAAAAAATACTATTTATAATTTTATTAAAACTATTTTATATAGCCGTTTATATAATAAACATAGCTTTAAACTTTTAGCGTATGCACTAAGCTAAACTTTTTTTTATTATTTACTAGCGTTTAATTACTAAACTTTAGCTAAAAAAATAGCAAAAAAATAGCTATTTTAAGCTTGTTAACCAAACTTTATTTAATATATTATATATACCTAAATTATAGCCTATAATTAAACATATATATAAATAAAAATACTAATTATAAAAATAAAAAATAAGCAAAAGTTTTGTTTATAAAGTAGTTATTTTTTTTACTTTTTATTACTGTTATTATAACTGTATTTTTATTACTATTATACCTTTTATAATAATATTATTATTATTATTAACAACTATAATAAAGCTTAAAAATATAGCTTTAGCTATAGCTATTTTTAAACTATTAAAAGCAATTAAAAAATTAAGCTTATAAAACTTAAATAATTTTAACTATAATTATAAAATTTATTTTATTTTTTATTATAGTTTGATTTTTATTAAAACGTTAAATATATAATGCTTGCTTTTTTTTTGTACTTAGTTATTTTTATACAATAAAGTCGGTTATAAATATACAGTTATTACTATATAGTTATTTATATAAATAATGCAAATATAATATAGATTTTTAACAACTTTACTAAAATTATCCTATATAGCCGTTATAACAAGCGCAGCTTTAAACTTCTAGCGTACGCGTTAAGCCAAACTTTCTTTTATTACCTGCTAGCGCTTAATTGCCAAACTTTAGCTAAAAAAGTAGCAAAAAAGTAGCCGTTTCAAGCTTGCCGACCAAACCTTATCTAATACGCCGTATATACCTAAATTTAAATAAAAATGCTTTTTATCGCTGCTATCACAACTACACTTCCATCACTACCACACGCTTTACAACAATACTACCACCATTACTAACAACTAAAATGCTCGAACTTAATAACATACTATAGCAAGCCCCTAAAGCAAAGCTTTAGCTAAAACTATTCTTAAATTGCTAAAAATAATTAAAAATTTTAATACCTAAAATATTAACAGGTTTAATAATACTTATAAACGCTATTTTATAGTTATTTATTTTTTTGCATATTTAAATAATTGCTAATATCTAAAATTTTATAAAGCTATAATAAAAACTAAAATAAACTAAAGCAAAATAAACCAACATAAAACCAAAAATATTAAAAAAAAAGTTTTTATTAAAGCACTTTAAAAAATTAACAAATATATAAATCTAAAGTATAGTTAAGCGCTAACACCACGGTCGACTTGTTGTATAGCAGCAGGCTAAATAGCTTGATAGCTAACTACAGCTTGGAATAAAAGCATAACAAAAGCGTCTCTGCGGCTGCTATCTAAGGCTTAATTAAAGGGCATTATCGCAAAGGAGAAAGCTATTTCTAGCGTTTCAGCTTTAGCTAACTAACAAATTGCAGCTCAACAAAAAGCCTAGTAAGTTGGTTAGTTAGCAATAAACATCCAATTATACTATAGTACGTAAAACACAAATTACTAGGTAACTATAAATAGGCCAAAGCCCAAATTTATTTTATTTTAATATATAACTTTATATATTTAAATAATTATTAATATTTAGCAATTTTTAAAGCTATAAAAAAATATAAAATATAGTTAAAATAAATAAACAAAACTAGTATTAATATTATAAAAGTTAAAAAAAAAATTTTTATTAAAGCATTTTAAAAAATCGACTAGTATATAAATTTAAAGCATAATTAAATATAGTTAATTTATTGTATAACAGCAAGCTAAATAGCTTTAATAAACTAAATAGCTTTAATAAGCTAAATAGCTTAATAGCTAATTGCAGCTTAAAATAAAAATACAATAAAAGCATTTTTATAGCTGTTATTTAAAGCTTAATTAAAAAGCATTATTGTTATACAAACAAAAAAATGCAGGTTTAGTATTAAAAAAAAAAGCTATTTTTAGCATTTTAGCTTTTATTATAAAAGTTAAAAATTTATAAACTTTATATAAAAAAAAAAGCATTAAAAGCGTTATTAAAAATTATAGCTTAATAAAAAGCTAAGTTAATTAGTTAGCAATAAACATTTAATTATACTATAGTATATAAAACATAAATTACTAAATAATTATAAATAAACCAAAGCTTATAATTTTATTTATTAAAAATAAAAATATAATAATTATATATTTATAATTAAATATATAAAAAAATAAACATTATATATTTAAAATAATAATAAAAATTATATTATAATAAATATATAATAAAAATAAATAATATTTAATTTATAATTAATTAATAATTAATTAATAATTTATTTAAAAGTTTTTTTTTTAATATTTTTTTTATATTTATATAGCATATTAAATATTAATTAAATAATAATTAATTTATTTTAATTTTAATTTTTTTTAATAGTTAAACTTTAAGTTTATTGCTATTTAAAATAATATATAAAAAAAAAACTATATTATAAAAAGCTTTAATAGTATATTTATAAGCTATATATAATAAAAACTACTTAAACTAAGCTTTTTTTAAGTTTTTTAAAAAAAGTAATAAATACTAATTATTTTATTATAGCGCTTTATATATAAAAAACAAATAGTTAAAAAAGTTTTTTTTATACTTTATATATTAAATAATATACTAATTTATATTAGCTATTAATAGCCTATATTTTTATATTAGCAGTTTGTTTGCAGCAGTATTATGTTTAGCAAAACAATTAATAAAACAATAAAATAGCCAAATATAATAAATTAATTATTAATAGCTATATATACTATTAAGCAGCTATATTAATTGCTTATTAATAACTATATATAGCTATTAATATATAGTTATAAATAATTAATTATATAAAAAAAATTAAGCTATATATAGCTTATATATAGCTTGTTTTTTTTTTTATATAAAAAAATTATTGCTTACTTTTTTATTTGCTTATTAAAACTTAGCTTAATTATTTAGTTATAGTTTATTTACTTATTTAAATAAATAATTTTAATTTTTTTTTTATTAAAATTTTTAGCTTTTTTTTATTATTTTTTAACTTTATAACTTATAATTTTTTTTTTTTTAGTTTAAATTAAATTAACATTATATTTTTTTTTAAATTATTATTTATATTAACTAAAGTTATATTATAATATAAATTAAATAATAATTAATTAATAATTAATTAATAATTAAATAACAATTAATTTTTATTTTTTTAGTTTTTTTAATTAATTAAGCTATTTTATTAATATATTAAAAAATTATATTAACTTTATTATATTATATTATAATAAGCTTTAAATTTTATTTGTTATAAAAAAAATATTTAAAAGCTATTATTAAAATTAATATTATTAAAGCTAAATTAAAAGCTTAATAAAAAAAACAATAAATTGTTATTTTTTTTACATTTTTTAATTTTAATAATTATATAATTAATTAATAATTAATTTTTAATTAAAGATTTATTACGATTGTTATATAGCGAAATGCTAGTTTATTAATTTTATAAATAAAAATTTTAAGCTAAAAAAAAAAAAAAAAAAAAATACAAAAGTGGCCTATAGCTATATATAAATATATATAGTTATATATATGCGTAGTAAAGTATATAAAGCTTATTAATAGCATAATTGTTTTATTATTTTTTTATTATATATATAATTATATAATTTACTAAGTGTAAGTTTGTTTTAAATTGTTATATTATTTTTTGTTAAAATTAAAACTTTAATTAAAAGCTAAATTAAAGTTTATTGCTTATAGCAATATATTTTTAGCTTTTTAATGCTAGATTTTTTAGCGCAGTTATTATTTTTATAGTTTTTAGCAAATTTATTTGCAGTAGTTATATATATTTATTTTTGTAAATATATTAAAAGTTTAAATTTTTTTAGATATTTTTAATAAAACTTATTTAAAGCTATAAGTATATTTTTAAAGTTGTTAGTTAAATATTAAATATTATTAAAGTTATAGCTTTTTTATAAAATTTAATATTATAATTTTTTAAAGCGGCTAAATATTTTAGCTTTTTTTATTTAATTAATTTTATATTTAAATTTGCTATTAATTTTTTTAAATAGCGGTTTTTTTTATATTTATTAAAATAGCAGGTTATTGTTTGTTTTTTGTAATCGGTTAGTATAAAATAGGTTTTTTTTTTTATAAATATTAAATATATTTAATATATAACTATATTTATATTATTTTAGTATAGTAAATAGTTTTATAAATTATAAGTTTAATTATATAGTTAGTATTATTATAAATAAGCTTTTTTTGTTTAAAAAAATTTTATTAGTTATAGTAAAGTTTATAAGCTTATGTTTTTTATTTGCTTATAATTTTTGTTTTTTTTAAGCTATTATAATTGCTTAATAAGCTGTTTTTTAAACTTTTTTTGTTTGTTTTACTAGTTTGGCTACTTTTTTTGCTTGCTTATTATTAAGCATTTTTTTTATAACGTTAGCAGTTAAATAATTTTTTAGTTTAATTTTTATAGCTATTTTTATTAAAGCTATATTAATTATTAAATATTATAAAGTATTATATGTAAAGTTTAAAGCTAATAAATAAATATTTTAGTTGTTTTAATATTTATTAATATAAAATTATAGTTTTTAATTTAAGTTATAGTTTGTTTTTTTAATTGTTTTTTATATTTAAAAATAATAAATATTTTTTTATTTATATTTTATACTGGTTAAACAGTTTAGTATTTTTATAAACTTAAAAATAAAAAGTTTTATATTGTTTAAAAACTATATTTTAAATATTTTAAAAAATTAATATATTAAGTAATAATATTAAGCAGCAAAAATTTTTGCTATATTTGTTTTATATTTTAGCAAAGTTATAATTATTTTATTAAACTTATTAATAAATATTTATATATAGTTATATTTATGTTTATTTAATAATATATTTTTGCTGTTTATTATTATATACTTTTAAACGTTTTAAAATATTAATATAAAATATAACAACTTTAAAGTTTTATTTTTTAATTGTTTATTTTTATAATAATTATAATAGTTATTTATATAGCAGTATATATTGTGTTTTAAAAAAAGCTAGTAGTAAGTTTTTTTTATAGTTTTAATAAGCTTATTTTAGCTTTAATATATTATTAAAATTAGTTTATATGCTTTTTGCAATAAAATAGTTCATAAAAAAATTTTTCTGTTTTAATTTAGCTTAAGTATTTATAATTTATTTTTATAATTTTTAAGCTTTTATTATTTGTTTTTTTAAATAATTAAGTTTATTAAATTAGCTTTTTATAAAGCAAAATTAATATTTAGTTTTTTAATTATTTTAGTAACTTTTATTAATATAATTAAACTTTTAATTTATTTTAGTTTAATTAAAGCAAATATATATTTTTGCTTTTTTTTAGCTTTTATTATTAAAAAGTTAATAGTTTTATAAAATAATATGTTTATAACTATGTTTTTTTTGTTTAGTTAGTATTAAAAAGTAATATTAAAATTGTTTAAAAAGTTTGCTTATTTTATTTGTTAAATAAATAATACTTTTTTTATAAACTAGTAAATTAATATTTAATAGTTAGTAATAACTTAAAATTTTATGCTTATTAATTTAAAATAGTAATATTTTAAAGTTTGAACTATTGTTAATAGTTTTTAGTTTTATATAAAATAAGCTTTTTTAAACGTTATTATTATTTTAAAAAAATAACTTATAAGCTTTTATTTTTTGTTTTTTTATTTTTATTAAATAATATTTTTAGTAGTATTTTTTAAAGCGTTTATTTTAACTTAGGTTTTTATATTAGGTTTAAAAAATACAATTATTAAAATAGTATTTATTAGTTTTTTTAAAGTTTTAAAAGCTTTTTGCTGCTTAAGTTTTAGCTTTTATAATGCTAACTTTTTTAGTAGTTAGTTTAAAAGTTTTACTATTTTATTAGTATAATAAATAAATATTTATATAAAATTATATAATTTTAAAAATAATTAAATAAACGTTAAGCTTTTTAAATTTTTAAATTTTTAATTTATAATTGTTTTTATTTTATAAAAGTTAATTTAAATGTTTTTATTAACTTTTAAAACTATTTTTAAATAGTTTATTATAATAATACTAAAGCAAAACTTTTTAATGTTTTTTTATAAGTTTATTTTATTTAAATAAAAAATTATTTTTTTATATTATTTTTAGTAATTTTTTTATTTATTTAAATAAATTAATATATTATTTATATATATATTAATAAATTAATTAAATAATTTATATAGTTAAATGTTAATAAAGTTTTATTACTAAACTAATTTAATTTTAAAGCTAAACAATAAAACTTTTTATTAATATATGTTTAAATAGGTATAAAATGTTATTAAATAATAAAACTATAGCGCAAGCTTTAATTAATTAAAAGCTTAAATAATATTAATTTTTAAATAAATTATTATATTATAATAATTATATATAATACTATTTAAATTAAAAGTTTATATTAGTTAGTTTTTTAAAAATTAATTTTGCTATTAAAAGTTTATATAAAATTATTATTTAATAAAATAAAGTTTTAGTATAAAAAAAACTAAAGCTACGTTTAAATTTATATATAGTTTAATAAAATTTATTTAAAAAAATTTTTTAACTTTTTTTTTTTTTAATAGTATATATTATATAAAGGTTTAATATTTTAAAAAGCTAGTTGTTTAAAGCTTATTGTTTAATTTTAAAATTATATTATAATTTAGTTTTAATAATAATAATTTAGTAAAAAGCTTTTTTAAAAAAAAGCTTTTTAAATAAGCTAGCTTTTTTAAAATTAGTTGTTTTACTAATTTAATATATTTAAAGTTTTTATTAGCAAAAAATAATATTAGCTATTTATTAAAAGTTTTTTAATTTTTTTTTTAAAAAGTTTATATGCTAATAACTTTTTTTGTTTTTTTTATATAAAAGTTAATATATTTTATAAAAATTAGTATAATAAAAAGCTTTGTTTTTTTTTATTGTTTGCAATTTAAGTTAATTTAATAGCTTTTTTTTAAATGTTTAATAACTATTTGGTTATTTTAAATTGTTAATTGTTTAAGTTTTTATTTAAGTACTTTTAGTTTTTTATTATAAAATATTTTTATAAATAGTTTAAAAATTAAGCAGTTTTTTTTAAATTAAGTAATAATTAACAATTTTTTTTTATAGTTAAAAAATATTTTTTAAGCTGCTAGCTAGTAAAAGCTAATAATAATATTATAAATTATTTTTATAATTTTAAACTTTTAGTTAAAAAACTTTTAATTGTTTATTACTAATATAATAATTAAAATTTTTTTTACTTTTTTAACTATATGCTTATAATAGTTAATTAACAATATTAGTTTTTTTAGCTAAATTATTTTTGTTTGTTTTTATTGTTTTAATTTTTTTGCTAAATTTTAATTAACTAAAAAGTTAGTTTAAGCTTTAGTATTATATAAAGTAATAAATTTTATTATGTTTTTTTTGTTATTTTATATTTATATAAGCAGTATAAATTTAAATAATTTTTTTAAGCTATTTATATTAGCTATAATAAACAATTAAACCAATAAAAAGTTTTTTGCTAGTTTTTTTAGTTTTTTAAATTATTAAAGCTTAAAGTTTTATTTAATTTTTTTTTGTTAAGCAAAGTTTATATAAATATAGCAGCAATATTTTAGTTTTTTAAACAGTTTTTTACTATATAATTTGTTTTATTGCAGCTAAAATAAATATTATTAGCTTAGTAAACTTTTTTTTATTTTTTAGTTAACTTTTTAATTTTACTGTTTTAGTTAGCTTTTATAGCTTAAAAAGTATTTTGTTTTTTTAAAATAGCTTTATTATTGTTTTAATTTTAATAAGCTATTAAAATTTTGCTTTTATTTTTTTAGCTTTATTAATAAAAACGTTAATAGTTATAAGCAGCTTTAGTTATTTTATTGCAAAATTGTTTATAAAATATTATTTAGTTAATATTAGCTTTAAAAAATTTAATATTTTAATTTATATTTAAATATTTTTATAATAATTAAAACTATTTAAACTTAAATATTATTACTTTTTAAGCTAAACTATTAAAAGTTAAAATAAAATTATAAATATTAAAGCTATTTAAAAATTTATATTAATGTTTATTTAAAGCTTATTAAATAATAGTAGTTTAATTAAAATTATAATAAACAATAGTTAAAGCTTAAATTATTTTAGCTATATTGCTAAAAAGTTGCAAAGTTAACTAATATTAAGTTTTAATTAATTAAAAAGCTTTTTTTTTTAGCTAAAATAATAAATATTTTATTTGGCTTTTTTTGTTATAAAATATTAGTTTATTTTTTTTAAACTTGTTTATTAGCTTGCGTACTTAAATATTAAACTTATTTTTGTTGTTATTAAACTTGCTTAAATATTTAGTTTTAGCTTTTATTTTGTTTTTATATTATTAATGTTATTTATTTTTATAAACTATTTATAACTAAAATATTAATTATATAGCTATTTTTTTAGTATAAAAAATAAAATTAGCGTTTTTTAAAAATATACTATTTATATATATTTTTTGTAGCAAAAGTTTACTAGCTTAATAACTTATATAACTATTAAATTTTTTGTTATAAAATAAATAATTTTATATTATAACCGGTTTTTTTTTTATTATTATTAGCTGCTAATTAAGCAACGGTTTAGTTTACTATATTACTTTTGCTAATAAATGCTAATAAAGTATTTTTATTAAATTGTTTTATTTTAAAATTGTTATTAGCAGTATTAATTTAAACTTTTTTGCTTTTGCAGCTAAAAATTAAAGCTTTATAAAACTTTTTTTTATTAGTTTTAATAAAAGCAAGTAAATTGTTAGTTGTTTATTTAAATTATTTATAGCTATTATAAGTTGTTTTTTTTATAAATAATTTAGCGCTAAAGCGTTAGTTAAATATAAAGTTTAGCAGAATTTAAAGTTATAATTATAGTTAAAATTAAAATTATAATTATAGTTAAGTTAAAGTTATAATTGTTAAAATAACCAATTTATATTTTATTAGTTATATAAAATAATAAAAAATATATATTTAATTAAACGCTTATTAGTAAATAAGTTTTTTAGCTTAAAATAATATTATAATTGTTATATAGCAAAATACTAGTTTATTAATTTTATAAACAAAAATTTTAAGCTAAAAAAAAAAAAAAAAAAAAAATATAAAAGTGGCTTACAGCTGTATATAAATATATACAGTTATATATATACGTAGTAAAGTGTATAAGGCTTATTAATAGTGCAATTGTTTTGTTATTTTTTTATTATATGTATAGTTATATAATTTACTAAATATAAGTTTGTTTTAAATTGTTATAAAATTAATTAATTATAAATTAATTTTTTATTATAATTTATTATTTTTTATTATAAACTTTTTTATTTAATTAGTTAATAAAACAAGCTAATAGCTATATAAAATATTATACTTTTTATATATTATAATAAATATATAATTTTTTTTATTTAATAATTAATTATTAATTAAATAAAAATTAATTAATAATTAAATATTATTTAAAACATATATTATATTTATTTTTTAATATATTTTATAATATATTAATATTTATTTTTATATAAATAGCTTTTTTAATATTAAACTTTAATTAAATTTATAATAAAAAATAAAATATTTTAATTAAATCGTTTTATTTTTAAACAATTTAAATTTAATTTATATTAAATAGCAAAGTATATTTTTTGCTTTATTTAATTTTAAACTTATTTTAAACATTAATTATTTATAATTTAATAGCTATTAATAATATATTTATTTAATAATAATATAATTTTAAATATTTTACTTTTAACTATATATATAAAAGCTTTATATATTAATTAAATAAAAAATTTTAAGCTTAGTTTTAAAAGTTTAATTAATAATTAATTTTTAATTAATTAAATATTAATTATAGCTTTATTTTTTTTACTAGCTTTTTAATACTTTATTAATAATAAATAAAGCAAAACTAAATTATATATTAAATATATTATAGTTATTTATAGTATTTAAAGTTAAACTTTTAAAAATAAACTTTAAGTTTTAAAAAATTAATTAATAATTAATTAATAATTAATTTATAATTATTTACTAATTATAACTTTTTAATTTTAGTTTATTATAAAACTAATAAATTTATTAATAATATTTATAATATATTTTTAAAATATTATATAACTTTATTTATTTTTAAAAATTTAAAATATAGCTTAAAATATAAATATATATATTTATATAAAATTATTGTTTATAATTATTTATATTAATATAATATTTAATAAAGTTTAATTAATAATTAATTAACAATTAAACAATAATTAATTAAAAATAAAATATTTATTTTATTTAATATTTTTATTATATATAGCTTAAATTATTTTATAGTTTTTTAAATTTATTAAATATTTATAATTTATATTAATTATATAAGTTTATAATAAGCTTTAACTTATTTATAGTTATTTAGTAATTTATGTTTTATATATTATAGTATAATTAAATATTTATTATTAACTAATTAACTTAGCTTTTTATTAAGCTATAATTTGTTAGTTAGCTATTAATAATGCTTTTAATGCTTTTTTTTTTATATAAATATAACAAAAGCTAAAATACTAAAAATAGCTTTTTTTTTTAATACTAAACTTACATTTTTTTGTTTATATAATAATAACATTTTTTAATTAAGCTTTAAATAGTTAATAGCAGCCGCAAAAATGCTTCTATTATGCTTTTATTTTAAGCTATAACTATTAAGCTATTTAGCTTGCTAAAGCTATTTAGCTTATTAAAGCTATTTAGCTTGCTGCTATATAATAAGTTAACTATGCTTAACTATGCTTTAAATTTATATACTAATTAATTTTTTAAAATGCTTTAATAAAAACTTTTTTTTTAATTTTTATAATATTAATACTAATTTTGTTTATTTGTTTTAATTATATTTTATATTTTTTTATAGCTTTAAAAATTATTAAATATTAATAATTGTTTAAATATATAAAATTATATATTAAAATAAAATAAATTTTATAATTATAATTAAAATTATTTAAGTTTTATAAGCTTAATTTTTTAACTGTTTTTAATAGTTTAAAAATAGCTATAATTAAAGCTATATTTTTAAGCTTTATTATAGTATATTATTAATAATAATAATAGTAGTAAGTTTTTTTAAAGCTATAATAATATTTAAAAAAGTTATTAAAAAAGATTTTTATATTAATTATTATAAAAAATATAATAATAATAAAAATATTATAATAGTAATAATAAAAAGTAAAAAAAATAATTACTTTATAAATAAAGCTTTTATTTATTTTTTATTTTTATAGCATTTTTATTTAAATTTAAGTATATATAGCATATTAAATAAAATTTAGTTAATAAGCTTAAAATAGCTACTTTTTTGCTATTTTTTTAGCTAAAGTTTAGCAATTAAACATATTAGTTTTTTTTTTTATATATTGCTAACAATTTTAACAAATAATAAAAAAAAGTTTGGCTTAATATATATACTAAAAGTTTAAAGCTATACTTGTTATATAAATAGCTATATAAAATAGTTTTAATAAAGTTATAAATAGCATTTTTTTTATAATAAGCTTAGTGTTTAAAGTTGTTAAAAATTTATATTATATTTGTGTTATTTATATAAATAATTATATAGTAATAACTATATATTTATAACTAACTTTATTATATAAAAATAACTAAGTATAAAAAAAAAGCAAATATTATACATTTAATATTTTAATAAAAATTAAACTATAATATAAGTTTATAATAATTTAAATAAATTAAATTGTTTATTATTAAAATAAATAATTATAAAGTTTAATATATTTTAAAAAACTTTTTATATATATTATAATCGATTAAAAATTAATTAATATTTAATTAATAATTATATAATAATTAATTTATATTTAATTTAATTTTTTATTTATTTATTTAAATATTTATTATATTATTATTATATTAAACTTAGCTATAAAATAAAACATTTAATATTTTTAAATTAAATATTAAATAATATTATTATTAATTAATAATAAATATAATATTATAAGCTTTTATATAGCTTATTAATTTTATAACTATATTTATATTATAAAACTTTTTAAAAAAATTGTTAATTAATTATTAATTAATTAAAAATTATTATTTATTATATTATAGCTTTAAATTTTTTATTTTTATAATTAAATTTAAAATTTTAAACTTTAAACTTTTTATTAGTTTATTTAAAAATAATAATAAATAAATATATATTTTATAACTTATATATAATATATAAAAATTTAATTTTAAATTAATTAAAATAAAAATATTTTATTTAATATTATATATTAATTAAATAATATTTTTATAGTTTTAAAAATAAATATAAACTTAAAAATTAATTAATAATTAATAAACATTTAATTAATAATTTATTAATAATTAATTAATAATTAATTTATTTATAATATTTTGTTTAATATTTAATATTTTAAGCTATATAGCAATATAAAACTTATTATATAGTTTTTTTTTTAATTAACATATTTTATAATAATTTAATTATAATATTAAAGTTTTAAAAAATATTTATATAAAAATGCTTAATATTTAAAGTTATATATAAATATAATTAAAACTAAATATAATAAATAATATAATAAAAAATTAATAAAATTGTTTATAATAATAAATTAATAATTAATTTATAATTAATTAACTATTAATTATTATATAAACTATATTTATTTTTATTTTTTAAATTATTTTAAATTAATATTAAAATATATAAAGCTTATAAAGCTTTTATTTTTTTATTATATTTATTTATTTATAAAACTATTTAAATATAAAAATATATTAGTTTTATTTAATAATTAAATATTAATTAATTAATAATTAAATAATAATTAATTTTAATAAAATTTATATTAAACTTTTTATATGCTTTTATTTTATTGTTTATTATTTTATTTTTATATAAGCTTTTTTTAATTAATTTTAAATTAATTTTATTACTTTAATATATTTTATTTTTTAAATTTTATAATTAATATATTTATAAATTTTAATATTTATATAACTAATTATTATTTATTAATAAATAATATTATTAAAAAATAATATTATAACTTTTTTTTATAAAATAATTAATAATTTATAAAATTATATTTATATAATTAATTAATAATTAATTATTAATTAAATATATATATTATATTAAAAAACTTTAATATTTTTTTATAGTTAAACTTTAGGTTTATTATTATTTAAAGCAATATATAAAAAAAAAACTATATTATAAAAAGCTTTAATAATATATTTATAAGCTATATATAATAAAAACTACTTAAACTAAGCTTTTTTTAAGTTTTTTAAAAAAAATAGTAAATATTAATTGCTTTATTATAACGCTTTATATATAAAAAACAAATAATTAAAAAAATCTTTTTTATATTTTATATATTAAATAATATATTAATTTATACTAGTTGTTAATAGCTTATATTTTTATATTAGTAGTTTATTTGCAGCAATATTATGCTTAGTAAAACAATTAACAAAACAGTAAAGTAGTTAAATATAATAAATTAATTATTAGTAATTATATATATTGTTAAACAGCTATATTAATTACTTACTAATAGCTATATATAGCTACTAGTATATAATTATAAATAATTAATTATATAAAAAAAGTTAAACTATATATAGCTTATATATAGTTTGCTTTTTTTTTTATATAAAAAAATTGTTGTTTACTTTTTTGTTTGCTTATTAAAACTTAGCTTAATTATTTAGTTATAGTTTATTTATTTACTTAAATAAAAAACTTTAATATTTTTTTTTTGTTTTATTTTATATTAATATAATATAATAAACTTTTATTTTATTTATAATTAAATAATTTAAAAAACTTAAAATTAAAATAAAAATTTTTATAAATATATATTTATTTATTTATTTATTTGCTTTTAATAAAATTAATATAAGTTTATTATTATTTAATTATAATAATAATAAATATTATATTAACTTTTTTTAATAATTAATTAATAATTTAATATTAATTAATTAATTATTAATTATATATTAATTATATATTTTATTATTATTTTATAGCTATAATTTTTTTAATTTTATTAATTTAATAACTTTATATTTAAATTTATTTTAAATTATTAAATTTTCGTTTAAAAATATATTATTATTTTATTTAAAAACTAACTATATTATTATTATTATTATATAAATAAATAATTTTTAATTAAATAATAATTAATTAATAATTAATTGTTTAATATATAATTATTTTTTTAATTAAATAAGTTATATTAAAAAAAAATTAAAAATTTTTTTTTTAAATTTTTTATTTTTTTTTACTAAAGTTATTAAATTAAAATAATTAATATTAACGTTTTAATATTGCTAATTAAGTTTATTTATATTGTTTAATTTAAGTAATAATAAGTTAATTAACTTTTTTTACTAGTTATTTTATATATATATTTTAATGTTACTAATAAAAAAATGTAAGTATAAAACTTTATTTTAGCGAAAAAATTATAAAACAATTATTTATATTTTAATATATTAATTATAGCTATAATAATAATAATAACAATTTTTAATATAAAAATAACATTAATTATTAAAACATTTATAATATAATTATAATAACTTGTTTAGCTAATTGTTTAATTTATAGCTTATATAGCTAAATATTTTATAGTTATAATTAAGTACTTTACAGTTATAGTTAAACAGTTAAATACTTTACGGTTGTACGCAGTACAGCTGAGTACTTAGTAAGTACTTCTCGGTAATTCGTTATAAGTACTCATTGTGGTTTTTGGTTTGTTAGCTAAATGTTAATAAGTACTCGCTTAAACAGTACTTCTACCTTAGGGCCACAATTTACCAAGTTGGTCGGTACGTACCTAGTGGCCAAGACAACGGATGGTCAGTTGATCTGTAGTCTCCTAGCGAGCAATGAAGTATTCCCTCCCTATTATACCAACCTGCCGTTGTGTTCAGATATACAGTGCCACTATGGCTCGCTGAATACTTAGCGAAACGGTACCATACTCTATCGTGATGTGCTACAACATAAATCCTGAGTGTATCTAGGCGCAAGGCTTGCGTCCTCGCTTTCTCCTTTTCCCCAAGGACCGATTTACTGCGCAGCGACCAAGAGGCTTGCGTATTAAACGATAGAGAGGGCTGAAGTTGAGTTAAGGTAGTCGGAGGGAATACGTACGTTTAATTGTGATACTAATTATAGTTTTGAGAACAGTCTAGAGACGGCGTAGTATCGAGGGGATTACGTCTAGTCTTTTAGTTTCCGTCAGGATACGGCAACTTGGCGGAATTCCGCTGCCAGCTCAACCACTTAGATATGCAAGACACCAGAGGAGTGCGCTTAGTCATGCAAACTGTGCAGAGTTCCAGGCTCCTGGTATTTTTTCTTAGACCTTCTTACTTACGTGCCCTTGTTAGTTTATCTCTGTTCGGCTCGTCGACACAAAAGGGGGCGCGTTTTATTGAGTTGTGCGCGTAGCGTGGTATATCGCTGGGTTTTCTGCAGAACATCGGCGGCTTTATGTTCGGTGCCCAAGCCAAGCGCGAGGGCATTGCTAAACATAGCGCTAAGTTGGTAACAGCGGTCGCGTACCCAAATGTGCCCAAATTTACGGTAGTAGTAGGCGGTTCGTACGGCGCCGGGAACTATGGCATGTATGGGCGCGCATACTTGCCTCGATTTCCGTGGATTTGGCCAAATGTACGCATCGGTGTTGTGGGCAGCGAGAAGCTGGCAAGTATCATATAGACTGCTGGCCAAAAGGCCGACCCGAGCTCCAGGATTGTATATTCTCTATATAGCTCACGCGGCTTCCGATTCGCACGGCTTCCGGTTCCGACGGCTTTTGGCTTATACGGTCTCTTTTACTAATATTTATTCATAATTACCACTTGACCATCTAAATAATTCTTAATGAGAGCAATATACTCCTTCGGGGAATGGGGATATCGTGATTTGAATCCACGGCTAAATAAGTGGTTCAAGGGGTAATTGCTAGATTACACTCAAAATAAAGAATCTCCAGACCGGTCACACAGCTTATTTACAGACTAGTACTTAATATATTAGTAGATGACCTTGATTATCTACGCTGCTCCTTTAGCCTTCAAGATCAGGATGCTAGACAACTTGAAGTAGCCCCCCACGCGTTGACATGAAGAAAAAAGTATTATAAGCCAACAGAGGTTTTTTAATTATGAATACATGGAAATTCATCCATCAATGTAGTATTCACCGTCAGCCCTATGACGATGAAAGAGATGCTGAGTCTATAAGTATGGCCGAAGAACTTCTCGCGTATGCTCCCAAATCTTCCCCAGCGCCTTCTCTCGGAGCACGCGCACGACCTTTGCATTTGGCGTACAGTCGCATTTATAATTGACGAGGTAAAGCCCATTTTCCTGCCTCTCTAGTGAATTCGTACCCGGCTTGCCGCTCCATGGTATGCCACGACCGCCAAAGAGAGAACTAGTACTTTCGAACAAATGTCTCTGGCCCGACTCCTCATCACTCATTGAAAAGAGGCGAATAATGGGCTCCAAAACAAGCCAGACAAACCAACTCATCATCGAGTTCGGGTCTGCGCCCCTTTTCACATTCCCCGTGTTCACCCACCCTGGCCAAGAGTGGATGAATGTCACGTCCGGGTTATCATTCGCCAGCCTTTCTAAACCCATCGTGTTCATCGCTATGTATTGGACCTGGGCTGTCAAGAGGTTGAAACTTCCGGGCTTCTTCAGGTCTATGTCGTCCACATTGATACTTGCTCGCTCAAAGCCACCGCCTAAAACACTGACAACCCTGGGGGCCGCCGCCTCGCGTAACAGTGGAAGAAGGTGTAGAATGAACAGCATTCGCGAGTAGTATTCCAGACTCTGAGCAATCTCGATACCCTCGGCAGTCTCTTTGCGGCTTCCGAATGGCGCGTATCCCGCAGTGAGGAACAGTAAATCGACGCGTGACTCCTTCGTTTTGATGATATCGCATACTCGCTTAGTGTCCGCGAGGAGTGCCACTTCGCCTTCGGTACAGACGACTTCTGCCTTGGGGTTGATAGCATGTAACTCTCGAATGAATTCACGCATGCGCTCCTCGGAACTCTTGCGTCCAACTAGGTAGATTTTCGTGCTAGCCCCGGTGCCGGCTAAGGCCCTGATCGTGAATTTCCCAATGCCTGAGGTGCCGCCGACGAATACGGCAATACGCGGTGCTGTTGCGTCGTTGATGAGCGCGTTGGAAGCTTGTACTTCTTTGTAAGAAACCATGGCGGGCGGTAGGGCATAAATATTGGCCGATAAGCTTTGGTTACGATCTTTGGCTTGGAAAGGATTCTAGGAACGCGATGGGCAAAAGATTTAAATACCCCTGGCCCGGAATTCGGATCCTCCAAAACACCGTCGCATTCATCACACGATCAAGAATACGCTAGGAGTCGGCTTCCTGGCAATGGCGATAATGCTTGCAAATGAACTCTACGTGATGGTAAATATTTTGTAGAGCTAGTCCACTCCTGCTCCATACCGTCTTTCTTGTTACGTCACCTGACGGAATACCGCCAGGGAGCTGACATGGGCTATCATTGCTATACGCCGCAGTAAGTTGTAACCATTCAATGAATGTACTAAAAATTCATTTCAATCCATCGATCAGAAAATGTCGCTATCCAGTACAACTCCTGCTTGTGATCCGAGATTAGGATATTGGAAGATCATCCCACAGTGCTTTGCATGTCCTTCATGGTTATATCGAGGCTCGAGTGTAACCCCTGTCTTTGGTAGTCGCATTTGTTTCCGCCAGTAGAAGATACAATGAACGACATGCCACTGCGAAGACGTGTAGTATATCGCACCCGGAACTTCCGCTAGGGCGGCAAGCTGATTAAGAGTAAGTTCTCGTTCATGGGAATAGTCTGCCCAGTACTGCCATGTCCCGTTGGGGCCATCACCTGACCGATCAAACTCTGCCGTCAATTCCTTGTCGATACAATGTTGGGGGAGCCAAGCCGAAGCGAGCGTATCATATTCACAGCCGAGAGTATATGCCTCTGCTATGTTGTTACCGCAATAGCATCTGTCGCGTGGAGGCTCATGATAGCGAGAGAAAGCGAGGGTAATGGCAGTAATTGTTGTGATAATGAGAATGGCATCTTTAAGGATAAGGAGTATGGAGGACCAGCTTCTATGCTCCCTCTTACTAGATGAGGGCTCGTCGATGTTGTCCCTGCTATCAATAGAATCTCTGTATTCCACAGCACTACTATTTCTGTTCGCCTGACTATCGCCTAAGCTAAAAATCACCATCGTGTCAGTTAAAATCGCCATATAGTTATAACCGCATTCATAGCACTAACCTTTTGTACGAATACATCTCACAGGAGGACGAGGGGCTAAATCCCAATGATTAGAGTCTTTGGATTAAGGCAGAAGAACCTGTGCTATGAATAATCAGGAGTCCTATTCGATTTATATAGAAATATTCCGCCCGAGTAATCCACGTCATCTGTAAAACAATACGCTTACGCCGGCATTAGGATGCATGCTGTCTCTATTCCCAGGTAGATTCCGTCCCTATCACACCGCATTACGCACACCGAAACGCTAAATCCTGGTTAGATGATGACATGTAGGGTGAGACTTTCCTTCATACACTTAGTACAAAGCACTAGTAAGGCCGCGATAAAGGCACTTTAGGTTTATCGCGAAAACGAGGCTATGCTTACGTCCTGGATAAGATTACTCGCTTCTAATCACAATGCCTATGGGGTTATAGAAATACTCATGAGCATCTAGAGAGTGATCAGGTAGAAACTATTAAAGGGCGTGTTTGGACCCTCCCGGAAATTATTCTGTTCGTCATCGCCATCGGTATAACCGCATCTAACGTTTTTCGCCCACATCTAGCTAATGCTACTCAATACGATCTTTGATCACAAGCTATCCGCAAACGTATAACTAATGAGACATATTTGCTATTATTTATGGCTTCCCTGCCTATCCGACCCTAAAAAACGCGATCGATTAAGGAAGTGTATAATAGAATGAAAAGCGTAATATTGGTTTGTTGGTACGCAACTAATATTGCTAGAAGCTAATAAGTTAAGAAAAGCACGAAGAGACGAATACCTGCAAAGCTCTGTCCCCTAGTTTATCGAATGACATAAGTGCATATATCTTAGCATATATACACTCGCTACTATGTTTAACCGGTAGCATTAGCTCCAAAAGACCTGAGTCTAACACATTCTTCAACATCTAAGAGTGCGAAAACCTAGTTGCATTAAGCGATGCTGCTGGGTGTTCTTACGATGGTTAATCACGGTATTATTAAGGGGCTCCGTTAATCTTTACACAGTATGCATGATATCTTATGTTTTTCATCCATTTATTTTTATAAAGCAATATGTATATAATACACGAGACGAGCATTTATAGATTTTATATAAAACAAAAGCTACGTTTTTATCTTCCAGGGCAGTAGCTTCTTCTGGGGATAGTGCCGCGGCGTCGCTTTAATAGGTGAAAGTATGACTAGACCACAGCCATATAAATCTTTTTCTATGACTCAGGATGATCCGTGTCTGCCTTTGTGAACTCGTATCTTGCTTGGTCTTTGGTAGTCTCGTAAATCTTTCTCAAAAAGGACTTTTCAAGTAACACTCGAGTGTCTAGTTAGCGCACAAGAGCGCCATTAGATCTCAATGACCTTCCTCTCATTCCTAAGCTCCGTAGAAAACCCTGCTTTAATCGTGCTATTCCGATGGCTGGGACCGACAACTTGGGGATTTCGTGTTGGAGAATGATGCGTGAAGATGATGACCCCCTTTCTTTTCTTTCCCTTTCCCTCTTCCCCGTCTGCGCGGCCATCTTCCTCCCGATCCTGCACCGCAACCTCCATTAAGTCATGCGAGCTCATCCTCGAAGCGCTAAGTATGCTCCGCCACCGTCCAGTCCGCGATCTTGTAGAAGTCCTGCAGACGGACACGAATATTATCCTCCTCGGATTTAGGGACACGAGATGAGCGTGCAGCCGGGGACCGTCGCCCGATCTCCCTTGTCACTGCTCTCTCACAGCGCCTCCCGTTGCTCAAACTGGGAAGGCGTGCCGCGTCCGGTCTAACAGGAGAGATTCCCCTAGCAACGGCGCTCCGACGCCCTCTTTACGCTTGGTTTAGCGTCTCTCTCGCCACAAATCTCCGCCTCGGAAGTCCGCATGCGAGCCTTCGCGGTCTCCCGGTCCGAATGCCAAGTCGTAATTTTCTAGGACGAGCAAGATAACGCGAAACTTTTCCGGCCGGTGTCTTAGAAGGGTACAGCAACTTTGGCTGCGTGCTCAATATCTCCTAGAAGCGCTAGATATTGATACGGTGCCGGAGGTCTGGCTAGGGGGCTAGACTGATCGGCTCATGTGGATCAAGTTCAAATTCGTTGATTTTTCATATAAGCAGCCTACTCCTAGCTCTAGACTATAGCCTTGATGGCTGTCCACCACCAATACTACGTTCTTTTCCTTATATATTAACTTCATTTCATCTGTGAAATCTCTTGGTGGATAAGATGGCGCCGGCTAGGCCTCTAGAGTACAGCTCGATAACCTGAGTCGTTTCAATATGGTGCGTGGGGAGGGATCTCGAAATGGTCGTAAGCCTGTGAACTTTTGAGGTGTATATCCGACTGGATCTGGATGCAGATCCTCGTATCTCAGTCTGTAGCCTATTTGTGCCTCGCTATGTATAGATTTATTTCTGATCTGTTCTGTTCCTACTTCCTTTTAAGTAGAAGGAGAAATATGAAAATAGAGAGAGGGTAGAAAGGTGCGAACTAGGTAAACAACAATGTTTGAGAAGTAATTTGGTAGGCGTAATCGATACGATGTTAGTCCTGGTATTTACTAGGATCGGTTTGCAAGGTCGCGCAAGACTCGAGTTTGCGGTTGGGCCAAGTCTATGACTTGAGAAATAAACAAAAAGTAAAACTGCATTTGAGCGTATTTTCGAACAAGATAGGGAGATTACAGTAGACTTGACAACGCGATGAGTCAATGAACCTAACACATGTGGGTAATTAATTACTTATGATCCAAGCACAATAATTCGAGGTACGTATAAGAACGATCAAATACTTTTTATATTGCGGTACAGCTCTTCAAGTGAGTGTTTGTATGTCTCACTATTACCCCCTTTTTGCTCAATATCTTTGGGCCCACGTCTGCCGCCAGTCCGATACTCCACTGTGGTTTACATATGAGGTAAACCGCTATAGCTTCGCTGTAGCTGTAGCTGAATAAATTGCCTCGGTAAATTGCAATTCTCAATACAATCGGGTGTGAAAATGGAGATAGATAGGGTAACGCCGTCAAATATACAAAGCAATTACTGGTTGCTCCCTGGTCCTGCTGTTCGTCACAAAGTCATAGGTCCCTATGACTACTATAGGAGCATACGGTGTGCACCCAAAAAAAAATCAATACTTAAGTCCGTCAACATCGTCGTTTCGTTCTCTTCGTGTCCAGTCACTCGATACCGACTCGGCCACCACCACGACAACCCCGGATTCTGCTCTACCGTAAAACACTCATTAGTAGGGTCGTCTTGGTGGTGTTCGGGCCAATCGGTATCGTGGCTGCCATGTTTAATTGATGCGCATGTGCGTCATAACAACGTAGCCATCGTCAAGGAAGCTTCCGAGTTCTGTTGCCAAGTCCTCTCAGAAGACTGGCATGGAAACTCGAAAACGCCCCGGAGGGTATAGGAGTGGAATCGTCAAGCCGTGAATGGTCGCCCATGAATTGATGTATCTTGTATCCAGAGATGGTTCGTTTACCGGGCCATCATGAGAGGTTATAGTAGCGTAAATGCTGAAGATCGTTCACTCCTTTACATCTGCTTCCTGAGTCATCTTCAAACCTCTCCACCTGTTCCGCCTCCATCCGCATCGGGTCAACTTTCAGTGCAAGTAGAATATTCGAAAAGACGAAATAACGAACTAGGCGGATAAACAAATGCCGCAAAATCTGTCATGATATTACAAAATAGTTGAAAAGTCGACGGAACGGAATGGAGGGGATTCGTTTGGTAAGTATGCGAACCATGAGATATCTCATCAATCGGGGTGATAGTTACGTGAGGTCTGATCCATGGAACAGGCTGTAATTCTATATCGTAAAATCGTCTCTCGTTGGAGCATGTGAATTCGGTGCTCATCGTACTGTTTGGGAATGCTAGAAGCCCGTGGAGGCTCCCAGAGTGCGATTCCACGGGACGCTGGGGCGTCCCAAGTTGAAAAAAGTACAGAGTTAATTAGCCTAGTACGGCTAGTTGCACTTCGAGGTTAGATTATTTGTCATGGTAAATCAATGGAACCGAGAACTGCCCGAGTTCCGGCCAGCATCCGAAGAGTCTGCAATGTCACTTGAGTTAGCATGGAACCTAATTGGTTGAGGATAGAAGAGCAGGCATTGCTTACCACTACTCCTCTGCATATGGCCACGGCCACGACTAGTAAATCCGGAGCCTGTTTCTCCCCATTCGGGACCACGAGGCTGCCTCTCGGGCGCATTGCGGCTGCCCCCATTGGCGCTTGGCCGCTGGCTTCCGATAGCCCCGGGAGTCTCTCTGTTTCGCATGTGGGATCCATTCGGATCAAACCCGAGACCCAGTGTATTCATGTTGGATGCCAACAGAGCGTCTGTGCTAGAACCAGCATTATGTGAAGTTGTCGGTGTCAAATTCGGCGGCGTAGTAAGCGATGTTTGCGAGAAATCGGCGTAGCGGGCTCCGAGACCGTTGCCGAGACCGGCATAGCTGGAACCGGAAGGCGCGGGGCTAGGACTATGGGCTCGAAGATCGGCAAAGCTCTTCGCAGCACGGAGGTTATTAGGGATGCCAGTATCCGGGCTACCCGGAAGCTCGAGAGTAGGATTCTGTCGGCCGAGAGTATGGTAGGCACTGGAGCCCATCCGTGATTCGGCGAAATCGAACGTGGCAGCACGGCTTAATCCACGCCGGTGATCCTCCCAGGAAACACTCGGTAGCTGATTCTGCGTGTGGACGGGAGGCGAGTTCTCCGGCCTTTTCATGATTTGAATCTGCCTCCGATCTGCCTCACCGACAGACCTATGCTCAAGGCCCATATTATGCGCTAGGATATGTATCTGCCGACGCTGCTCAGGAGAGATGTCCGGGGGGAAGATATGAACTTCACGCGTTAGGTCGTTCTTGAAGATGGTCAATTGCGTGTAAAAATCGAGCGTGGCCGGATCATTTAAATCAACATCACCTAAACTAGTCAGCAAACGAGATCAAGGTGGGCGGAAGAGGACGGTTAGACGTACGGAGCGGCGAATTGCTAGGCTGCTGCTTAACGCTAACGCCAAGAGCTTGGAGGGCACTCTGTTGGTGGATAGGGAGAGGGGCACGATGTTGCTCTTCAAGCTGTCCCCGTTTTTCTCTCTTCTCTCTATCGATCCGATCACGTTCGTCTTGTGGTAGCATCTTCTTATACTCGACGCGGAGCTTCCGTCCCATCACTTCCAGCCCGTTCATCTTCTGGATCACAATAGCCGTATCCTCGGCAGTAGAGAAGTTTGCAAAGGCAAGGCCTCTGAATACACCCTTATCGAAGTGGTAGTTGAATGCATATGGTTGCGGAAGGTGCATAGAAACCATGAGGCCTTGTAAAATCTCCTTCCTACACTGGAACTGGATGTTTTTGATAACAATAGCAGTGGGAATCAACTGTTCAGCATCAGCAGAAGCGGGCGTTGTCATCATCCCACGAGCGTCGGCGGCCATCGCGGGGATGTCATGTTCGTTTCCATTCATACTCATAGTTGGATCGAACATTTGGGACATTGGTAGCATTGTCACGTTAGATTGATCCGTCCAAGTCTACGACACATTGTTAACTAAATTTATTTGGGGCCCGAGGCAAAAAGGGGGTCACTAACCGTTGGGAGTGCGGCGCGTCTATTGACGCCTCTTGCGCCCAGCCGGCTGTTGCCATTCATTGGTCCATTCATAGTGGCTATCCCTCCATTATAACTCCACGTTTGGTTGTTGTCCGGCATGTACGCAGAGTGCATCAAGCTGGGAGACATACGGTCATACCTCTGAAGCGACTCGTAGGCCGAGGCTGCTCCGAGCCGGTCATCGTGGCCGTACCCTGCTACATACTGACCATGGGGATCTAGCGGTCGCTGGCTCTGGCGGTTGCCACCCAAGCCTGTTGAAGGGGGGCCCATAGTTGCGTAGCCTTGTCTCGATGCTGGCGAGCGCGCGGCCGTCGCAGAATAATCATAATACATATCCCCACGGTTCATGTTTGTTTCGGTGAAGTGGATAGAAGAAGGGTGGGTGCAGCTGCTGCGGGTGACCAGCAGTCTGCAGCTCCCTCGTTGGGGCTAGGCGGCAATCGAGCGAGTACGGGCGATCGATGGTGCGAAGGCAGCTTGTACAGTGAGCGACAGAGCTTAGACGGCTGCGACAACTGGTTTCGATTCCTGCTAGGCCTCTCCTTGGTTACTCCTGTCCAACCAAGGATCGGGATTCAGTAGCCAAAGCGCCAGTGAGTTGGTTGGTCGGCAAGTAGTAGATCAGAATAATTCGATCGACTTTGAGGTAAGGTGAAGAAAAGCCGACGACAGATGTGTCGCGTAGCGAAGAGCGACAACGATAACCACAGCCACAACCACAGCGACGGCAGCGACTACAACAATAGTAGCGGGATGGGAGATGCGGGAATGTCGATCGGGAGGTAGGGTGGATGGTGAGTGGTGGATGGTGGATGGAGGTTGGTGGGATGGAGATGGAGAAGGCTGGTTGGCTGACGGGGAGGGTTAGATAGGAGAAGAGATTGGTTGGGCGGTCAGGTGCAGGAAACTGAGCAGCCCAGGTGTATCACGCCGTTCGCGGATCACAAGCCAGCCAGCCAAGATCAGGCAGGGCCTGCAAGGATTAGGGGGATGGCAGGGAGGGAAGGGTGGAAAGGACCGGCAAGATGAGAGGCAGAGGGTAGGTAAGGTGAGGTGAGGTGAGGTATGAGCACGCGCTCTGGGAGGGATCGAGAAAATGGGAAGAAAAAAAAAAAGAAACCCTTTAGAAAATGCGATCGAGAGTAAAAAGGACGGACTGGCTTCCTTCTAAGATAACAAGCAACAAGAATGCACCATCAGGATGAGAGGAGGGACCGCACAGGAGAGAATTTTTGTTCCCGCTTCGGCTTGACCCTTTGGTCTTGTTGTTGTGGGGAAATATTTTAAAGTAGGTAGGTAGGTACGGTACCTACCTAGTAGCTTGAGCCTACCTTAGAACCTAGGTAGTGCAGGTTGGTACATACTTGGTAGGAGTGAATGTCTGTAGGCAGAATGTAGATAGGTACAGTGGTTGCCCAGAGAAGATCCCGTATCGTAGCTACAGTGTGGTATATCGAGTGGATGTACTGTGTTACGAGACTAGCCTGGGTTTCTGGTCTGGGTATGTAGGTATATACTTACGTTGACAGTTAGATGCGAAAAGAGTTTCAAAGTTTCAAAAATGAAGAGGGCAGCCAAGGTTAAACAACTGTATTACTTACATACATCCTATGTACTACCTCTCAATACGTATGTATGTACATACAAGCTGGTTGGGCCAGATGAGACCCTTGGGATTGGGATAGAGACGAGGATTTAGTGTACATCTTAGCTACCTATCTATGTACCTTGCCTGGTATGTTGTGTGTAATTAGATGAGCACCAATGTTCTCTCTCATCTTGTTTATTTTTTTTTTCTTTTCCTGTTCCTCTCTCTCCTCTCTCTCTCTTTTATCCTTTCCCCTTTTAACTCTCGTGCTTACAAACCAGGGGAGCTTGCACATAAGGCAATGTGACCAATCTGTCTACAAGCCAGAAGATAAAAGACTGTGTGATACCACCTGTATGTATGGATGTACATAGTATCAATTGTCTGTCACTCTGAAGTGGGTGGATGGTTAGACAAAGATATGTATGTAAGATGAAGCCTAAGGTGACTGACCCTCCCCCTCAGGCCTCCGCTCAGCTAGTACGAATGTACTTGCCTTAGGTACTTATACATACTATATACATATGAAAATCTATCTACATAATGCATCTAGATCAACTTACCTACTACCATACCTACCTAATACCTATCTATGTTCAAGTAGCTTGTCTGCTGATAGGTATACCGACCGTACTAACATACTCAATACATACAGAGTATGTACTGAGTATGCGAGGTACCTGGTCTGGTTGTATGCGCGTGTGCAAGCTTGACGCTTGGAGCGGGAGAGTTTTTGTGGCTGTCAAAACAGGGCGTGAACAGAAGCTAAAACTCCGTCGGCAGAGACCTGGCATCCAATGAATTTCGCTGTTGTGATCCTTCACAATTTGACAGGACAGTACCTAGACATATACCTATGTACATACAGGTACCTAGCGGAGTATAGGGCTCGTAGATCGTCTTCGATAGTACATGGACAAGTGCCTCTATCGGAGTCTATCCCGTACACAGCTGGAGGGGTGGCAAGGCAACGAAAGGACATGATTCGAAGATGGGTGGCGCCTTGTATCCTGTCATTCAGGAGACCCTGGATTCTTGGTATTATGCCGTAACGTAACAAGAGTACAGAACAAAAGGTAGGTAATCAAAGAATCTGCTTCGTTGGCCCACAGAAGAGGCGCGCTGTCGGTGAGCCACTAGCCCTATGTATACTACAGCATTAAGTAGGTACTTATACCCCGTTGAGTTTAGTGGACATGACCCAATGGTGCTAGCGTTAGCCGGATGGGAAGCCGGAGCAGCACAACACATTTTATCTCGAGTGGGTATGGGTACCATAGGTATGTAGAGCAAGTGCTTCGCAAATACCCCATAGACGTGTTGTACCTAGGTACTAGTGTTACCTTTATCTGATGCTCGAGTTAGTCTCAGAGTGCAGTTTTATAATAGCTTCTCTATTCGAAGGGGCGGCGGGGGTGCCCCGAGATATCTAGAACAAAGCTTTTATGCTTCGTCCTTTCGAACTTACGTTGCAACTTTAGGTTGGTACCTTGGACGGGTCTGGCTCATGTTCCAAGTCAACAGGACACAGTGCGCCTGAATGAGGTTCTTTTACATCTTAGCTCTAGGTATTTCATTAGCAATCAAGTCATATCAACCGTTGTATGCTATACAGCATAAATATGCAGAATATCTACCTACCCTACACAGGACCTACAGACGTACCTAGCTAAATAAGTGCCTACCTACCTAGGTAGGGGACTTGATGGGCTATTCCTGCACGATCAAGGGGAACGGGAAAGCTTTTTACAGTAGGTATCTGACACTGTATTTGCGCTCGATTTTCTAGAAGAACCCCTATCCGCCTCCTTGAGCATCGTCAACACCTGGCTTGACTCGTGACGAGACACCAATCGTAAGCAGACTTTCTTTTCATTTCTATAATTCGTCCCTTTCTTCTTACAATACCTATCCTCTTCTCTCGCCCGTGTTCTCATTTTCTTCTATCCCCCTATTAATTCTCCCTTTTGACATGGAAAATCATTTAAATCCTTCAAGTGCTTCAAACCATATATATTCTAAAGCATCTATCCCCTCAATGAAGAACATTCCGAATCATAACCAGAATCTAGAGTAAACAACAGTACCTATCAACAATAACAACTCGATGCTGATTTGCCGAAACAAACCCAATGACTCTTGCGTGATCGACCCCCCCAGCCTACCAAGTCGTTTTGGTGTGTCTAAGTACGCTCATCATATACACTCCAACGCAGAGCGAACAATGTCTATCCATTAGTTGATATGCTTGTGGTTCAATAACTACACAATAATTAATATACCAGGCATACCTATGTAGTGCCCAGCCTACCAACCACTGGCGACAGTCTACGCAAGTGATAAGCAACCTCAATTTACTACGATTATGTTATTCAAAATGCAGGTAATAAGATCACGATTGGCACATGGGCTGTAGAATTATTTGATCTGCATTCTAATAACTGAAGGATAGCTAATATAGAAACTAGTCCCATCTTTTCGCCTCAACGCAAAACGAACTTGTCATTTCAATTCAGGCTTTGCCCCTATCTATGTGATGTACTCCTACGTAATTCTTGGAATGCAGTTAGGTACCCCTTACTTTATCTTACCCTAGACGACGTTAGACAGCGGCAAATTTCCAACGTCAACACGACCAACCGGATGTTCTCATCACCATGAGTTGCTGGTCCTAACTTTCTAAGCTGAGTATCCTTGGCTAGGGTGACATTGTACAGCCAAGCCAAGCCATGTGCACTGGGCCAGAAATGCAACCTGACAGCCTCTGCCAAGAAAAACCGACCCGGTAGTGCGGTAGATATGTGATAGGTAGTACCACAACCAGTGATGACAATCTCAGCTGGAACGACATACTGCATGGCAAGCTCAGCGTTAGTATACATCGGTTCGCGTACCTACATCCAAAGATTACAGATCTAGCTAGCCTGCATCTTCAAGACACAATGCAACCAATGAGCACATATAAATTGTACTGGTCATCGGACAGCGTATGTCACGCCGGATATATCTAGTCCTGCTCATTTCGCTATCAATTCCAACCACAGAGCGAATAGGCTGGGCGACCTGTGGACGGCAACTTTACATTCGGCATGTTATTTTTTCACAATAGAAGCGTGGATGCCAGTAGCTAGACTTACCCGTGAGCTCAACATTACTAAACCCACCAAGATGGTCGAAATCATGGCTAGGTATCATTTGGAAACCATTATGTCGCAGGGTCTACCTAAGTGCAAATAGTTTTTTTAATTGTTAAATTAGACCTCCCGATTTCTCGTACAGCATATTGAACAACAGGAGAATATACCACTAGATAAAATATCATGTACTTGCCACCTATCTAGTGCGTAGTGATATTAGGCTACGCATAAATGAACGGCCCCCTTTTATTCAACCGATAAAATCACACGGCGCCTTTCCACACGTATCTCTGTCTTAATTTTCCATATCGGCGCCGTCTCGACAAATACTATTTCCATACCGATATCTTTGTTTAGCTTAGATTCATAAATTCTTCAATCAACTAGGTTTGGCTGAATAGGGCAAATATATGTCTACTACCCTATGCATCTATAGCTACCATGACGAAAAGACACAATCCTTCATCGATCCAAGCCTGGACTCTACAAGATACATTAATACTCATACACCCACCACAAAGCCTCTAGCAACTGGGCTTATTTATTATATATTTCTTGAGTAGGAAGCCCATCAATTCCGCCTGTTGAACCCTAATATAGTATTATTGTACTATACGAATGACATGCTGTATCGTCTATCCGTCTCATACTATAGCAGCTGGAGTAAATGCTGAATGGCATACGTTTCCATTCACGATCGTGGGCCAAGGTTAGTAGCCGCATGTCATCATGCATGTATCCTCCAATCGGTATGATCCCATCCTTGTGATTTCAATATTCGCTTCACCCCACACCACAGCAAATGAGTACTGTAACCCAATAAACCTTCAGGCCAATCCATCTCCATTAACAGTACTACATAAACCACATTCTGAGCAGCCATGTTGAAGTTACGTACGTATATTCATGCCGAGAACATGCAGATTCCCTTTGGAATGCTCTAGTCTCCAGTCCTCACCGTCCCACGTGATATCTCGCCAGAACTTGCTCCTAAGTGAAGCCGAGAACAAAAGACAAAGTCCCAGCCAGAAGGCATGTTTCAGCGCCGGGCATCTCTAACCTCGTGTCACGAGTCGCGAGTCATTCAAATCCTCACAGATTCATTTATCTATAAAATTATGCCTAGAACCTTCCACTCAAGCCTGTAGCCCGTTTTCTCTGCAACGATTTCTGCTCTGGGCAAAGAATGCATATGCCAAGCCAACAGTAGCCGCAATACTATTCCTAGGCCCGCGCAGGCGGATATCAGCCCGCTTTTGATGGCGGCTACGGATAGCCTACGTACGTCGACTTACATGTGAGTTTGTCTCGGATTTTGACATCGGCACCCTACGTACTTACCTACCTAGATAGGTAAGTACTTCGAGTATCACAATGATTTATGGATGCCATTGGTGGCATGTTACCAATGGGCCGTTAAGAAGCTAATCTCGATGCACATGGTGTTGGCCCACGCCTTGATCGGTCCCAATGACAACTCCTAGTTCGAGTTGCACGTAGTTGCATGTTCAACCAAGGCTTAGCAAGACGAGGATGAATATGGCGATGATGCTGGCGCCATTGCTCACCTTGTACACGGTGTGATCATTAGAGCGATGGGAGCTCATACCTTTATCCTACAAGGATGCTTTCACAGGGTTGAGGATGAGGACTTTCTATGAATGAATATATTCACCCTAATGGGAATAGGACTGGTTTTACACCTAGGACTAGCAATACTTAAGTTACTCATAGATGACCGAGAGGCAGCGAGTAGTTACTTGTCAATGTCGGTTCTTATTGGCTCCTAAAGTACTTATACAACATCCTATCACATATTGCGTAATTGACGGTGTCTCATACTCGAAGTGGCGAAGACATACCGATGTCTTACATGCCAATATACGAACAGAATACGAAGTACAGTACAATCACATAGCACGATAACGTTAGGGTAGAAGGATGCCTCGGAAACTACTGTCCATCATTTTGCGACTTCTGATACGAGCATTATCGGAATACCTCAGTACTAAACCTCATTAAGCCACAAATCCCCCAATCTCACACTCCCCATTATATATAGTAGCGCCAACCGTCGTCCTTATACCGATAGACTCGCATTCAGGGAAATCGGCGGGTATTTGCGAATACGTGTAATAGAAAAGCTGATACCACGGCCCAGGGTCGAGATCGTGATCCGCAACGCAGAGGAGAAAGCCATGGACAATCCCAATCGGCTCCTGATGAAAGAGATCGTAGTTGCCGTCGGGCGCACCGCCAGACAGGTACCATTCCGCATCAACCTGGCCGGGCCAGGTCGAGGCATTAGCGAAGCCCACGGTGTACCTGTCGGTGCCGTTGGTTTCATCACGCAGGTTTAGATATGCGGTAGGGCCGAGGTCGTAAAGCTGGTTAAACAGGTTACGGGCCTGGCTCTTGAGCCCGCCGTCCGCGAAGTTGGACAGCAGGACGGACGACGAGGCGTCCAGGCCTACGAAGAAGCCCCCATCCAGGAACGGGTTGGTCCGCAGTTGGAGGGCACGGTTGTTGGTTACGGGGTTGGTTGAGGCAATGGTGAAAATGAGGCCGTTAGAGCTTTGCGTTGCGTTTAGGTTTACGGGGTAATTGAAAGGACAGGTGCTTGATTGCGCCGCTACGGCGCTTGCTGCCAGTAAGACCAGCGAAGAGAGGATAAGGGACTTCATTCTGGGAGTTGGCTGGATTGAAGTGAAGTGAGGTGAGGTGAAGATGGGAAGGAGAGTTGGTTGGGCGCATCATTGGGTTCTTATAGTCAAGCGAACCACCGTAACCGATGAGCATCCGTTGTATAAGAAGACCTACCTACATACAGCATACACATCGCGCACTATCTGGATTTCTTATTTATTTCCGAGCAAACTATTGCCGACGATGATGACGAGTATGCATCGAATTGACAATACCCGAGCTGTTCACATCGATACACTTAGCTCATGGTGTCATCTGAACAGGGGCGGTAGCTTATAAGCATATGTCCTCACGATGTGAGTGGGTAACAGGCTGTCCAACCCAGGCGGACCCAGGTTATGGAATAGTCAAACCTCGTATTAGACACAGCTTTGTAGACCGCAGAGCGGGGTTGGGATAGAATAGGATCGGGTGGGATGGGGTGATCGACACCTGGTTTCTGACCTGGTATGACACCGCATTCTGAGCTGTTGCAATGACACGGTACCTACCTACATTTTGCGAGAATCCTACTATAGATAAGAGAGCTTTGGCTTTGCTATCCGCTGATAAATAAATAAATAACTTGTTGCTCTCTTAGAAGTTATTGCGGCTTAGGAAGGATATATTTATTACCTGTTATGCATGTTCATTGATTAATATGAAATTGGACTGGGTTGGTGAGCAACAACAATTCAACATACATACCTAGATAGTATAGTATATAAGTGCAAGCTACCTGTCATTATACTTATAGCTTGCCTATATGATTCTCATGTGTATACAGCATACCTACATTAGAGTATAGTTCGAATTGTCTGGCTAAGAGAAAGCTACTTACCTACCCAAGATCATAGTAGTGCCACATGGTATTTAAGTAAATGAATGCTACGTTAATCTTTGGTGAGACTTGAGCAACCATTGAGCTGCCCAACTCTACTCGGTATCTCGCTTATCGCCTTTATCATTTCCTCTATCAGACTATCTACTATGTAGATACTTAGATAGCGCTGCCCGGGAAAGCATAGCTGCATATGTGGCAGTGCATACCCGTGAGCCCCCTGTAAGTTCTGTAAACAGCCTCGCCAGCCACATCCATCTTGGCCTGGCACGGCCCGCTCTCCAGCTTTCGGTCGGTCACCGGCGATTTGATTTGATCCTTGCAGCGACAACCACCAACACCAAACTGACATTTTGAGCTACCGGCTTCAGCCTCATGTCTTTCCTGTCTGTCCTAGGCATGTGTGCCCCAATCTGGCCCTCTAGGGGCTATATATCACCAAGCTACAGCAGTAGCAAAACTAGTCCACCGGACCCAATAAAGCAGAGGTAGAGAGCATTGAACGGTATGGCAGACAGATCTTACTTGTTGTCATCATGCCACAACGCCTGAAGCCTACGGTAAGTTGGTCTCCTCGAGCAACTCAACTTGCATGGTGGAGTCCTATGATGTAAGTTAGCTATTCCTGAACCTTTTCATCCGTTTTTAGAAGCTTTCAACGGCTGTGGCCTGGGTTGTTGAACGCCTTCCTCAACAGCATCACGAAGCTGTATGTCTCTCCCCTCAGAGCAATAGCCTTCTCAAACCCGGGGTTTTACCGACGAACAGCCCAATTTGGCTTAGCGGCCCACTCCTATACTTGGTCCTAGTGCGGGGTTGCCATTGGCCTAAGTTCACTTGTGCACCTGTGCACCTTCGCACTAGTAGGCTAAGTACAGGCTGTACAGCTTTGACAGGCTACACCGGTGCTGTGCTGTGTTGGTGCTGCTGCATCGTAGTGCGCCGGGCGTGTATACCAAACAAACATACTAACCCCGAAGGTTTAAGCCTAACACTGCGCTGGAACTTCCCCAACTCCAGGCAAACTAGGTAGTAAGTAGGCGTCACGCACTACAGGCACGACGAGCACTGAAGCAAGCAGCTACCTACGCAATTTTTGCGCCGCCTCTTTCTTTTCCGGCCTGGGGGAGCAACTTGATGCTTGCCGTCCAAAAACACCACAACAAAAACAATTTTCGCCGCATCCCGACGCGCAAACATTCTCAACAACATTCACGAGTAGAAATCCCCCAGACATCGGTACCCCCAAACGCCGCCCCCGACCACACCCACAAATCTACTTGCCGTTGCGACAACATTGATTAATAGTTTACTTCTCCATCCACCATCTATTATCCACTTTCTGCTTCGCGCCCTCACACCGTATCCCGACTCGTACCATAATCAACAATGGCCGGCGGCAAAGGCAAATCCTCCGGCGGGAAAAGCTCCGGCGGCAAGACGGCCGTCGATGGCCCTAAGAAACAACAGAGTCATTCTGCTCGCGCCGGCCTACAGGTAAGGAATATATATATCTACGTACCCCTTCCCACCCGCGCCGTCATCAATCCACCCTCGCCTGGCCTCGCCGTGCATCGATTAAATGTCCGCATCGCCAATTGCCCCTCGCCCAAGTCACGCATAACAAGACGCGCACGTGCAAGCCAACATCGCCAACATCGCCAACCTCACTCGCATCCATACTATACTATTGCATCGTGCTGCATTGCTATCTATCTTCTTCTCGCTCTTTCCATCTCTCTTACTCCTCGGACTTGGTGCAGGCCTTGATGCATCCCATTACCTTAATGCGACTACTCATCCAACTAATTACTCAACCTTTGCGTGTTACTGTTACATATTGTTGGCAGATACTAACGTGTCCACTCTATAGTTTCCCTGCGGTCGTGTTAAGCGTTTCCTAAAGCAGAATACCCAGGGCAAGATGCGTGTGGGTGCCAAAGCAGCGGTTTACGTTACAGCCGTACTCGAGTATTTGACGGCCGAAGTCCTAGAGTTGGCTGGTGTATGTCTTCTCCCCAGCCCTCGTCCTGCTGTTGCCTATTTTTTCAGAGGAGTTTTGGCTCTATTCTTACTATCCCACTCTGGTGTGCCACAACTGGCTATAATGTAGTACATGACTAACAATGTACCCAGAATGCTGCGAAGGACCTCAAGGTCAAGCGTATTACGCCTCGCCATCTCCAACTCGCCATTCGAGGCGACGAAGAACTCGACACTCTAATCCGCGCTACCATTGCTTTCGGTGGTGTGCTGCCCCATATCAATCGCGCCCTGCTCTTGAAAGTGGAACAGAAGAAGAAGAGCAAGGCACTTGAGGCTTGAGTTGTTGGTCAATCAACACAATTGATTAATTAATGTATCCCTTGTCGTAGCATATGGGGATTGGCTCAACACTCAGTAAACCCATGTCCCTGTGGTTGTGATGGGTATGGGACGATCCCCGTGGACAGGAGCCGATAGGAAGTTGTAGCGGGTTTGTACACGGCGCGTGGATTGCTGTTTCGTTGCTTTTTTCAACTCTTTTCACAAAGCCAATTGGGCATGGAAGGTGGAAGAAAAGTTCCTGTGCGTTGAGACAGTGTCGGGAACGCTGGAAACTCGGATGTGTACACACAGGTCTAGATATGGCAAAGGACCAGTTAGATGCGGCCCAGATCTACTCCTTCGCTTAGTCCGCAAGCAATATGTACAACACAACAGGTTCACTTCCGATTCAATATCTCTTTATTTTTTCATCACCCGTGCCATAGGTGCTATGCCCTCAGAATTCAGTGAGTTCCATTAGCCTGTGGCATTGCCCGTTGCCGTAGTCCTGTGATAAAAAAGTACCCTTATGTATAGTCGGGGTGTTGATGCTATCTCGAGGGCCATTCAACATTGAGAATATGAGGCAAAGCATTTCTCTGTCAACATCTCGCACCGCGTGTTACTATGACGGGATCAAATGTATCCCTCTCCCCATCTGGTCATCCGCTACATACTTCTATGGCGTCGTGATATATCAGTAAGGCTACCTTTAGGCTCCCTAGCCTGCAAGTTGGTACGTATACGAACTGTCGGGCTCAGAAAATTCCCCATCCTAGACAAAAAAGCCTTTCTACTACCTAGCTGTATCATTTAATGGCAAGTCTAGAACGAATTCCTCACGAGTCGCGGTCAGGTTTTCGGGATGGTATTTCTAGGCCATCGCGCCCTCTCGCTCGGCAGATTTAATCACCCGACGGTGCTTGCTTGCTATATATAGTCTTTGTCTCTCGGCCGATTCCAATTTCTGCTTATATGGGTCTGCCATTGTCTGAAGCGTAAATTGGCTATAGGCGCCGTCTCATTTATCTAAACATAGAGAAATAAGCAAACCTTCGCCTTGCGGGTCTTTGTGTGGGCACAACGAGTCTCATCAACGAAGGTCATCCACGTTTATGCCTCTTCTTCATCTCGATGCCGAAGAGAAAGACACCTTTCTCTCGCCACGCGGCGCCCGACGACAAAGATGCGGTGATGCACAGACTCTTCCAGCCCTGACCTGTACAGTCTGCTTGAGGCGTGGCACCTTTGTTGAAGCATGGGACAAAGTCGTCCAAGCCTATTTGAATAGGGCGTGCCCCAACTAGGTTGTCCGTAAATATTGGATTCTTCCCTCGTTGATTAGGCTGTCGATATTGTGGTGTTTCCTTCTCCTTAATTGTTAGACTATGGTTTCTTAGACAGATGCTGCATCTGCTCTGTACGTTCATTTAATGAGAAGATTGAAAGTTGTTCCTAGTTGTCCTGTCTCCCACCAGTATACCACGGTCCTTTACACGAGCACGCAGGGTGTGCTAACTTACGACTTACTTACCTACTTACCTGTATCCTACCAAGCAAATCTGATTGAGCTAGTCTCATGATAGTATCGCATCATATCGCATGCCATACGGAATCCGCCGACAGTATCTAACCATCGTCTGCTCTCTCCAACTGCGGGAACCACTCAGAAGCCGGTCTTTGTATGACCGCTCGACCCCTTGCCACACCGCAGCGTAACGTAAAACAAACAGTTACAGTCCGAGACAAGCCGTCGCAGCATGCCATCGCGTATAAGCCTGCCTAAGCTCACTCTCTTCTCATCGCGACACTCACCCTCATCGCAAGTCCCCGTATCCGGATCACCACCACCGCCACCGCCACCACCGACGCCAACGCCCACGCGGTTATCGCGCGGATCCAGCACGAGTTCAACGCCAACATCGCCCCCCGCGCGTCTCCACCTGCGCAACATCCTCCCAGCTAGCCCAGACGAACCGCCGATCATGCCGCCTCCGCCACGGACGCCGAGAGCCTGGGTATGGCAGTGCCACCGGTGTCTCGCGGTGTACCGGCTTGGCTGCACACGGCGGTGTCTCGACTGCTCCCACACATACTGCGTATCAGGCGGGAAGTCGTCCTCGTCAGCACCACGCGGCAAGAAGCGGCGGCGGGACACGGGTCTCTGTGGCGCCGAATTTGACTACGTGGGCTGGGAGCAGTGGGGATCATGGCGGCGGAAAGTGCTAGGCTACGAGGCGCTGGGACGGAGCGACCCTGTGGCGCGCGATCGGGCGTTCCTCAGGAAACAGCATGATTGCTGGATCGACTGTGACTCGCCATCCGAGTGCTGTCACCGCCGCTACGAGCTGGCTACCGAGCTCATGCGGGCCCAGAAGTTTATCGCAGAAGAAACAAGTCAGCCCCCCGTGATCCTAGGGAGCCCGCCCACTAGCCCGGATGCCGATATTACCTTAGATGGGGCGCTGGCGCTAGAGCCTATCGAGGAAGGCGAGGAGGACAAGGAATCGAATAGCAATTGTATTGGAGAGGATGAAAGGGGGCCGAAGAGCCCAAAGAGTCCAAAGAGTCCAAAGAGCCCACTAGCACAGTCGAGTTTTTTATGGGATGATGATGGCGATGATGGTGACGAGACGAACGTTAAGAGAACGAAGGAGCAAGAGGAGGAAGAAGTATGGTGGGCTGCTAGGTCGAGTTTTGCGGACGACGACGAAAATAACGGTGCAGAGGCCCAAGTCTGGTCAACTGTGATAGGGGATAAAGATGATGACAGCGGCCGGCCCGCAAAGAGGTTGACGGTTCGCAATTTAACCGGGAGGGATGTGACCGATGACTCGGACTCAGACTCTGAGTCGACGGGGAGTGGCTGGTCGTTCCACAGCTCCGAGTCTGACGATAGCTCGGTGTTGGAAACCGGGATTGATGATAGTAAGCCATCCTGAGCAGGATCAGGGGTGAACATATTCCGACACGGCATCTCGGTATGTTTAAAGCTTGGTGGTATGATAGAGGGCCATAAGCTGGAACTGTCTCCTTGATGGAGACTTACTTGGTCAAGTGTATATGAGCATTTGAGGATTTGAGGATGGTTAGAACGCAACGCGATGGCGTGGCTGGGCTATTTCCCTACCTATATGGGAGGTCCATATTTATACAATGGCTCTTATTGCCTTATTGTATTAGAGTCTATGTCTAGGATGATAAAGGTTTTGCCTCTCCTAGGAATTTGAAGATTTGTGTATGGTATTGCTTCAAGGACACTTCAATTCTGGGAAGTTTGGAGTTGAAGTTCAAACTTGAAGCAGGGTTCATTCATATACGCATGAGGTACTAGCCGATCGCTATAAATACATAATGAACTATATGCAATATATAATTCAACCCCGTCAATAATATGCGCGTACCATACACAATTGTCTACTCTCAAGCTTGCATGTGCAGGTGAGACTGGCTGGTCACGGTCCCCGCCCCCACAACGCGCTACGAAGTTCACTTTACGCGTCTCCCAGCAATTGATCTAAGCTATCTAGATAAGTAGGTACTTACCTACGGAGTACAGCATACCTCCTACCTAACCTACACCGTAGAGGTCTGGTAGTAGATACCTGATTTCATCCTTACCTACACCCTCGTCAACAATTCGACCTGTGAACACCGCGATATTGAAGTGAAACTGTCCCCCGCATAGTGCTTTCAGTCAGATCCAGCGCACATATCCAGGCCCTCCATCAATCAATATGTCCGACTTCGAGGATGAAATGGACGTCGACGGTCCTCCGTCCAACGATATCATATTCTCTTCGGATAACACAGCTAAAGGCAAACGAAGTGCCGCCAACCTGCCCGTGGAAGCAGAAGATTCCCTGCCATGGTAAGCGATTGATGTACTGCCATACAACTAGAAAAGTGCCGTGATTTTTATATCAACTAACATATTAACCTTAATACGAAGGGTCGAAAAATACCGGCCGGTGACATTGTCCGACGTCTCAGGCCACCAAGATATTCTCGCTACTATCAACAAGTTTGTCGACTCGAATCGGTTACCGCATCTCCTTCTCTATGGGCCACCCGGTACGGGAAAGACCTCGACCATCTTAGCCCTCGCCCGTCGCATATACGGCCAGGAGAACATGCGGCAGATGGTCCTCGAGCTAAACGCTTCCGACGACCGCGGTATTGACGTCGTGCGCGAGCAGATCAAGACATTCGCCTCCACGAAGCAGATATTTACCATGGGGGGCGCATCCAGAGCGGGCGGTGTCGCGGGTTTCAAGCTCATTATCCTGGACGAGGCTGATGCCATGACCAACACGGCCCAGATGGCCCTGCGAAGAATTATGGAAAAATACACCGCCAATACCCGATTCTGCGTTATTGCCAACTACACACACAAGCTCTCCCCCGCCCTATTATCGAGATGTACGCGCTTCCGCTTCAGCCCGCTAAAAGAAGGAGATATAAGGGTCTTGGTAGACAAGGTCATCGCAGAAGAGGGAGTCAAGATCGATGGCGAAGCTACCGACGCCCTCGTCACTCTCAGCAAGGGCGATATGCGACGGGCTTTGAACGTTCTCCAAGCTTGTCACGCGTCCAGTACGTCTCATACACGCACGCCTCCACATGACTCAGTAGATACTAAACTGAAAAACCTAGGCACGCCCATGCAACCGAAAAATGCACCCAAGATCCCTGAAAAGGACATCGTCCGGGAGACCATCACGATGGAAACGATATACAATTGCATAGCAGCTCCCCCTCCCGACGCCATTACAAAGATTGTCAACACGCTGTTAACGACGAGCGACGTGACAACATGTCTCTCTACAATTAATACCATCAAGGTCGCCAACGGCCTGGCGCTGGCCGATATCATCACGGCAGCATCCGAGCAGTTGGTCACGATGGAAGTCAAGCCCGAGGTCATGGTGCGCTGGCTTGATGGCTTAGCAGAAATCGAATATAGAATTTCAGGTGGGGCCAATGAGACGATTCAGACAGGTGCTGTTGTCGGAGTCGTGCGGGAAGGGTGTGAGCTCATGAGCTAAGTTAGAACCAAGATACCCGAGTAATTATGAATAAAGTCGAATAATGACCAAAGAACTTTTCTGTCCTCTAAAAGATTGAACCCAGTTCGGTAGACTTAAGAAGGCGTAACAATGGTCGAAAATGACGGACAAATTGAGATAGTCAGTGACCATAAAAACCGATGCAACGTCACATAATGCCGTACATAACGAACCGGGAGCATAGGTTATGGCTTTCTCAACAAGAATGCCACATGCATACCGATAATAAATCTGGGCCTCACCTAGGTATACCCGAGAAGAGGAATATCAGCGTAGATTATTCTTAGCTTATATAAGATTCCCTTTGACGAAGCACCAGCAATTCAATGAACACAGTTCAAGCCCAACCCCGGACCCCATAAACCTTACTCTTCGCCCTCATTAGACATCAGCTATAGATTACGCGACTTATACTCGTTAGGAGGGTGCCCTATCAAGTAAGCTGCCCGGATGAGCCTTGCTCACCCGTTCCGAGTGCTAATGTCTAACTAGCACTATACCTCATCCTTCCACAATGTGGCTCTAAGTCCATTGAATTCCGGTACAGAGCCATGGCGAGAGCATTACATAGCGGATCCAAACATGTAGATAGTAAGCTAATATAGGCTACATCAAACACGATGCTGTCCATCTCCTTTCCCCGCGCAAAACACATGGGGTGAACAATGCTTCGATCCATGATCTGCTATGATAAACATGACTATCTACCTATGAGGGTAGTCTGCGCAGTAACGTCTGCTCTACGGGGCTCATTTGCAGCGCGACTACGTGCCGCTTCGCAACCACCGGCTATATTGCCCAAATCAGCAGGCTCGCCTACGACCAATCAACCCGCCGCAACTCTCTTCCCGGCGCCAATCTGTATATAGAACCTACTGCATAGCACTTTATATGATAACGCTGTGAATAGGCTCATGCGCCAAAGCTTGGCCTAGACAATAGCCGTGAGTGAGGTGGCCATCACCCTCACCAGCACGCCATGGCCGGGAGATCAGAGGGCGTCACGCGCGAGGGGCAATTGTGATATATCTCATTGAATATCTCTTTCGCAAAGTCCATGATGGTTGAGAGCATCGGGTCAGGGTGTCTATCCAGGACGGCATTTGAAAACAATGAAGATCACCCAGTTCCTCGTGCTCAGCCTGGCGGCCTACGAGGCAGCTGCAAACCCCCTTCAATATCATGCTTCGCAGAGCGTAACTTCGAGGCCGTCGAAACGGATAGTCCCGCATACTCATATCCGGCATGAAAAACGAACGACGGTCCAAGGGGGGGCGTGGGCAAAAGTGGAGAGGGCGAAGCGCGAGGCACTGCTCCCCATGCGCATCGGACTCAAGCAGCTGAACCTGATGGACGGCCACAATCTACTAATGGACATGTAAAGTCTAGACTTCTGGTACGGATTTGGGCTCTTGTAGCTAATCGCGTGCCTCAAGCTCGAATCCGGAATCGGAAAACTACGGCAAACATTTATCGGCCGAGCAAGTAGTAGATTTCTTCGCTCCATTGGAATCAAGTGTTCAAGCAGTCAAGGATTGGCTCATGGACGCTGGTGTTAAATCGCATACTATTTCACAATCGGCGAATAAGCAGGTAAGCAAATTTCAGTATAAAATAAGACGGAAGGTTGATATCGAAAACGGTGCCCCCTGGGCTATCGTGAGGAAGAAAGAGTAGAAGGCCGGCGATAACTCTCGTATTTGCGGACTATAGTCCCGTCGATATATACTTTTAAGATAAAAGAGACCCTAACACGAAAATTCCACAGTGGATTCAGTTCGACGCGCCTGTCGACCAAGTAGAAGATCTCTTAATGACAGACTATCATGTGTGGGAGCACAAGATGACCGGGACTAAAGATATTGGCTGCGAAGAGTCAGTTAAATTCTTTCTCCGTTCAGTCTACATACTATTAACAAAGTTCTAGATATCATGTTCCTAAGCACATCAGCTCACACATCGACTATATCACCCCCGGAGTGAAGCTCATGGGAAATGGTGGCCCACAGCAAAAGCATACAATTGTACGAGACACGGACGCTAACAGCAAAGCTTCCGAACCTGTAGATATGAGCAGCTTAGAGGAGATGATGAGTAAGAGGAGTCGCGCACGATCAACCTCGACTAAGCAGACGATAGACTCCAAGTTCAAAGGGCCACTCCGTTTCGCAGAGCCCGTTCGACCCGAAGATATCCGATCCGGAAATCTATCACTAGCACAGGGCTGCGACACCTACGTGACTCCGGATTGTCTTAGACGTAAGTACCCCCAGTTTTGGGAAACATTTTCTCTAACCGCAAGACCAGAAATGTACGGCATCCCCAAAGGGACGACGAAACATACCGGCAACAAAATGGGCATATTCCAGAGTCTAAAACAACACTACACACAGCATGACCTCGACAGTTTCTTTTGGGCATTTACTGAGTGAGCTAACGAACTATCCTTGCGACATCTAGGTTAAATAGCTAATGGAACACTAGTGACATTCCAAACGGCACGCACCCGGAGCTCCTCTCCGGTGAGTTACCGCTGGAGTCATTTTCTTCCCTTTCCAGTTACTCCAACGCTCCCGAAATGTCTCGGGAGCATGTTTCGCGAGCATGTTTTAAGAGCGCTAGAACTACTTAAAAGAGTAATTACTGACTCCAGCGGTTACAGTCAACGGTGGCGAGGGCGCCACGACAGACCTCTACTCGGCGGGCACAGAGTCAAATCTCGACTTCCAAATGGCGTACGGGCTGATCTGGCCACAAGAGCCGGCGCTCTTCCAGGTGAGTTCGCTGATGTTTTTTATCTCTTTCTTTGGGATGTCTGAGACCTATAAGTTACCTTGACAGGTATTTTTTGCTCCTGATACTCCTGCAAGCTCCCGAAACCCTAAGTATTTTTTAATCATAATTGGAAGTTATTGACTCTAGTGTGATGGATAGGTTGATGACGAATGGTACCAGCAATCGCAGCTGACGAGCGGCGAATATGCCGGCTTCTTCAACAGTGAGCTCTATCGAACCCTATTTCTTCCCATCCCTCTCGTCCCATTCAAATACAGCACAGCACACATAGATACTGTTATCTAATACACCCCAGACCTCTGGAACGCTATCGACGGCAGCTATTGCACTTTTGAAGCATACGGCGAAAAGGGGAACTGCAAGCGGCCAGAATGCCGAGACCCAGAGTATCCGAACGCGCACGAAGGGGGCTACAAAGAAGCGCTTAACTGCGGTGTGTACACACCAACAAACGTAATTAGCATCTCGTACAGCGGCGCCGAGGCCGAGCTGCCCGCATCCTACCAACAACGGCAATGTGCAGAGATCATGAAGCTAGGTCTACAAGGGTCAACAATCATGATCGCATCAGGCGACGATGGCGTAGCTGGGTTTGCAACCTACCAAAACCCATCCGGATGCATGGGCCCAGCGCACGACGTCTTCAACCCGCAGTTCCTAGCAACGTGTCCGTACATTCTCTCCGTGGGCTCAACATTCCTGCCCACGAACAGCACGGCGGGCCGCGATGCAGAAGTGGCGACGTCGCGCTTCCGGTCCGGCGGCGGCTTCTCCAACATCTACGACATGCCGTCCTGGCAGGCCGACACCGTCAAGGGGTACCTGGCACGCGCGAACCTGAGCTTCACGGGCTACGAGGGGGGCGGCACGAACTACAGCAACGCGCGCGCGGGCATTGGACGCTATAATAAGCTCGGCCGGGCGTATCCCGATGTTTCTGCTAATGGAGATCGCTTCGTCATCTCTAGTGGGGGTAGCCTGTTGCGTATCGGTGGTACATCGGCGTCCTGTCCGCTCTGGGGTTCCGTTATCACGCTCATTAATGAGGCGCGGCTTGAGGCTGGCAAGGCGCCGGTTGGGTTTATACACCCGGTTCTTTATGCGCACCCGGAAGTCTTCAATGATATAACGTCCGGCGACAATCGCGGGTGTCGAACTACCGGGTTCCCGGCCACCGAGGGCTGGGATCCTGTCACGGGAATGGGGTAAGCATATACGGTTTTCTCTTACCCTAACCCTCCGTTCTACCCTTAAGTGTAATAATGAAAATAAGTTGCTAACTATGTGTGATAGGACGCCTAATTATCCGAAGCTGCTTGAGCTGTTCATGGGTTTGCCTTAGACGCAAAGGCTAAAGCGTATGCTATGGATTAGACTCTATGTATAAACGTAGAATACCACGAAACGTGGATTATATACTTAAGTTAGGGACGAGAACTTGGGCATCTTGGCCACCGTCACTCGTGTACCCGGATATGAGTTTGGATGGGATTCATATACGAAATAAGAAATCGCATGAAATGAAATCAGCATATAAAGAATATTCGTCGTGACGTCACTTACTGTAAGATATTTAGACGCCTACGAGAATCCCAATATCTTTCAACCGCGCTGCTTTCTCATCTCCCAGTAAATATAAGATACTACAAAACAAAGGCAGACTATACAGGCGGTTACTAATCGAATAGCGGTAAACATGCCGGCACGTGAGGGAAGTGAGGTTGAAACAGACATAAGGTAATGAAATCTTCCGAAGAAGCGTCGATTAAATATAGTACATAGCTAGAGATGAAGATGTACGACTCTTCGTGATTCATGAAAACTAGGCGGTATGTCGCAGCAAAACGTTGACGGCGTTAAAGTTCATCGTGTGTCTGGGCTTTCTGCTGCCTACTTTTCCCATCCCACGGCTTTACCTTTCCTTGCACGATATCCATCACAAACGCACCAATAGTCTCCGGAGATATTTCAGCTCCCAAATCATAAGGGAACGTCTGTCCATACATGGGATTTTGCACTGCAAGCGCAGGAAAGACGCCAGGTGCCAAGCCAAGCGGTACCGCGAAATCAGCGTACTCATTTGCATCTACCGTCACAAAGCTGAGGTACTCCTTGTACATCTTGGCCACCGGTCTCATCTTGTTGACGTATTCTTCTCTCTCATCCGACATTGTCGCAAAAAATAATACTAACGACTTTCCGGACTATATTATCATAATTAGCAAGATATGCTTGGCTCGCGTCCCTCTCCATGGCCCGGATATTGTCGAATTACATACCTGGAGATACTTCATCTCGTTGGCTCTTGTGAATTCTCCAATGAGGGGCGTCATGCAACTTTCAACTAGTTTCGGCAATGCATCGATGGCCGTCAGGTCAGACAAACTAAACTTTTGTTCGTCTCTGTTATTATAACACTCGACAGTCGTGGCGCTCGTTGTTTCTAGAGACCCAAAAGACGCGCGATCCCGAAACTGTGAAGCCATTGTCTTGAAAGCGGTAGTAACGTGCTCATCGCGCGGGTTGATCCGCACAATGATCACTGTATCATCTACGGAGTGAAAGTTGACCCATTTTTTCTCATCGAGGACAGTAATGGCGGGACGAACAGCTCGTTTGAGATACGAGGTAATCCTGTGGGCAGTTGAGTATAACCTTTCAGATATCAGGTTAGGATACAGTTACACATACGCTGAAGCTCGTCTTGGCCCGCGGTATGATTGCGTGTGACCATGGCCATCGAAGAATCGTAAAGCGGGGTACGATGATATACCGAATTCGTTACACACAGCAGAATGAGATGAGCAGTCGATACTCATCAATGATTTGTGTGAACCAGCGATAGACATCCATTCCGACTCAAGTGCTTGGCTTCCAGTTCTTTCACTTCGTTAGGCCCTCGAAGTGTGCATATAGTATTGGGGTAATGATACTTACGTGGTGGGCTATTCTCACAGCTCAGCGAGTTAACAAGAGTCTTCTGGGAGCTAAGAGTTAATAAACATGCACATACATCCACAACTATGTATTCGTAAGTATGTGTCTGTCTCATTGTCACGAATTTTCGTCGATGTTAAAATCATCAGGATGGTAGACTTACATGCGACCAGCGCATGGTTATGCCCCGAAATGGCGCGACGGAAATCCCTCTCGTCAGTGTGTTCCCAGGCCAAGCAATCGCTCGACAGAAGAGAAACTAAGAGTATATATGACTTAAGCTTCATGTTTAGGCCTTCGATCTTTACACTCGAAATCTTATGAAATCCATCATTCTAAGAACAGAAGTTGTCAACGGTGTGATAACTACCTATGACTATCCAGATACTAGTATTCTATTACCTAGATCTAAAGAGCTATCTTACAAGTCTAATTCAGGGGTTCTCTAGGTACAGGGGATCAGACATAGGGCGACCGGAAGACCCCTGTCATTTAAGGTGATAGCTGGGGGCGAAGGCGGCTTACTCCACTGAATATGCTTGTTCACTAGCCGCTCTGAGGATGTTTCAATGTTTCAACGAACGAGAAGAGACACTTCTGACGTTTCAGCTCTGTAGTTCATCCCCTACGGTAGCCCACAGCTCAAACTGTGTCATAACCCAATCTGCCCCACAGTACTTTTCTAATCACACTACGGGTGTTATAGCTTAAACTTACCTACTAAAACAAAACAAACCTACCTACTTTTTTATTTTTTTATTTTTTTATTTTAAGCTTTTATTTTAGTTTAAACAACCTTAAAAATAAATATTACTAAATATTTAGCTTTATTTTATTATATTATTATATATATAAAATTATTTTAATATAAACAAGCTTGTTTTGGGCTTTGGCCTATTTACAGTTACTTGATAATTTGTGTTTTACGTACTATGGTACAATCGGATGTTTATTGCTAACTAACTAACCTACTAGGCTTTTTGTTAAGCCGCAATTCGTTAGTTAGCTACTAATAATGCCTTTAACGCCTTTTTTTTTATATAAAGTCCGCAAATCTCCAACTTTTATAATAGAAGCTAAAACGCCAAAAATAGCTTTTTCTTTTAATACTAAACCTGTATTTTTTTGTTTGCATAGCAATAATGCCCTTTAATTAAGCTTTAAATAGCAGCCGCAAAAATGCCTTTATTGCGCTTTTATTTTAAGCTATAGCTATTAAGCTATTTAGCTTGCTAAAACTATTTAGCTTACTGAAACTATTTAGCCTGCTGCTATATAACAAATTAACTGTACTTAACTATATTTTAAATTTATATACTAATCGATTTTTTAAAATGCTTTAATAAAAACTTCTTTTTTAACTTTTATAATATTAATACTAGTTTTATTTATTTGTTTTAATTATATTTTATACTTTTTTATAGCTTTAAAAATTGCTAAATATTAATAATCGTTTAAATATATAAAGTTATATATTAAAATAAAATAAATTTTATAATTATAATTAAAATTATTTAAGTTTTATAAGCTTAGTTTTTTAACTGCTTTTAATAGTTTAAAAATAGCTATAGCTAAAACTATATTTTTAAGCCTTGCTATAATATATTATTAAGTTTAAATACTTTAGTTGTTAGTAATAATAGTAATATTATTATAAAAGGTATAATAATAATAAAAATATTATAATAGCAGCAATAAAAAATAAAAAAAATAACTGCTTTATAAAACTTTTGCTTATTTTTTATTTTTATAGCAACAAGCATTTTTATTTACATATATATTTAACTGTAAGCTGCAATTTAAATATATATAGTATATTAAATAAAGTTTAATCGGCAAGCTTAAAATAGTTATTTTTTTGCTATTTTTTTGGTTAAAGTTTAGCAATTAAATATATAATAAAGAAAAGTTTAGCTTAATATATACGCTAAGTTTATTTTTAAGTTTAAAGCTATGCTTGTTATATAAACAGCTATATAAAATAGTTTTAATAAAGTTATAAATAGCATTTTTTTTATAGTAGGCTTAATATTTAAAGTTGTTAAAAATCTATATTATATTTACGTTATTTATATAAATAACTATATAGCAATAATTATATATTTATAACTAACTTTATTATATAAAAATAACTAGGTATAAAAAAAAAACAAGCGTTATATATTTAATGTTTTAATAAAAATTAAACTATAAAAAAAACAAGCTTGTTTTAACTTTTTAAATATTGTTTAGTTAATAATATTAAAAAATAAAAATAAATAAAATTAAATATATAAAAATAATTTTGTTTTTTTTTAATACATAAATTTTTAGTTAATTTATTAAATTTTTAATTAATTTATTAAATTTTTAATTAATTTATTATTATATAATTAATTTAATATTAATTTTATATTATTTTAATAATAAAGTTTTAATTAACTATAGTTTAATATATTTAAGTTTATATTATATATATTATTATTATTATTATTTTAGCTTTTTTTTTTTAGTTTAGCTTGTTTAAAATATTATTAAACTAATAATTATAATATTAAATTTATATATTTTATTTTAAGTTTATATATTTTTTTATTAATTATATAATAGTATAAATATTATAATAAACTTTTTTGTTTTAAAAATTTGTTTTATTTATTTTAACTAATTTTTTATTTATAATAATTTATAATATTATATATATATTTAATATTTTAAATTAACAAATAATATTATAAAATTTATTAAATATAATATTGCTAAAATAATATTTAAAATTTTATTTTAAAAATATATTATTAACTATTATTTAAAAAAATATTTTGTTTATTTTTTAAGCATATAATAATATAATATAATTAATAAACTAACTAAATATATTATAAATAAATTATATATATTAATAATTAATAATATATAAATAGTTATAAATAAAAATATAATATATATATTTTTTATATTATAAATATATTATAATATTAATATAAAATATATATTATAATTATAGTTTAATTTTTATTAAAATGTTAAATATATAATGCTTGCTTTTTTTTTATACCTAGTTATTTTTATATAATAAAGTTAGTTATAAATATATAGTTATTGCTATATAATTATTTATATAAATAATATAAATATAATATAAATTTTTAATAACTTTATTAAAACTATTTTATATAGCTATTTATTATATAACAAACATAGTTTTAAATTTTTAATTGCAATATAAATAAGTTTATTATATTAAAATAAAATATTAAAGTTAATATAAAAACAAATTTAATATATATACTAAGCTAAACTTTTTTTTATTATATGTTTAATTATTAAACTTTAATAAAAAAAGTAGCAAAAAAGTAGCTATTTTAAGCTTGCTAACTAAACTTTATTTAATATGTTATATATATTTAAATTTAAATAAAAATGCTTGCTGCTATAAAAATAAAAAGTAAGCAAAAGCTTTATAAAGCAATTATTTTTTTTACTTTTTATTGCTGCTATTATAATTATACTTTTATTATTATTATATGTTTTATAATAATATTATTATTATTATTACTATTAATAACTATAGCAAGCTTTTAAAATAAAGCTTTAGCTAAAGCTATTTTTAAATTATTAAAAGTAATTAAAAGTTTTAATATTTAAAATATAAATAAATTTAATTATAATTAAAAACTTAATTTTTTTATTATATATATATTAATATATTTAAATAATTTTAAATATTTAAAATTTAATAAAGCTATAATAAAACTTAAAATAAACTAAAAAGCTAAAATAAACTAAAATATAATAAAAAAAGTTAAGTTTGCAAAAGTTAAAAAAAAAGTTTTTATTAAAGCATTTTAAAAAATTAACTAATATATAAATTAGTTGATTTATTGCATAGTAGTAAGCTAAATAGCTTAATAGCTATAGCTTAAAATAAAAACGTAATAAAAATGTTTTTGTGGCTGCTATTAACTATTTAAAGCTTAATTGAAAAATGTTATTGCTATGCGAAAAAAAAAGCTATTTTTAGCGTTTTGGCTTTTTGTATAAAAAAAAAAGCATTAAAAGCGTTATTAAAAATTGCGGCTTAATAAAAAGCTTAGTAAATTAATTAGTTAGCAATAAACATTTAATTATATTATAATATATAAAACATAAATCACTAGGTAACTATAAATAGGCTAAAGTTTTAATATAAAATATATATAAAATTTTGTTTGCAAAATTAAATTAAAATATATTTAAAAAAAAAAAAAAAAAAAAAAAAAAAAAAAAAAGCATTAAACAAAAAGCAAAATTTAATTTTGCATATAAAAAGTACAAGCGTACTATAGCTTAATATTTATTTAAAAAAAAAAATTAAATTGTTATATTTATAATGCTAAATATAAAACTTAAAAGGTTTTTTTATTTAATATATTATAAACAAAACTAATATTGTAATAAAAGCTTATTTTAATTATTATTACTTAAAAATGTTTATAAAATATAATATTTAGCAAAATATAAATTATAATAATTTAATTAAGCTTATTTAAATATTAATAATTATAAATAAAACGTAAAAAAAAAAAAACCAAATAAACAAAATAAAAGCAAAGCTAAAGCTTTAAAGTTTTATAAAAAAAAAGTTAAAAAAGCTAGTTTTTAATAGCTTAAACAATAAAATGTAGCAATTAAATTTAAATAAATAGCTTAATTAATAAAAAAAGTAAGTTTAATATAAAAAGCATTAATTTTAAAAAATAAACAAACTTTTTATATAGTAAATAATAATAATAGTAATAAATAATAATATAAAAAAAAAGTTTATTAAATAAAGTTTTATAATTTATTTAAACAAATAAATAAACTATAATTAAATAGCTAAATTAAAGTTTAGCAAGCAAACAAAAAAATAAGCAACAATTTTTTTATATAAAAGTAAAAAGCAAGCTATATATAAGCTATATATAGTTAAGCCTTTTGTTTATATAACTAATTATTAATTATTATATACTAGTAGCTGCAAACAGCCGTTAAATAGCTATTAATATAGTTTTTTAGCAATATATATAACTGCTAATAACTAACTTATTATATATCGGCTATTTTACTGTTTTGCTAATTGTTTTGCTAAGTATAATACTGCTATAAATAGGCTGCTAACATAAAAATATAAGCCGCTAACAGCTAGCATAAATTAATATATTATTTAATATGTAAAGTACAATAAAGCATTTTTAACTATTTGTTTTTTATATATAAAGTGCTGTAATAAAACAATTTAGCACTTACTACTTTTTTTAAAAACTTAAAAAAAGCTTAAGTTTAAGTAGTTTTTATTATATATAGCTTATAAATATGCTATTAAAGCTTTTTATAATATAGTTTTTTTTTTATATATTGTTTTAAGCAGTAATAAACCTAAAGTTTAACTATTAAATAAAGTTTTATAATATATAAATAAAAAAATAAATTTTATTTATAAAATTATATAATAAATTAATAAAAAAATAAATTTTATTTATAAAATTATGCTATAAATTAATAAAATTTAAAATAAAATAATAAATAAATTATAAAAAAAAAAATAAAAAAACAAAAAAAAAATAAAAAAAAAATATTTATATATATATATATATATATATATATTTATTTATTTATTTATTTATTTATTTATTTAGTTTTAAATATAAATAATAATATTTATTAAAAAATTTAATAAATATAATATATATTTATATTTTTAAAAAAATTAAAATAATTTTTAAAAAAATAATTTAATAAACTAAAAAATTAATTAATATAATAATAATAATAATTAAAAAATATAATTAATATTAATAATAATAATAACTATATAGCAATAATTATATATTTATAACTAACTTTATTATATAAAAATAATTAAGTATAAAAAAAAAGCAAGCATTGCGTATTTAACGTTTTAATAAAAATTAAACTATAATATTAATAATAATAAAAAATTAAAAATTAAAATAATTTTATATAATTTAAACTTTTATTATAATTATTTTTAAAATTTAAATAATTATATAATATTTATATTAAATTTATATTTTAGTTATATTTTAATTATATTTTAATATATTTTAATTATATTTTAATATATTTTAATTATATTTTAATATATATTTTTATTTTTAATAAATAAAATATAAAATAAATAAAATAAAAGTTATTTATAGTTTTAAATTTATTATTATTATTATTATTATTTAATTAAAAAATATTTTTTTATTAAAAATTAATATATTAATATATTTTTTATTTTTTATTTTTTTATTTAGTTTTAAATATAAATAATAATATTAATAACTTTAAAAGCTTTTATAATTAAAAATAAAAAATTGTTTATTTTTTTATTTTTTTATTTTTTTATTTTTTTTATTTATTTTTTATATAATTTTAATAGTTTTAATAAATTATAATAAATATAAAATATATATATATATATTTTTATAATATTTATTATTTTAATATTATAAATATTTTAAAAAAATATATTAATTTAAAAAAAAAATATAATATTTATTATTTTAATATTATAAATATTTTTAAAAAAAATAAAAACTTTATATAAAATAATTTAATAAATATAAAATATATATTTTTAAATCTAAATTTTTTTTTAATTATTTATTAAAAAAAATAAAATAATTTATTAATTAAATTTAAAAATAATATATAATAATAATTAAAATTAATATATATTATTTTAATATTATAATTATTTTAAAAAAATATATTAATTAAAAAAAATATTAAAAATAATATTATTATATTTATAAATTTTAGTTAACTTTTATAAAAAATATATTTAAAGTTAATAATTATATTTTATATTATTTATAAAATATTTATTTAAAATTAATAATTTTATTTTATATTATTTATATAAATATATAAAAATAATTAAGTATAAAAAAAAAATAAATATTATATATTTAATATTTTAAATAACTATATAGCAATAACTATATATTTATAATTAACTATATTATATAAAAATAACTAAGTATAAAAAAAAAGCAAACGTTATATATTTAACATTTTAATAAAAATTAAACTATAATATATTTAATATTTTAATAAAAATTAAAATATAATAATTATATATTTATTTATTATTTAAATAAATAAATAAATTATAATTAAATAATTATATATATTAGTTTTATTAGTTTATTAAAATTATATTAAATATAATATAACTATATATTTATAACTAACTTTATTATATAAAAATAACTAAATGTAAAAAAAAAGCAAATATTATATATTTAACGTTTTAATAAAAATTAAACTATAATAAACTATAATATTAAATATAATATAACTATAATATTTATTTTTAATTATTATATTAAAATAATTATTATATAAATATATTTTTTTTTATTATATAAATATTTTTTTATATAAATATATTATTTTAAATGTTTTATTAACTATTTATTTAAATAAGTAAATAAACTACAACTAAATAGCTAAACTAAAGCTTAGCAAACAAACAAAAAAGTAAACAACAACCTTTTTATACAAAAACAAAAAAGCAAGCTATTTATAAGCTATATATAGCTAAGCTTTTTGCTTATATAACCAATTTTATATAACTATATACTAGCAGCTATATATAGCTGCTAATAGCTATTAGTATAGCTTTTAGCAGTATATATAGCTGCTAATAATTAAATTATTATATATTAGCTATTTTACTACTTTACTAATTATTTTATTAGGTATAATATAGCTATAAACGGGCCGCTAACGCAAAAATATAAGCTACCGATAGCTGGCATAAATTAGCGCATTATTTAACATACAAAGTGCAAAAAAAACTTTTTAACTATTTGGTTATAATAGCTATAACAAAGTAATTAAACCTTACTATTCCCTCTAAAAAACCTAAAAAAAGCTTAGGTTTAAATAGTTTTTACTATATATAGCTTGTAAATATACTATAAAGCTTTTTATAATATAGTTTCCTTTTTATATACTACTTTAAGCAGCAATAAAACCTGAAGTTTAACTATTAAACGTTTTATTAACTTAAAATTTATTTTATTAACTTTTTAATATTATAATAATTTTTTATTATATTTTTTAATATTAATTATATATTAATATAATAAATATTAATAAAAATATAATTTTTTTTAATTTAAAAGTTTAAAAAAATAAAATAATTAATTATATTTTAATTTTTTAATTAGTTAATTATTTTAGTTTATTTTATTTAATATATTTTAATTTTTAATATTTTTATTATTTTTTATTATATTTTTAAATATTAGTTATATTTAATTAAAACTAATATTAATAAAATTAAAAATAAATTATATAAAATAAATAATATAAAATAAAATAATATATTTTATTATGTTTTAATTTTTATTAAAATATTAAATATATAATGTTTGCTTTTTTTTTGCACCTAATTATTTTTATATAATAAAATTAGTTATAAAAAATAAAATAATATATAAAAAATATAATAATTTTTTATTATTATTTAATTTTTTATATAATAATTTTATAAGTAATAATTATAAAAAACTATATTTAATATTTTAATTTTTATTATTTTTTATAATATTTTTAAATATTAATTATATATTTTTTTAATTTTTATTAATAAAGCTATAAAATATAAAATTAAATATAATAAATAAAAAGTTATATTAAACTATATAGTTAATTAAATAGCTTAAAATAATATATTTATAAAAACTATATATTTATATAATAAATAACTATATATTTATAACTAATTTTATTATATAAAAATAACTAAATGTAAAAAAAAAACAAGCATTATACATTTAACGTTTTAATAAAAATTAAACTATAATATATTTATATAATAAAAAAAAATATTTATATATTAATAATTTATATTAAATTAAAAACAAATTTAAGTTTATTTATAATTATTTAGTAATTTATGTTTTATATATTATAATATAATTAAATGTTTATTATTAACTAATTAACTTAAAACTTTAAGCTAAGCTTTTTATTAAGCTATAGTTTATTAGTTAGCTATTAATAATATTTTTAATGCTTTTTTTTTTATATAAAAAATTAAAACGCTAAAAATAGCTTTTTTTTATATAATAATAATATTTTTTAATTAAGCTTTAAATAGTTAACTATTAAGCTATTTAGTTTACTATTATATAACAAATTAATTAATTTATATATTAGTTAATTTTTTAAAATATTTTAATAAAAACTTTTTTTTTAACTTTTATAATATTAATATTAGTTTTATTTATTTGTTTTAACTATATTTTATATTTTTTAATAGCTTTAAAAATTGCTAAATATTAATAATTATTTAAATATATAAAATTATATATTAAAATAAAATAAATTTTATAGTTATAGTTAAAATTATTTAAATTTTATAAGCTTAATTTTTTAATTGCTTTTAGTAGTTTAAAAATAGTTATAATTAAAGCTATATTTTTAAGCTTTATTATAATATATTATTAATAATAATAATATTATTATTATAAAAAATATAATAGTAATAAAAATATTATAATAATAATAATAAAAAATAAAAAAAATAACTGCTTTATAAGTAAAGCTTTTGTTTATTTTTTATTTTTATAGTTAATAATTGATATGACCTGCCATGGAGGGAGGCCCCACGGGCCTCCTGGCCCCTTGCCCTAGCCACAGGTGGCCTGAGCCACCTGTGGCTCCACCCCCCCCCCCCCCCACAGGGCCCACAGGGCCCATGCTTCCCACACAACCTTATATTAGGTAAAATTATAGCCCTGGAGAATTATCTCTCTATCCTTAATATTACTACAATTTTTACCCATACCTTAGAGAACTATATTAATAATAAACATTTTTATTTAAATTTAAATATATATAATATATTAAATAAAGTTTAATTAACAAGCTTAAAATAGCTACTTTTTTACTATTTTTTTAGCTAAAGTTTAATAATTAAATATTAGTAAATAATAAAAAAAAGTTTAGCTTAATATATATATTAAGTTTATTTTTATATTAACTTTAGTATTTTATTTTAATATAATAAACTTATTTATATTATAGCTAAAAGTTTAAAGTTATATAAATAACTATATAAAATAGTTTTAATAAAATTATTAAAAATTTATATTATATATATATTATTTATATAATAAAATAACTATATAATAATAATTATATATTTATAATCGACTTTATTATATAAAAATAACTAGGTATAAAAAAAAAACAAACGTTATACATTTAACGTTTTAATAAAAATTAAACTATAACTATAATATATTTAATGTTTTAATAAAAATTAAACTATAATATTAAATTAAAAACTTTTATTTTTATATTTTTTTTATTATATTATTTTTAATTAACTATTATTATATTTTATTATTATAATATTTTATATTATAGTTTTTATTATAGTTTAATTTTTATTAAAATATCGAATGTATAATATTTGCTTTTTTTTTGCACCTAGTTATTTTTATATAATAAAGTTAATTATAAATATATAGTTATTATTATATAGTTATTTATATAAGTAATATAAATATAATATAGATTTTTAACAACTTTAAATACTAAGCCTATCGCAGAAAAAATGCTACTTACAACTTTACTAAAACTATTTTATATAGCTATTTATATAATAAGCGTAGCTTTAAACTTTTAGCATATACGTTAAACTAAACTTTTTTTTATTACGCGCTTAATCGATTATAATATTTTATATATTTTAAGTTTATAATTAATTATTTTATTTTATTATTTATTAATTAATAATATATTTATATTTATTATTATATTAATAAAAACTTTATATAATTTTTAATAATTTTAATAATTATAATTAATTAAAATAAACTTAAAATATATATTAAAATTTACTAAAATAATAATAAATTAAATATTTATATAATATAAAATAATTAAAATATATTAAAATATAATTAATATATATTAAAATATAACTAAAATATAAACTTAATATAAATATTATATAATTATTTAAATAAATTTTAAAAATAACTATAATAAAAGTTTTAAATTATATAAAATTATTTTATTTTTTGTTTTATTTTATAATTATTATATTAAATAACTTTTTAGTTTATTAAATTATTTTTTAAAAAATATTATTAATTAATTTAATTAGTTTTTAAAAAAATATTTTAATTTTTATATTAAACTAATTTAAATATATAACTATATAAAAATAACTAAGTATAAAAAAAAACAAATGTTATATATTTAATATTTTTTTATTTAAGCAAATAAATAAACTGTAACTAAATAGCTAAGCTAAAGCTTAGCAAGCAAACAAAAAAATAAACAATAACTTTTTTATATAAAAATAAAAAACAAACTATATATAAGCTATATATAGCTAAGCTTTTTGTTTATATAACTAATTATTAATTACTATATATTAATAGCTATAAACAGCTGCTAAATAGCTATTAATATAGCTTTTTAGCAGTATATATAGCTATTAATAACTAACTTATTATATATTAGCTATTTTACTACTTTGCTAATTGTTTTACTGGGCATAATACTACTGCAAACAAACTGTTAATACAAAAATATAAGCCGTTAATAGCTAGTATAAATTAATATATTATTTAATATATAAAATATAATAAAATACTTTTAACTATTTATTTTTTATATATAAAATGCTATAATAAAGCAATTTAACATTTACTACTTTTTTTAAAAACTTAAAAAAAGCTTAAGTTTAAATAGTTTTTACTATATATAGCTTATAAATATACTATTAAAGTTTTTTATAATATAGTTTTTTTTTTATATATTGTTTTAAGCAACAATAAACCTAAAGTTTAACTATTAAATATATTTAATGTTTTAATAAAAATTAAAATATAATAAATTAATTTAAATATAAATATATATTATATTTATTAAATTTTGTTGTTAATATTATTATTTAAATTTAAAACTAAATAAATAAATAAATAAACAAATAAATAAATAAATAAATAAATAAATAAAAAAATAAAAAATATTTTATTATATTAATTTTTAATATAATTAATATTTTATTATTATTATAGTTATAGTTTGATTTTTATTAAAACGTTAAATATATAATGCTTGCTTTTTTTTTGCATCTAGTTATTTTTATATAATAAAGTTGGTTGTAAATATATAGTTATTGCTATATAGTTATTTTACTATATAAATAATACAAATATAATATAAATTTTTAATAACTTTACTAAAACTATTTTATATAGCCGTTTATATAACAAGCATAGCTTTAAACTTTTAGCTATAGCATAAATAAGTCTATTATACTAAAGCAAAATGCTAAAGTTAATATAAAAATAAACCTAGCATATATACTAAGCTAAACTTTTTTTTATTATACGCTTAATTGTTAAACTTTAGCTAAAAAGGTAGCAAAAAAGTAGCTATTTTAAGCTTGCTAACTAAACTTTATTTAATATACTATATATATTTAAATTTAAATAAAAATGTTTGCTGCTAACTATAAAAATAAAAAGTAAGCAAAAAGCTTTGCTTATAGAGCAGTTATTTTTTTTATTTTTTATTGCTGCTGTTATAACTATTATTTTTATTACTACTATATGCTTTATAACAATATTACTATTACTACTAACAACTATAGCAAGCTTTTAAAGCAAAGCTTTAGCTAAAACTATTTTTAAATTGTTAAAAGCAATTAAAAATTTTAACATTTAAAATATTAATAGGTTTAATAATATTTATAAACGCTATTTTATAATTATTTATTTTTTTGCATATTTAAATAATTGCTAATATTTAAAATTTTATAAAGCTATAACAAAAACTAGAATAAACTAAAGCAAAATAAACTAATATAAAACTAAAAATATTAAAAAAAAAGTTTTTATTAAAATATTTTAAAAAGTCGATAAGTATATAAATTTAAAGCATAATTAAGCGCTAACGCTGCGGTTGACTTGTTGTACAGCAGCAAGCTAAATAGCTTAATAGCTAACTGTAGCTTGGAATAAAAGTACAACAAAGGCGTTTTTGCGGCTGCTATCGACTGTTTAGGGCTTAATTAAAAGGTATTGTTGCTACGTAAGAAAGGAAGCTATTTTTAGCGTTTTGGCTTCTATTGTAAAATTGCGGCTTAACGGGAAGCTAGGTTAGTTAATTAACAATAAACATTTAATTGTACTATAGTATATAAAACACAAATCACTAGGTAACTATAAATAGGCCGAAGCTTAATATTTTATTATTATAATATTTTTTATATTTTAAATTTATTATTAATTATATTATTAAAAGTTTTATATAATTTTTTTTAGTTTTAATAGCTATATTTAATTAATATAAATTTAAAATATATTTTAAAATATATTAAATTAATAATAATTTAAATATTAAAATATTATAAAAAAACTAAAATATATTAAAATATAATTAAAATATAATTAAAATATAAATTTAATATAATAATAATAATTTAATTTTTATTAAAACATTAAATATATAATATTTTTTTATACTTAATTATTTTTATATAATAAAGTTAATTATAAATATATAATTATTATTATATAATTAAATATAAATATAATATAAATATTATATGTTTTAATTTTTATTAAAATATTAAATATATAATATTTACTTTTTTTTTATATTTAGCTATTTTTATATAATTAATATAAATATTATATAATTATTTAAATTATATAAAATTATTTTGTTTTTTATATTATTTTATTATTATTTATATAAATTATATTTTTTAATTTTTATAATTATTATATTAAATATTTTTTTTATAAATATATTATTAATTAAGTTAATAAAATTTTTAAAAGCTATTTTAAAAGTTTTTTAATTTTTTTTAAAAATATAAATATATAATATTATTTTAATTTTTAAATTAAGCTAATTTAAATATAAATATATATTAAATTTATTAAAGCTTTTTATTAATATTATTATTTATATTAAAAATTAAATAAATAAATAAATAAATAATATATTAATATATTAATTTTAAATAACTAATTAACCTATTAAGCTTTTTATTAAGCTGCAATTTGTTAGTTAGCTACTAATAACGTTTTTAATGCTTTTTTTTTTATATAAATATAATAAAAGCTAAAACACTAGAAATAGTTTTTTTTTTTAATACTAAACCTGCATTTCTTTGTTTGGTTTAACTTTTATATTTTTTAGTATATAACAAACAACCGACTAATTTATAACTAAGCATAGCAATAATGCTTTTTAATTAAGCTTTAAATAGCTATTAAGCTATTTAGCCTACTAAAGCTATTTAGCCTGCCGCCGTATAACAAGTTAACTAATTTATATATTAGTCGATTTTTTAAAATGCTTTAATAAAAACTTTTTTTTTAATTTTTGCAATATTAATACTAGTTTTATTTACTTGTTTTAATTATATTTTATACTTTTTTATAGCTTTAAAAATTGCTAAATATTAACAATCGTTTAAATATGCAAAGTTATATATTAAAATAAAATAAATTTTATAGTTATAGTTAAAGTTATTTAAGTTTTATAAGCTTAATTTTTTAATTGCTTTTAGCAGTTTAAAAATAGCTATAGCTAAAGCTATATTTTTAAGCTTTGCTATAGTTGTTAAGTTTAAACACTTTAGTTATTAATAGTAATAATAATAGTAGGTTTTTTTAAAGCTATAATAATATTTAAAAAAGCTACTAAAAAAAACTTTTGCACTAGTTATTATAAAAAGTATAATAATAATAAAAATGTTATAATAGTAGCAATAAAAAGTAAAAAAAATAATTATTTTATAAGCAAAGCTTTTGCTTACTTTTTATTTTTATAGTTAGCATTTTTATTTAAATTTAAATATATATAGTATATTAAATAAAATTTAATTAGCAAGCTTAAAATAGCTATTTTTTTGCTATTTTTTTAGCTAAAGTTTAGCAATTAAACGCGTTAGTTTTTTTTTTTATATATTGTCGGCAATTTTAGCAAATAATAAAAAAAAGTTTGGCTTAGCACATATACTAAAAGTTTAAAGCTGCGCTTATTATATAAATAGCTATATAGAATAGTTTTAGTAAAATTATAAATAGCATTTTTTTTATAGTAGGCTTAATGTTTAAAGTTATTAAAAATTTATATTATATTTATATTATTTATATAATAAAATAACTATATAGTAATAACTATATATTTATAACTAACTTTATTGTATAAAAATAACTAAGTGCAAAAAAAAAGCAAGCGTTATATATTTAACATTTTAATAAAAATTAAACTATAATATATTAATTTTAAATAATAATAAAATATTTTTTTATTAAATTATAATAATAATAATAAAAAATTAAAAATTATAAATAATTTTTATTTTAATTATATAATAATAATTATATATTTATAATTAATTTTATTATATAAAAATAATTTAAAAAAATAGCAAATATTATATAATTAATATTTTAATTAAAATTAAATTATTATAAATAGTTTTTATTTTATTTATTTTATATTTTATTTTTTAAAAATAAAAATATTATATTAAATTTAAAAAATAATTAAATATAAAAAAAATAATTTATATTTAATATTTTAATAAAAATTAAAATAAATATTATATATTTATTAATTTTTAAATATATTTATATAATATAATAATAGTTAATTTTTAGTTTATTATTATTTAATATAATATTAAAAAAAAACTATATTATAAAAACTTTTATAATATATTTATAAGCTATATATAATATATATTTATATAATATTATTTATTTTTTAATAATTTTTTATATTTTTATAATTAAATTTTTATTTATAAATTTTATAATAATAATAAAATATTATTATATAATATTTAAAATTTATATTTATATTATAATAAAAATTAAATTATTTATATATTTATAATTAATATTTTATATTTTATATATTTAATTATAAATATATAATAATTTAATTTTTATTAAAACATTAAATATATAATGTTTATTTTTTTATATTTAATTATTATTATATAATAAAATTAATTATAAATATATAATTATTATTATATAATTATTAATTTTAAATATATAAATATAATTATATTATTATTTATATAATAAATATAACTTTAAATTTTTATTATATTTATTAAATTAAATTATTTTTATTTATTATTATTATTATTATTATTAAATATTATAAGTTTTAAATATAAAATTTAAATTAAATTTTTTTTTAAATTATTAAAAATAATTTAAGTTTTTAATATTTAAAGTTTAATAAAGCTATAATAAAAAATTTATATTATAAAAATTAAAAAAAAAAAAACTTTTATTAAATTATTTTAAAAAATTATTAAATATAATTAATTTTTTATATAATAATAAATTTAATAATTTTATATTTGCTTTTATTTTTAATAAATAAATTTATAAAATAAATAAAATAAAAGTTATTTATAGTTTTTAATTTTTTATTATTATTATTATAACTTAATTAAAAAATGCTTTTTTTTTATTTAAAATTAATATATTAATATATTTTTTATTTTTTTGTTTATTTATTTATTTTTTTATTTATTTATTTATTTATTTATTTAGTTTTAAATATAAATAATAATATTAACAAAAAAATTTAATAAATATAATATATGTTTATATTTAAATTAGTTTAATATAAAAGTTAAAATAATATTATATATTTATATTTTTAAAAAAGTTAAAATAGCTTTTAAAAAACTAATTAATTTAGCTAATAATATTTTTAAAAAATTTTTTTAGCAAACTAAAAAATTGTTTAATATAATAATAATAATAGTTAAAAAATATAGCTAATATTAATAATAATAAAATAAAACAAAAAATAAAATAATTTTATATAATTTAAAACTTTTATTATAGTTATTTTTAAAATTTATTTAAATAACTATATAATATTTATACTAAGTTTATATTTTAACTATATTTTAATTATATTTTAATATATTATAGCTATATTTTAATATATATTAACTATATTTTAATATATATTAGCTATATTTTAATATATTTTAGTTATTTTATATTATTTTAATATTTAATTTACTATTATTTTAATATTTAATTTATTATTATTTTAATATATTTTAATATATATTTTAAGTTTATTTTAGTTAGCTATAATTATTAAAACTATTAAAAATTATATAAAATTTTTGCTAATATAATAATAAATATTAACATATTATTAATTAGCAAATAATAAAATATTAATTAATAACTAATAAAATAATATAATTAATAATAAACTTAAAATATATAAAATATTATATAATAATAAAATATAATAATAATTAATTAAAAAATAATAAAATATTAATTAAATTAAAAAATAATATAACAAATAAAAAAAATATAAAAACAAAAGTTTTTTTGCTTTTTAAATATAAAAGCTTTTAATATTATTTTAATAGTTAAACTTTAAGTTTATTGCTACCTAAAGCAATATATAAAAAAAAAACTATATTATAAAAAGCTTTAACAGTATATTTATAAAGCTATATATAATAAAAACTATTTAAACTTAAGCTTTTTTTAGGTTTTCTAAAAAAAGTAATAAAGTTTAATTGCTTTATTATAGCGCTTTATATAAAAAACAAGTAGTTAAAAAGTTTTTTTTTGCGTTTTGTATATTAAATAATATACTAATTTATACTAGCTATTAATAGCTTATATTTTTGCGTTAGCAGCTTGTTTGCATTAGTATTATGCTTAGCAAAATAATTAGTAAAGCAGTAAAATAGCTAAATATAATAAATTAGTTATTAATAACTATATATATTACTAAAAGCTATACTAATAGCTATTAGCAGCTATTTATAGCTGCTAGTATATAATTATTAAAAATTAGTTATATAAAAAAAAGCTAAGCTATATATAGCTTATATATAGCTTACTTTTTTTTTTATACAAAAAGGTTGTTACTTATTTTTTTATTTGCTTACTAAGCTTTAGCTTAGCTATTTAATTGCAGTTTATTTACTTGCTTAAGTAAAAAAGTTTTTAGTATTATTAATTATTTAAAGTTTAATAAAAATATTATTATTATATAACATAAAAACTATTATTAAAATTTTAACTTTTATTATAAAAATTAAAACTTTATATAAAAAAAAAACTTATAAAATATTATTAAAATTATAATATAATAAAAAATATATTAAATTAAATAATTAATAATAAATATTATTATAATTTATAGTTTAATTTTTATTAAAATATTAAATATATAATGCTTGCTTTTTTTTTATATTTAGTTATTTTTATATAATAAAGTTAATTATAAATATATAGTTATTACTATATAGTTATTTATATAAATAATATAAATATAATATAAATTTTTAATAATTTTAAATATTAAACTTACTATAAAAAAAATATTACTTATAACTTTACTAAAATTATTCTATATAGTTATTGCAATAAATATAGCTTTAAACTTTTAGCATATACGCTAAATTAAACTTTTTTTTATTATATGCTTAATTGCTAAACTTTAACAAAAAAAGTAGCAAAAAAGTAGCCGTTTTAAGCTTGCTAACCAAACTTTATTTAATATGCTATATATATTTAAATTTAAATAAAAATACTTGCTGCTAACTATAAAAATAAAAAATAAACAAAAGTTTTATTTATAAAACAATTATTTTTTTTACTTTTTATTATTACTATTATAATATTTTTATTACTATTATATGCTTTATTATAGTTATAGTTTAATTTTTATTAAAACGTTAAATATATAATGCTTGCTTTTTTTTTATACTTAGTTATTTTTATATAATAAAGTTAGTTATAAATATATAGTTATTGTTATATAGTTATTTTATTATATAAGTAATATAAATATAATATAAATTTCTAATAACTTTAAACACTAAGCTTACCGTAGAAAAAATGCTACTTATAACTTTATTAAAACTATTTTATATAGCTATTTATATAATAAGTATAGCTTTAAACTTTTAGCGTATATATTAAACCAAACTTTTTTTTATTATAGATTGCTAGTAATATATAAAAAAAAAAACTAATATATTTAATTACTAAACTTTAATAAAAAAAATAACAAAAAAGTAGCCGTTTTAAGCTTGCTAATTAAACTTTATTTAATATACTATATATATTTAAATTTAAATAAAAATGCTTGCTGCTATAAAAATAAAAAGTAAGCAAAAGCTTTGCTTATAAAGCAGTTATTTTTTTTACTTTTTATTGCTATTGTTATAATATTTTTATTATTATTATATGCTTTATAACAACTAGTAGAAAAGTTTTTTTTAATAGCTTTTTTAAGTATTATTTTAGCTTTAAAAAAAAAACCTACTATTACTATTAATAACTAAAGTGTTTAAATTTAACAATATATTATAGCAAGCTTTTAAAGCAAAACTTTAGCTAAAACTATTTTTAAATTACTAAAAGCAATTAAAAGTTTTAATATTTAAAATATAAATAAATTTAATTATAATTAAAAGCTTGATTTTTTTATTATATATATATTAGTATATTTAAATAATTTTAAATACTTAAAATTTAATAAAGCTATAATAAAACTTAAAATAAACTAAAAAGCTAAAATAAACTAAAACATAATAAAAAAAGTTAAGCTTATAAAAATTAAAAAAAAAGTTTTTATTAAAGTATTTTAAAAATTCGACCAGTATATAAATCTAAAGCATAGTTAAATACTAATAGTATGGTCGACTTATTATATAGCAGCAAGCTAAATAGCTTAATAGCTAACTGTTTAAGGCTTAATTAAAAAACATTATTGCTATGCAAAAAAAAAAGCTATTTTTGGCGTTTTAGCTTCTATTGTATTTATATAAAAAAAAAGGCGTTAAAAGCGTTATTAAAAATTACGGCTTAATAAAAAGCCTAGCTTAAAGTTTAAGTTGATTAGTTAGCAATAGATATCCAATTGTACTATAGTATATAAAACATAAATTACTAAGTAACTATAAATAGGCTAAAGCCTTTATTATACGCTTTATAATAATACTATTATTATTATTATTACTAATAACTAAAATGCTTAAACTTAATAACTATAGTAAGCTTTTAAAATAAAGCTTTAGCTAAAGCTATTTTTAAATTGCTAAAAGCAATTAAAAGTTTTAATACTTAAAATATAAATAAATTTAACTATAATTAAAAGCTTGATTTTTTTATTATATATATATTAATATATTTAAATAATTTTAAATACTTAAAATTTAATAAAACTATAATAAAATTTAAAATAAACTAAAAAACTAAAATAAACTAAAATATAATAAAAAAAATTAAACTTATAAAAATTAAAAAAAAGTTTTTATTAAAACATTTTAAAAAATTAACTAATATATAAATTGGTTAATTTATTATATAGTAGCAAGCTAAATAGCTTAATAGCTAACTGTAGCTTAAAATAAAAGTATAATAAAGGTATTTTTATAGCTATTATTAATTGTTTAAAACTTAATTAAAAAACGTTATTGTAAAAAAAAAAGCTATTTTTAACGTTTTAACTTTTGTTATATTTATATAAAAAAAAAAGCGTTAAAAGCGTTATTAAAAATTATAGTTTAATAAAAAGCTTAGCTTAAAGTTTAAGTTGGTTAATTAGCAATAAACATTTAATTATATTATAGTATATAAAACATAAATTACTAAATAATTATAAATAAACTAAAGCTTAATTAATAATAAATATTTAAATATATTATATATTATATTTTAATTTTTATTAAAATATTAAATATATAATATTTTTTATATATTTAATTATTTTTATATAATAAAATTAATTATAAATATATAATTATTATTTTAAATTTATATAAAAATATTTAAGCAATAACTGTATATCTACAACCGACTTTATTGTATAAAAATAACTGGGTGCAAGGAGAGAGCAAGCGTCGCACATTCAACGTTTTAATAAGAATTAAACCATAATATAAAAATATTTAAAATATAAATTAATTAATTTTAAATAAAAATTAATAAAATAATTTTTATATTTTTTTTAATATTATAATTTATTTAATTATTATTTTAAAATAAATAATAAATAATAAATAATAAATAATAAATAATAAATAATAAATAATAAATAATAAATAATAAATAATAAATAATAAATAATAAATAATAAATAATAAATAATAAATAATAAATAATAAATAATAAATAATAAATAATAAATAATAAATAATAAATAATAAATAATAAATAATAAATAATTATAGTTTGATTTTTATTAAAACGTCGAATGCACAACGCTTGCTTTTTTTTTGCACCTAGTTATTTTTATATAATAAAGTCGGTTGTAAATATATAGTTATTACAAATAATAAATAATAAATAATAAATAATAAATTATAAATAATAAATAATAAATAATAAATAATAAAGGCTTCGGCTTATTTATAGTTATTTAGTAATTTATATTTTATATATTATAGTATAATTAAATGTTTATTACTAACTAACCAACCTATTAGGCTTTTTATTAAACTGCAATTTGTTAGTTAGCTATTAATAACACCTTTAACGCCCTTTTTTTTATATAAATATAACAAAAGCTAAAACGCTAAAAATAGCTTTTTTTTTTATGTAGCAATAACGCTTTTTAATTAAGCCTTAAATAGCAGCTGCAAAAATACTTTTATTGCGCTTTTATTTTAAGCTATAGCTATTAAGCTATTTAGCTTGCTGCTATATAATAAATTAACCATGCTATTAGCGCTTAACTATACTTTAAATTTATATACTAGTTAATTTTTTAAAATGTTTTAATAAAAACTTTTTTTTTAACTTTTGCAAGCTTAATTTTTTTTATTATATTTTAGTTTATTTTAGTTTTTTAGTTTATTTTAAATTTTATTATAACTTTATTAAATTTTAAATATTTAAAATTATTTAAATATATTAATATATATATAATAAAAAAATTAAACTTTTAATTATAGTTAAATTTGTTTATGTTTTAAGTATTAAAACTTTTAATTGCTTTTAACAATTTAAAAATAGCTTTAGCTAAAGCTTTGCTTTAAAAGCTTGCTATATTATTATAAAGCATATAATAGTAATAAAAATGTTATAATAATAGCAATAAAAAATAGAAAAAATAACTGCTTTATAAACAAAGCTTTTGTTTACTTTTTATTTTTATAGTATTTTTATTTAAATTTAAATATATATAGTATATTAAATAAAGTTTAGTTAATAAACTTAAAATGGCTATTTTTTTGCTACTTTTTTTGCTAAAGTTTAGCAATTAAGCGTATAATAAAAAAAAGTTTAGCTTAGTATATATGTTAGCTAAAAGTTTAAAGCTATGCTTATTATATAAATAACTATATAAAATAGTTTTAGTAAAATTATAAGTAATATTTTTTTTATAGTAAGCTTAGTATTTAAAGTTATTAAAAATTTATATTATATTTATATTATTTATATAAATAACTATATAGTAATAACTATATATTTATAACTAATTTTATTATATAAAAATAACTAAATGCAAAAAAAAAGTAATATTTTTGTTTTTAATAAATAAGTTTATAAAATAAATAAAACAAAAGTTATTTATATTTATAAAATTTTTGCTAGTATTATTATAGCTTAATTAAAAAATGCTTTTTTTTTATTTAAAAAAAAAGCTTAGCACTAAAACTGCTAATTTGTTTGCTATTTATATAACTAAAAATTTTTTTTTAATTTATTTGCTTATTTGCTAGCAAACTTGCTTGCTAGCTAACTTACTAGTTAACTTGCTAACTAACTTGTATATTAGCAAACTAGTTTGTTTATTATTTTGTTAGCAAATTTGTTTGCCGATTTATTTACTATTTTGCTGTTAGCTATATAGCTAACTATATAGCTATTTATACTACTAAAAACTTTTTTTAATTATTTGCTAACCTGCTAGCAAACTTGCTAATTAATTAACTTAGTAATTAAAACTAAAAAAACTAAATTAAAAAAAGTAAAAAAAGTTTAAAAAACCTAAAAAATTTAAAAAAACTTAAAAAAATTAAGCTAAAATAGCTAAAATAGCTAAGCTATATAACTAAAGCTTAAAAAACTAAATTAAAAAAAAATCTAAAAAACTTAAAAAAATTTAAAAAAATTAAGCTAAAATAGCTAAAATAGCTAAACTATATAGCTAAAGCTAAAAAAACTAAATTAAAAAAGGTTTAAAAAACTTAAGTTTTAAAAAACTTAAAAAAATCTAAAAAAACTAAAATAAAATAGCTAAAGTAATTAAGCTATATAGCTAGGTTATATAGCTTTTATTAAAAGCTGCTAAAGCTATTAAAACTTTTTTTTTTTTACACCCTAGCAAACCTGGTGGCTTTGGCAGGTTTTGGCAGTCCTAGTGGCCTTAGCAGGTCCCTAGGTTTTTTAAATCTTTTTAATTCAGTCTTTTTAGCCCTGGCTACTAGGTCAGTTGGCTGGAGGGTCTGCCGGCAGGTTGGCAGATAACTAAGGGGGGGTTCCTAGCAGTACAGGTGGCCGTACGGTTGGCAGGCAGGTCGGCAAGCAGGTTGGCAGGCAGGTCGGCAGGTGACCAAAGGGGAGGGAGAGGGGTAAAAACCTTGGAAACAAGGGTTTTCTTGCCCCTAGGTGCGGGGGCCTCTAGTATATTTAACGTTTTAATAAAAATTAAACTATAATAATAAAAATAATAAATAATAAATAATAAATAATAAATAATAAATAATAAATAATAAATAATAAATAATATTTTTTTTATTTTTATAAATAAATTTTATTATAATTATTATTATTAAAATAATTAAATAAAATATTAATATTTTTTAATTTTTTTATTTTAATATTTATTTTAATATACTAGAGGCCCCTGCGCCTGGGGGCAAGGAAACCTTTGTTTCCAAGGTTTTTACCCCCTCCTTCCCCCCCCCTCCTTTGGTTACCTGCTGACCTGCCTGCCGATCTGCCTGCTAACCGTACGGCCACCTGTACTGCTAGGGACCCCTTTTTGGTCACCTGCCAACCTGCCGGCAGACCTTTCAGCCAACTGACCTAGTGGCCAGGGCTAGAAGGACTGAATTGGAGAGGTTTAAAGGACCCAGGGACCTGCTAGGGCCACTAGGACTGCCAGGGCCACCAGGACTGCTAGGACCTGCCAAGACTGCCAGGGCCACCAGGGTGGTAGGTCTGCCAGGGCCGCCAGGACTGCCAGGACCTGCCAAGGCTATCAGGACTGCCAGGGTGGTAGGCCTGCCAGAGCCGCCAGGACTGCCAGGGCCGCCAGGGTGGTAGGTTTGCTAGGGCTGCCAGGACTGCCAGGACTTGCTAAGGCTACCAGGACTGCTAGGGTGTAAGAAAAAAAAAGTTCTAACAGCTTTAGCAGCTTTTAATAAAAGCTATACAACCTAGCTATACAATTTAGCTACTTTAGCTACTCTATTTTAGTTTTTTTAAGTTTTTTTAAGTTTTTTAAAACTTAAGTTTTTTAAACTTTTTTTAATTTAGTTTTTTTAGTTTTAGCTATATAGTTTAATTACTTTAGCTACTTTAGTTTAATTTTTTTAGGTTTTTTTAAGTTTTTTTTTAATTTAGTTTTTTAAGCTTTAGCTATATAGCTTAACTATTTTAGCTATTTTAGCTTAATTTTTTTAGGTTTTTTTAAGTTTTTTAAACCTTTTTTAATTTAGTTTTTTTAGCTTTAGGTTAGTTAACTAGCAAGTTTGCTAGCAGGTTAGCAAATAACTAAAAAAAAGTCTTTAGCAGTATAAGTAGCTATATAGTTAGCTATATAGCTAACAGTAAAATAGCAAACAAGTTAGTAGGCAGGTCTACTAATAAAGTAATAAACAAACTAGTTTGCTAATATACAGGTTAGTTAACAGGGCAAAAGATTAGTTAGCAGGTTAATTAGCAGGTCGGCTAGCAGGTAAGTTTGCTAGTAAATAAGCAAATAAATTAAAAAAAAGTTTTTGGCCATACAGGTAGCAAGCAGGTTAATAAACAGTTAAAAAGCTTAGCGCTAAAACTTTTTCTAAAATAAAAAAAAGGCATTTTTTAATTAAGCTATAATAATACTAGCAAAATTTTTATAAGTATAAATAACTTTCGTTTTACTTTATTTATAAACTTATTTTGTTAAAAACAAAGGTATTTATATTATTTTTTATATTAATTATAAATATATTAAATATATTAAAAAAAGTTTTAATTTTAATATATTATTATTAAAATTATTATTTAATTTATTAATAATTAAAAAAATAAATAAATATATAATAATTATAATTTAATTTTTTTAATTATATTTATATAATAAAATTATTAATATATATATATAATTAAATAAATATATATAATTAAATATATATATTTAATTAAATATATATATAAATAAATTATAAATAAATTATTTTTATTTATTTTTATTTTTTTTATTTTTTTATTTTTTTATATATATATATTTTTTAATTATTTAATTTTAAATTTATTTTATTTTTTATTTTTATATTTAATTATTTTTAGCTTGTAAACTTTAATTTTAAGTTTTTATTTAATTGTTTAAAACTTGCAAACTTTATTTTAAAATTTTTATTTTTATATATAATTATTTAAAACTTATAAACTTTTTTTTTAATTTAATATTGTTTAATTATTATAATTGTTTTTTTTTTATAAACAAATTGTTATTTATAAGCTTTTAAATTATTTTTTTAATTTATTATAATTATTATATAAGCTTTTTATTTATAGCTTTTTTAAAAACTTTTTATATTAAATTTATATATTTTAGTTTGTTTTTTTTTTTTTTTTAGCTTTTTTATATTTATGTTTTATTTATTATTATTAATATTTAAATAAGCTTAATTATTTATTTAAACAAATAAATAAACTATAATTAAATAGTTAAACTAAAATCCACCTAGGTAAATAAATAAACTATAACTAAATAGTTAAGCCAAAAGCTTAATACGTAAGCAAAAAAGTAAATAACAACTTTTTTGCACAAAAGGAAAACAAACTACACAAGCTATATATAGTATAGCTTTTTTTATATAACCAATTACCGATAACTATATATTAGCAGCTGCAAATAGCTGCTAGCAAACAATTAATATAGCTGCTTAATAATATATATAGCTGCTAACAATTAATATAATTATGTTTGGCTATTTTACCGCTCTACTAATTATTTTGCTAGGCATAATACTGCTATAAACAGGCTGCTAATATAAAAATATAAACCGCAAATAGCTAGCATAAATTAGTATATTATTTAATATACAAAGCGCAAAAAAAACTTTTTAACTACTTGTTTTTTATATAAAGCGCTGCAATAAAGCAATTAGCATTTATTATCTTTTTTAAAAAACCTAAAGAAGGCTTAGTTTAAGTAGTTTTTACTATATACAGCTTATAAATATGCTGCTAAAGCTCTTTGTAATATAGTTTTCTCCTTATGTACTGCTTTAGGCAGCAATAAACCTAAAGTTTAACTATTAAATAGCTAAACTAAAGCTTAACAAATAAATAAAAAAATAAGCAATAACTTTTTTATACGAAAATAAAAAAGCAAGCTATTTATAAACTATATATAGCTAAGCTTTTTGCTTATATAACCGATTTTATATAACTATATATTAGCAGCTATATATAGCTGCTAATAGCTATTAATATAGCTTTTAATAATATATATAGCTGCTAATAACTAAATTATTATATATTGGCTATTTTACTGTTTTGCTAATTATTTTACCGGGTGTAATATAGCTGTAAACAGGCTGCTAATATAAAAATATAAGCTGCTAACAGCTAGTATAAATTAGCGCATTATTTAATATATAAAGCGTAAAAAAAACTTTTTAACTATTTGGCTATAGTAGTTATAATAAAGCAATTAAACTTTATTACTTTTTTTAAAAAACTTAAAAAAAGCCTAGGTTTAAATAGTTTTTACTATATATAGCTTATAAATATGCTATAGAGCTTTTTATAATATAGTTTTTTTTTTATGTACTATTTTAAGCAGCAATAAAACTTGAAGTTTAACTATTAAACAAGCTTAATTAAATATTTATAGTATATACTTTGCTAAATAAAACAAATATAGCTATTTTTTAAATAATAATAATTAAAGCAAGCTTTTTTTATAATATTTATATTATTTAAAATATATTTAATATATAAACTTTTATAGTTTTTATTTATATATTATTAATATAAATTTTTTTATAATTTGTTAATAAAAATATAGTATATAAAAATAGCTATATATATTTTAATATTAAAGTTTTATTTTATATTTTTTTATTGCTTTAATATTTAATTTATTTTATTTTAATAAAGCAAACAATATTTTATATAAAGCTTATATTAATATTATTATATATTTATAATATAATAAAAATATATATTTTATATATATTTAAAATAATTAAAACATTATTAAATTTAAACTAATATAACTTATTAATTAAAAATGTTATAATTTTTAAAAAAATATTATATTATAATAAAGCTAATAATAATATATTTTTAATAAACTATAATAGTTTATTTTTAAAATAAAAATTTTTAAGCTTAAAAAATAATATTATACTTAATAAATTTTATAGTATTATTTGTTAATTTAAAATATTAAATATATATATAATATTATAAATTATTATAAATAAAAAATTAGTTAAAATAAATAAAATAAATTTTTAAAGCAAAAAAGTTTATTATAATATTTATACTATTATATAATTAATAAAAAAATATATAAACTTAAAATAAAATATATAAGTTTAATATTATAATTATTAGTTTAATAATACTTTAAATAAGCTAAACTAAAAAAAAAAAGCTAAAATAGCAATAATAATAATATATATAATATAAATTTAAATATATTAAACTATAATTAATTAAAGTTTTATTGCTAAAATAATATAAAATTAATATTAAATTAATTATATAATAATAAATTAATTAAAAATTTAGTAAATTAATTAAAAATTTAATAAATTAATTAAAAATTTATATATTAAAAAAAAAACAAAATTATTTTTATATATTTAATTTTATTTATTTTTGTTTTTTAATACTATTAATTAAATAATATTTAAAAAGTTAAAATAAGCTTATTTATATTAAAATAATTTTATATATATAATAATACAATAAAATAAAGCTAAATATTTAGTAATGTTTACTTTTAAAGTTATTTAAACTAAAATAATAGCTTAAAATAAAAAAATAAAAAAATAAAAAATAAGTAAGTTTGTTTTGTTTTGGTAGGTAAGTTTAGGCTACGATACCCGTGGTGTGATTAGGAAGGTACTGTAGGGCAGATTGGGTTTTGATACACTTATAGCTGTGGGCCACCATAATCCCCCTGAAAGATAATAGGTATGTAGGTATTAATAGGCGATGGGACGATAGTCTTCTGTCTCCCTACAAAATGAAGCTACTAAGTAGTCCATAGTATTTCCTAATGCGCCTTGGCTACGAAGCTTGAATTGTCGATGTTGACAATGCAAAAGCTCACTCCTGACGACTTTAAGATGAGTCTTTTCAAATCCATCTGGTATGCAGCGCTAGCTGTCTCTTTTGCCGATGCTCACAGCACTCACGAGCAAATTGCCATATCCTGTCAGCATCCTGCATACCAAAGTCATATTGTATCCACATCACCGCTAGTGATATATCTTGGTGGTTTCTTGACACCATACGAACAAGCGCATCTTCAAACCATCACGTGTGTTATTATCTTCGACTTCGTCTGTTGTTCACTGACAATACTCACTACTCCTATCTTAGGAAAGACACATTCTCACGCTCAGCTGTTGCTGACCAGGCGGGTGCCCAGGGGCAACGCCAGACCCGTACTTCACAATCAACGAGCGTGGTGCGCGATGACATAGTCCGCTGCATCGAGGAGCGGGCGCTCTTGTTCCAGGGCTTCGACACGCCTCGGACATACCTCGAGCCTTTGCAGCTCGTGAAGTACGGCACGGGAGAGCGCTACCACTTCCATACGGACTGGTTTACAAACGCGATGCACGCGTCATCCGCTATGGGTGGTAATAGGCAGAGTTCTTTCTTCGCCTATGTTTCCGCCGAGAACATAACAGGCGGCGGGACGAATTTCCCAATGGTGAAGCCGCCCCATGATACGAGGTGGTGTGCATTCATAGATTGTGACGAGTCGTGGGAGGCCGGTGTCACGTTTCGTCCGGTGGTCGGAAACGCCGTCTTCTGGTCGAACTTGCTCGACGATGGAACCGGAGATGAACGGACGCTACATGCTGGCCTACCAGTGACCAGTGGATCGAAGATAGGGATGAACATTTGGACTCGGCAAGGACCCCTAAGTGAGGACATTCGAGGTAAAGACTGAAAAAACAGTGTGTGTTTTTGTCTTATCATGGTCAAGTAGAATACGAAGCACTTTTATCCCAAACGCATATACAGTTATATATATGTACGAGATAATGGTTTGCTATCTAAGTTCCAGGATGGATAGCTATCCAATTTTACCAACAGAGGCCCGTGAGATCTAGCCATAACTCTTTTCCAGCATTTGATGTCAGGTCGCTGATATCATCACTATCGCACGGCGTATATTGAGCAAGCCATATAGCATCGTTCATTTGGTCGAAGACAACTACACAGGGTGTCAGCTTTTTTGGAAACAAGTCACCGTGTTCTCCTCACTGCACCAGTCGACCTACTGTAGGCGGCTCGGATGAAGCTATTACCAAGTACCCACGTTGCGACACCCATGTCTGCCGGCTGCACGCCCAGAGCGCAATAGGTGTCGAAATCCACGATAAAGTCAGCGTAACTAACCCGAATCACGATGTTACCTTGATTGAACCCAAAGTTCACATAACCGTCTTGAGAGCGCAGTGCACAGTTTACGTAGTACACGCCTTTCTCGTCAATCCAGGCATTGAAAGCTTTCGCCACGGCCGACACGAGATCCGCATCGAGATAGGTAAACGTAGATCCGGTGTCGATGAGCATCGACCGCGCAAATTCGCCGCTAGTTAGCGTGACTTCGGGTTGTCCAGGTTGATTGTATCCAAACGAGGTCAAGTTTATCCAGTAGCTTTCAAAGAGAATCTCAGTTATAAAAATACTTCAACAGAGTTGAGCATAATGCCACTCACCCTACCTGCTGATATAGTTCCTTCTGGTTGGACGGGTTTGGCCATATCTCTATAGGCTCGAGATAGCCGCGGTATTTCCAGCGGTTAACCCCTCCGAAGACAATATGCCCTATCCGTGTCGATTTAGTCTTCTGTTCTAGTGGGAGAATAATCTCGAGCCTTTACATACCAGGCTGATTCAGAGAGTCAGCGGCTAGAGTGCCAACATCAAGGCTAAAGATAGGCACTTCAATATAGCCAAACTGAATTAAAAGGTCAAGTAGCGTTGGGTATGGTGTGTTCCATCCCATGCCATAAGAAACGCCGATGATTCCTGCCCATATATATGTGCTCCAAGAATTGACGCCAATTCGCGAGTGCGGCAGAGGTAGTTCTACACGCCGGACTGTGTTAGAGTAGCACAATGGCTATAAGCTCGAAAGAAAAGATATCCTACTATCCTGTCCAATATACACCGTGTCATTATACCACGACCCTTCCATGTAGCCCGTTCCGAACTGCGCGGCGAAGTACACATTCAAAGCCTCTGAAGTAGACGATGTCGTTGTATTATAAAACCCATATTTCTCACATGCGCCAGTATCTGCTGCTCGGGCGCAGTCTGGATCTACTAGAGTCGTGAACGACCCGGTGTCTAGGATAAGCGATATTCTCTGCTGTGGTGTCCCGATGTCGACTATTGAATGTCAGTTCGATTTCATGTTTGGCGGTCGTCGAGACGGACGGTCCAGCATGTACACAGTTCCAGCCCCGAAACTGGCCAGTCCCTCCCTCTGCCATCCTGGTATAGACCGAGATGAGTCACTAGAATAAGAATCGGAGATATTTGCTAGATCGAGTTTATGTTTCTGTATCGTTGCTGTGATGTGCCGTGAGCCATTACGCTCTTCCCTTTCACTAACTCCAGCGTGTTTATCGATAATAAGTGGTCGAGTTCTATCAGGAGAGAAGCCCACAATAGGCCAGACAAGTAGACCACAAATAATGAGTGAGTCCAAAATCATTGTTTTTGCTTAACTGGAGGCCGAAGCTGACTTGGTTGATGTGCTTGCTGTCTGCTCAAGAGGAAGGAGGCCGCTAGGAGGTTAGCACCGATATCCCTTCTAGTACGACACCAGAAGACTTGCCGTCTACGGCGTGTCTATAGATCATTTATTAACAGATCAATAAGAGCACGAGTATTCGCAATATAAACATTCACGTCTAATAGTCGGTACCTATCCGTTAGCTCATCACTAGGGCGAATGCTATGCGTGGCACAGATTTTATCCGCCAGCGATATTCATGCGTGATCAAAACACGGGTAAATACTCCAACGAGAAGGGCACGAAGTTGGTTAGGCGTCGATGAACGTCCATATTACCTGGGTAGACTAGAGAATTTCGCTGACCACTATATTTGAAACTAGTAATAGGGATTCGGGAGCATTTATCATAGGTGCGGATTGTAATACAAACTACCTAAATTGGTTCATTAACGGTGGGCAATCAAACAACAGGATACCCACCTACTTTTGGGTAAGTTGAATTCGGTGTCAAATTGAATAAGCATTTTATATTTAATCAAGTCCGCGCTTTCAGAATTCTCGTTATGTATACTCCTTGATTATGGCTGTTAGCTCTACATATGACCTCGTGAGGCACAGTGTGTGACGCAAGTAGTTTACAAAGGATTCACCAACATACGCCTCAAGCTCTCCGCTAATATGCTCAAGAGAGCGCCGGCAGTATTCCGTATCCGATAATGCTCTTATTCCCTGTCTAGACCCGACCGACGTATATAGCAAGAAATTGAATATAGGAAATGCCGATCTTCTCTACCGTAGTCCATACCGAACGATTAGCTATTTCACGAACCGCGCCTCGGCGCTGGAGGGAGCGGTGACACGACGATAGCTAGGTGGAATACCGGTGCAAATTCGCCCGAGCCAACGACATGTTCTGATCACGGGAGAGCTTTGCCCGTTGTCTTAGAATTCTGACTAATAGTCATACATCCTAGTTCAAACCATTCCACTAAGGTCAAGCCCACGCGGTGGTGGGCGCAGCGGCAAGTAAATAAATATAACTGCTTCGTCTTTATTCACTGATGTAGTATAGACCCCATTAGGCAGCATAGCGCCCCGTGGCCACGAGAGAAAAGCAGGCGACAGAGATGATGGATGAAATTAACGACCATATGCATAAGCCCCAGCTTCATACCGTCAAGTTAAACACGAAATGGATTCGCACCCGCGGTATAGAAACGTCGGAAATCATTACCCCAATTAAATCGTTCGTTTCCCCCCCACGGAGTGAAGAGCTATCCCCGCGTTGGGGGCTAGATCATCACACAGAATCTCCCCATCTAGAACACCTACCCCAAGCAATCATGACCGGTCTTTGCGGGGAAGTATTTAACCTCTTGATATCTCGCTACTGATAACGATATCCACAGACAGAACGTCTCGACCAGGAAGTCAAAGAGAAATAGGGACAACCATGATTTAAAAGCGTTGGGGCCGCAGCTACTTTAGAGGCAATTCATGATCTGCGTCCATCTCATCGAAGACGATTAGGCAAAGTTGAAGCCAGCTCCTTAAACCCTGCGCTTACTCGCTATGGATAACTCGAAGGTTGAGGAGCCTCTGGAGGCTTTCAAGAACGGCAAGGAAGAAATCGAGCATAAGCAGCATATCATCGAGGAAGCAGCAAAAAAGCGTGGTATTACCGAAGAGCAGATTGCCTTATTCCGGAAGTTTACGGAGGCAGATGTTGACTGGCACCGTGCCATGAGGAAAAAGCTGATGAGAAAGGTTGACGTACATCTACTTCCACTATTGGTGCTAATGTACCTCCTCAACTTCCTTGACCGAAGGTATAGCCTTAGCCATTTGGTCCATATCCGTTAAGTTATCCTGACCGTATATGATATAGCAACTTGGCGCAAGCTCGTTTGGGTACGCTCGAGCATGACTTGGGAATGAAGGGAACCGATTTCAACTTGGCGACGAGTATCTTGTTCGTGGGGTACCTTTTGATGCAACTCCCTTCGAATTTGCTACTTACCAGGGCTCGACCATCGGTGTATCTAAGCATTGCGATGACCGTTTGGGGCGTTATCTCTACTGCGCAGGCGGCTACTCGGTCTTTCGGGGGTCTTGTTGCGGCGAGATTCTTCTTGGGGTTCGCAGAGGCACCATTCTTTCCAGGAGCGGTAAACACTTCTCTCCTATAGCGAACTTCCACAGTTATATTGACTAATCATCTGCTATATCTTTAGATCTTCCTAATGTCTAGTTGGTACACCCGTGGAGAATTGGCATATCGAATTGCCTGGTTCTATTCAGGCAGTTCACTAGCTAATGCGTTCGGCGGTCTGATTGGCGCTGGTGTTCTGTCAAATTTGAGTGGTGTTCACGGAATCGCAGGGTGGTAAGTGTTATGCCAACAATGAATCTCCATTACCGCTTGTGTGCTGAACTCAACTTAGGCGATGGCTTTTCATTATTGAAGGGACAATCACGATCGGAGTTGCTATCATAGCCGCGTTTATTTTACCCAACTACCCGGCAAACACGAAGTGGCTGGCTCCCGAAGAGCAGGCATATGCCCAATGGCGGCTAGTAGACGACACTGGAGAAGCCGACGTTGCCGACTCTATTTCCGTTAAGGAGGGCGTCAAGCTAGCCTTTAAAGACCCAAAGCTATACCTATTCACACTCCTCCAGCATGTTTCTATACTCTCCCAGGCTTTCCAGTACTTCTTCCCCACCATTGTGAAGACCCTCGGGTTCGGGACGGTCGAGACCTTGCTCCTTACCGTGCCCGTCTGGATAGCCACATTCTTGGTCTCTCTCGCTGTAACATACACTTCAGGCCGCTTCGCAGATAGAAGCATTCATATCATCTGCTTGATGTTGATCTCCGTTGCCGGGAACATCATAGCTGTATCGACCCTGAACACAGGGGCGCGCTTCTTTGCTGTGAGTGATATCCTCGTTCTGAATTCTCAGGCCCGAGGAATAATGATTAATGATGTCCTGGCCCCCCTCTACCCCTTCGCCACTAACTCTTAATTTCCACAGATCTTCCTCTTACCTATCGGTGCTGTTACAGCATATCAGATTATTCTTGCCTGGGTTGCCAACAGTTTCCCTCGCCCTCTAGTGAAGCGAAGTGCTTGTATTTCCGTAGCTAACTTGGTTGGAAACTCGGCGAACATCTACGGCAGTTATATGTATCCTGCGTCTGATGGCCCACGATATCTACCGGGGGGCGCCGCCACTGCTGGTGTGGCATTTATAGTCGCTATGCTCGCCCTAATCGCACGATTGGTATTAAAGAGAGAGAATAAACGGCTAGCAGAGCGCGAGGTAGCCGAGTCTGAAGCTAGGGCTGTCGGTACTAGCTTTAGATATATCCTGTAGGTAGTGTATATATGGTGGAATTGAGTGACTGAGAGCCAGCTCTCTTTAAAGCTTCGTACAGTTACGACTAGATATTGCGTCAGCGATTATTCTACGTAAAAATATATGAATTATAATAGGTCAAGACATGCTAACAAGCCTCATTCGGCTGGACAAAAGGCTAACGTCTTACCTTAAATTTAGCCATTAAAATCAGTAGATATGAACTTGTAAAATGAATCCGCTGAGTCTCTTGAGGCCGTGTACGACAATTCCGAGCCCAACGACTGGTTTGCCCTGGAATGACCTCGCTCTCTATTGAAGGATGTGTTTTTTCTCAAAAATTAAATCACACACCGTATCCTCATTTACAATGGCGATAAGAAAAGCTTCACACCTCTAGCACTAATGCGTATAGCTAGCATATGAACGACTTGACTGATTACTCTAATGATTAGGATTACCAACAAGCGTCAGATGCTAGCTAGTACCCAATCCCTGACATGTTTTCGCAACGATAAAACCTAGAGCAATAAGAGGCGCGGAAATAGACGGACAGCAGTTACACTCAGATAAATCTTTTCGAAAGATTTGTGAACCCAATTTAGACCTTATCTCACTCACAACACTTGACGAGTCTTTCTCAGTTAGTAACAAAATCGTACCGGGTGATGATGGTTACCCCAATACGACATTTTCCAATCAGAAATCACCTAAAGCAACTTGTCACGTCCGGGCCGACCTAGCACTGCTTCAAAAAGAAAGCGCTGTAATTTCAAAATGAACACGAGAGAGACGAGAAGCAAACGGTTGTCAAGTGAGGTCTAGGCGCTGTGAACCGGGTGAATAAGAGCTCTGCCCGCATAAGATGAGTTGGCAAAGCTCATGGGGGGAAACAAACGCAATTAAGGCGATGTTACTTACCATGGGCTCTTCGCATTGTTACTTTCCAACCATGAGTTCGCTGCTTGGGCTAGGGCGCTCTGAGCGACGGTTCAATGTGAGCACGGCTAGACTACTGCCGGGGACTCGGGATTCAATATAGAAGCCAAGTGATTCGAGCGGACTACAAAAATAAGTATTAGCTTAGTGGCGATGCTCACCCAAGCTTACCTCGCTCATGGCCCCGAATATCCGGTACTGCGGGTAGGGTGGCGACACGAAAGATCTAGACGCTCTCGCTTACCCTCGCTAGCAAAGATCTCCGAAAAAAAATAAGTTGGAATGGATTCGGCTCACATCTGCTTAGCAGATAAACTAGGTAATGGGTCGAGTTACTCTTTTTCTCACTCGGCCCAGCTTCATAACCGATCGGCAATAAGCAGCTTAAAAGCCAAAGGCCTTACCAACGCCCGATTATTCGCGCCGAAGACTATAGCGATATCTCACGGAGCGCCAGCGAGCTCATCAATCACCGAAGTTCATTGGTGCCCAGAGATATGTTTGCAGTGCACAGTCAGCTGTGCCTGAATATCACTCTGGGGTTACCACACCACGGCGCCACGTATCACCATAGCGTAGTATGCGCCGCCCATGTTCAGTTCGAGGGAGCATTCTGGATTGGTTGTTCAGCCTTACAGATGGTATGGGTCGCAAACGGGTAGGTATTTACGAGCGAACGGAATGCTACCCCTTTGCGGGCGTCGCATGAACTTTCCGGTATAGATTTTACATATTGCTGGACTGGCTTACTTAAACTACTAGCATGGGAGGGTAATGATGCCTGTGATAGGGAAAAGGGGGTTAAACTTGGGGGCGAGTTATTCCGTGGCGAATAATCGGTCAATCAAAGAGAACTTGTAACCTAAGACACTGAATGAGGCCGTGATGTGTCAAGAACCCCCATGAAAAGCCACTAGTTAGCTGCCCGACGTGATTCAAATTTTGTGATATGATGCAGCCGAGTGCATATAACGTAATTGATAGCGATTTTGTTTGGGGGAAGCTCCGTCGAGCAATTCCTTAGGAGCACTGGGAAGGGCATATTTTGCGGGATGGCGTTCATTGCGTGAGATTTGGACGGTTGTGCCTTGCAGATGAGGTGAGCGAGTCCCCCAGAGCTTACGGGTCGGGATCTGGCCCGCTCCCGTCCATCCATAATGGTTAGCATCACGCCCGGCTTGAGCATCTAGGACTGGCTAGGGCTTCCAAGATACGACCTGGGATGGTATGCCTATTACGTTGTCGCCCCTTGCATGCTCGTTCCGGTCAGTCTGCACCCCTAGCTACTTAGAACGGCTTCTTTGGGGGATGCTGCAACTGACATCACCGCAGATTTGGATCGATTTCGTAATTTGATGACAAGAATATTATTACTTACGAGACGTAAACCGGTGAGTGACTGAAAAGCGCCCGGCCTGCACCGGCCGAGCTCAAAGACCAAATGCTCGGCTTCAAGGGGGCATCATGATAATCATCGTTGGCTTCCCATGTGAAGGGGCGTTCGTCTGTCAGCTAAGCTACTACTAACTACCTAGGTTACCTGGGTAGGTATTAAGCTGTCCATGAATTGACGAGTGAGAGGGGCGAGAGGACAGAGCTATCTAAGGGACATAAGTAGCTTACTCTGTCTGCTGCTGCCTAGTAAATAATGTGGGAGAGTAAGAAGGAAAGACGGTTATGTGTCCCGGCTCGACTAATCGGCTCGCGATCGCAAAACGCGAATCACCCACTGCCACATGCTTCTCGACCCTGCTATGCATTAGTTCGTCCCCGAAAATTCTCACAGGAACGCTCTAGGCGAAAAGGGGAAGGTATTGGGCGACGGAAGCCTCGGCGACACATGGTTCGGTCCCAGCGGATGGGATACTTACATATTCAGAACAGAGCTTGTAGCCTTATCTACCTACACTTATACCTACATAGCTTGCGAAGCTATAGTAGCGGGCGATTTCAAATTTTCTGGAAGCTCTCTATTTCGGTAGAAAGCCGTTAGCATAGGATGCTTACTGCTATCGGTGCTGGCTTTGTTTTGTCCTTGCCCTACAAGCTAGCTATCTGCCTATCTACATATGCGTCCATGCGTAGTTTAAGCCGTACTTTGGGGAAGCCCAATTCATCATTATGTAGATTATAAGTTTCCTTTCCCGGTTGGGCGCCGAATCGGCTGAATGAAGATACGCAGGGGCACAGCGTAGGGATACCAACCAGTAGGTACGGACAGAGCACGGAGTATTCATGTGCATTTCCCCGCTGTCACTTATTCTTACCTACTACCGTTTGCTGCACCGGTCTAGCTAGCGAGGCGGTGCGCCGAAGCAAAGGCAATTCCCGAGTTTCCATCTGCAGGGCAACATGGGCAGACATGTGCGTGCATGCAAGGAACCATGTAAGATGTAAGCTGTTAGAAGCATACCTATGCTCTTAACGCAGTCGTAGCAGCTCATGTGTGACGTGATGGTAAGGGATCTTGATGAGGATCAACGCGGCACTTTTGTACATAGTTCGATTATTGCGGAGTTATGCAGAATCATGGCGAGGAAGCAAATCCTGGATCGGAATCTGGTCAGAGATCGAAGTTCTTAGAAAAAACTCGCGAGACATATCTACATAGTGTATTGGCTCTTAGTAGGATACAGTATACGTAGATATATCTACCGAGAACGGCGCCCTTAGTAAGGCGAATTAGTGACTAATGTAGCGATTTCGCTCACAGGTATTAGACTATGCCTCTATTAATAAGTGAATCTCTAAAAAAAATTTTCCTGGATCGAACTCGCCATCCTGTAAGTGGAACGACTCTCGACCCGGAGTATAGCTGCTTTCTGCTTAGATAAATATTGAAACCATATCTACCCATATTCCGTAGCCTGTTAAAGAACGCCCCAAAAGCGGTTTCGGACTCAGTGAGTAATAGTGAGTTGTGTATGAGACTGTGACAGCATATTTGCTAATACTTACACTAGCCTAAGGCGCTCTAGTTCCCTACTTCTGGACGGCTCCGAACAAATCGCGTTCTGCCATGTGCACTAGGTCCACGGGGACTAGCGATATGGGATGACGTGTAAAGGTAATTTATTCTCTATTTTTTTTTTTTGTGTTGGTATCGAGATCCACTGCCTACTAGGTAGCTGATGTAGATAGCTGCTCGTCAGTACGCTGTAATGTCGGCCACCGTTGTTCTTGTAGCTTCACCAGTCACACAACACAGGCTTCTCAGGCTTCTAGGTATTTGCTTGCATGTGAGCTGTCAGATGTCACGGATCGCTAGCAAGCTGTTTCGTACATTCAGCAGTTCCGTGGGGGAAAAGTTTTCATGTCACTATCAATTCTGCAGGTTCGATTGTCTTGTCGCAAAGTCCTGCTTTGAAATACTAGTACCTTAATAGGGTACGGAGTATGATAATGCTTGTTGATGTGAGACATGGTCGAAGCGCCAGTATACTTTGTCGGCGTAACTTTGCACCAGCCTGGAGAGAAAAATTTTCTTGTTAAACCCCTTGCAACAAACATCCGGACCTTTCCCCAAGCTGCATATAGAGGGCGCGTCATATTATATTGCCCTACTGTAGGTACGGATTTGTAGGATTCGTTGGACCCGGCAAAGTTACTATAATCCTCGGCTCGGTCGTGAGGTTGTGTTCAGCTATGTAGGCAGTTGGGAGTGTTCTCTATTTGCTCAAACTTCCCGAACAAGACAGAGCTCTTTAGGGTAATCACCGAATAGGCATGTTGCCTGACCCTCCAAACTACCCTGACTAATGCAAGGTACGGTACAGCTCGCAGCTAGCTATACCACTCCGGCGGAGCTGCGCATTTGACATCACACGAACCCAATACGCAAATGATCGCCATTGAAATTATCGTGACGCGCCGCGATGCTCGAAATCATATATGCACGAGGCAATATTTTACTTGATGCGATGACCACGGAGGTTGGTGATTTGTTCGAGTAGGTCAATACAATATTCAGGATGCGCAGATGGAGAGAGACCGGTACGAGAATGGTCAGTGGAATGTCCAGTCGTAAGAGAGCATATGTTGCTGGACGGGCGAGCTTAGGAACCGGACCGATCTTGCGTGACAAGTGTGTAACAAAATATCGCATGTGAAAAACCACAATAGGACGGACCTCTACTGCTCTGATTAGACTGGCAGAAAAACAGGGAATCCTGTACATGATCCATACGGTAGCACTGGCTTATTCTCGGCGGTGATGGTGTGCGGAATTAGCCTCTTCTCGAAAAGTTGAATGATGGATGACGTAGGTGGCCTACTGCAGATGGGAGAAAGGCTCCGTCTCGCCGAGCGGAACGGCTCGCCAGGTGGTGATGCTTCTATGGTTGCTACAGACTGCTCGGCGCGATGCGGCAGTGCGGGCAACTCGGGTGGTCGGCGAACTGGACATCATCTTTGCGTGACAGGTCAGACCTCGGATCATGGACCTAGACGACGCAAGAGCGAGGAGTTCGTGAGCTGCAAATTGTAAGCGAACTCTGAACTCTGAACTCTGGCACCCCGGGGTTGTCACACGCGACCCTGGGGAAAAAATGAAACCGGGCGGCCAAAGTAAATACTGAGGCAGTGTCACCTAGTTGAACAGATCAACAACCTCAAGGCAAGGGCACAAATCACACGTAGAGGAGCATCTGCAGAATGGCTGTATGAGACAAGGGGTGGAGTGAGATGTTTGTCGTATGCTGGAATGCATGCATCGTGCCGTTTAGAGGCACAGCCCTCAAGCCAGAAGCCGGTATGGAGAGTTGATTTATGATATGGATATGTCGTGATGTCTCGATATGCACTTCCAGTTACCGACAAATGCTGTCGCAGGTTGATGTGGTAACAAGGTATGTAGGAAACATCTGCTCTCTTACTGCTTCGACATACATACATACATACATACATACATACATACACATACTTCCTCAGCACTCCAAGATTGTTGCCAGCCCCTGGACTTTCAGCTCAGGATAAACAGTACATACGCTGTAGACATACCTATCTATCAGTAGGCTGGTACTGTACGTAACGAAGTTTCGAAAAGAAACAAGGCTTGGAAACCCCTGGTGCCAACAGTTGGAGAGCTCTGAAAACGAGTTCAAAGCTTCGACTACAAAGTAGGTATTATGGGCGATGATCTTTTCCTTCCACAAAGCTGGTGGGCATGGCCGTAGCATCACTACAGGATGTAATTGCGTGCTGGTTTGCTTGATACCTACCTATACAGCGAATTATCAAGTGCCTACTGAATTTATTTTTAGTCTAAGCATTCTGTACATACGTAGATAGTTAGTTCACATAGGTGGGTAGGTAGGTATTTGTTCTTCGCCATGGCGCTGGTATGTCAGTATGGAGATGTTAGCCATGATATCTGCCATGATAATGCCGCTAGGCACACTTCTCTACGCGTACTTACCGGACACTGTATTTCCATTTTGACCCTGCTTGCCCGCCTTCGTTTCTTCCTGTGGCTGTTAGGTTGACACAGTAATCTGGACGGACAAGAGACTGGATTGTTCCTACGATAGCGTGCGTACATACAGTGTAGATAGATACTAGGTACTGAAATCGAGATGCCAATGGGTTTGAACCGTGTTTGTGTTATGCATACAGTACGCCACAATAATGTGATGAATTATCTACTCAATAGAACAAGTCATAATCTGCTTTATGTAAGTGGTGTCACTTGTAATCCATAACTCTGACTGATGTTACCTATGCACATACCTACATATCATACTTGTCCTTCCGCAATAGTAAACTTCTGTCATTCTCACTTTATATAGGTAAGCTGCTAGATTCTGACTAGATACTAATTGCTTACCTATGTGATAGATGGGCTCTGGATGTTGCTAGAGCCCAAGCCTAGAAATATCTACATACACCGAAAGGGGCAACAATACCCTGCTTAACCACGTAGCGCTAGTGACCGGCTCAGCGGGGACTGTTACCCGAGGGTCCGGTGGCGGGATCACTCTACAGTTCGCGACACAGTGCAACGCCGAACAACACAGTGGTTGTCAAGCAGCTCGGTATAACTTGCCTCACTCACCTCTTCTTGTGTAGGTATTTGTATAACCATAACAAGGTGGCGCTCTCTAGTGGTCATGGCACTAAGTGGGTAAACCAAACATATTTGCTGGCGGTATTTTATACACGGGGCTTTTGGACAACGGGGAACATGTGGTGTTAGGCTTCGAAGTTGGAGATGGGAGTCATCAGCGCCTTATTAAAAAAAAAACTAAAAAAAACTTTAGTGTACTAGTACTAGTATGGTGTAGTAAGGAAGAACAACAGCAACAACAGGAACAACAACAACAACAATAGCACAACAGCGCACAGAGTTGGATAAGTACAATAGGGCTAGGCTTGACTTCCTAAGTGGGCTTCGTGTAGATACTTACATAGACTACTTAATACACCGCATTATAGAATACTGTATATATGTATAATACCTACAATACCTACACTGTTACCTCTTATACACTCTTTTATGTACACGTGTTTTATACATCAGATACCTACAGTGTCCGTATGTCCTGTTCTGCCGCCCATTTGCCCGTGACAATGCCCGCCCGCCCACGTAAGTTTGCAAGTAAGTAGGAGGTAGCGCAGGGAGCGTGGTTCTGCGTGGTTGATATGTAATGCTCTACAGCTGTACAGCATACATGGACTAAATAAATATGTACTGTAGACCGACTTTTTCGCCTTTTCACTGCCCTGGCCAAGCAACTTGAAGCGGACAAGCGGGTTCAAATACCTAGTAAAACGTCAGTGCTTAGCCTGGTCAGCGAGCGAGAGAGAGAAAAAAAAAAAAAAAAAAAGAGCTAAGCAGCCCAACCGTCCGCTCAGACCGGAGAAGATCCGCCATGTTCCCATTTGCCTGGGTTCGGCCTGATGGGGCTAGGCTGTGTAGGATGGAGTCTTCGCGCGACGAGGTCAACAAGGGTTGTTCGAGCGAAAGCAGAAAGAAAAAAAAAATTGTACAACATACTGTCCGGGGCTATCCCGATTCCTGGTCCCAGGTGGGTTCTGCTGTCAACAGCCATGCCATACCCATGCTTCTGCCCATGCCCATGCCCATGTTTACTGCCCTTGCCATACCATCGGTGATTCTATCGTCGGGAAAAGTAGAGCCAGTCCAGTCCAGTCCAGTCAGTACAGTAGGTAGTCAGTCAGTCAGTCAGTCAGTCAGTCATCCTGGGTTTGTAAGTCCAAGTCAGATCAAATCAAGTCAAGTCGGGTCAAGTCAAGTTAAGTCATGTCATGTCCCAACCCACCCAACCCAACCATCGTCTTATTACCACTGTTTCGTTTCTCTCTCTAGCTAGTCTAGCCTGCCTACCTACCCCCTTTGCCCCTTGGCTCTGCTCTTCAACACCAGACAGACAGACTTACAGACAGACCCCGACATGTGAGAGAGCATCAAAGGAATTCATGAGAGTCAAGCGAGCTTTCCCACCTCCCGCCCTGCCCTCTGCCCTGCCCCCGATCTCCCGTTTGTCCACGGGCCCCCCTGTCTGTACCAAGCCCCCAGCATTACGGACTGGCTCGGGTCGTCACGACTCCCACGCTCACGCACATATACATACATACCTACATACACACATGCACCATATCCCATCCTCTTCCCACCACAGCATTGAGGAAGAGCTTGTTCAGCTTCACGGGAATATATACCTTCAACCCCGCGTTTACCTACTGGCATCTGTCGTGTCCTTGTTACCGCCCAGGACTCGGATTTGGAGACAGGTCTCGCACCACCACTCACTGGGTCGGACGTCACAGGGCCATCTGCACGAGACCCCGGACCAGTATCGGAATTGGGACAAATCCTGGATTTGATTGGCACAGAAGCGGTTTTTTTTCTTCTGCTTCTGGAGGACCAGCACAACACAACAGGAGCCTAACTACCACCTACCCCACGAATGCTCCCAGGCGGTATACACGCCACAATTACACACCACAACTCACATATCACGCACCACACACAGGCCGGGTACACGTGGACCACTGCAACTAACAAAAAAGTCGTGTGCACGGCGAGTGGTACACGTATGAATGCGCGAAGCCACGAGGCCACTTACGGTACACCCTAGGAAGCCCTCCAGTCTTGACTCTATCAGGAGTAGCGACGAGGCAGCCAGCATAACCCAATCCAGCCTGTCAACAACATTTGTTTTGTCTGGTATATTATGTGGACGGAGAACTGACGTCTTTTGCTCCCCGGGTCTCTTGTTGTGACCATTGCTTAGTGAAGAGTACAGTAGAGTACAGTACAGACGGATCGGTCAAAGCGCGGGAAGAAAAGAAGAAGAAAACAAGATCAGGGAATTGGAGACGACGTAGCAGCAAGCTAGCTAGCTCCCCATTCCATCCTCCCATTGACGTATACGGTATACCTTATAGGTTGGGTATATTGGAGAAGCAAAGCATACATCATACGGCACACCCCCCCACCATTCGTTGCTCTCACCACCACTGCAACGCCAGACACACACGAACGCGCCCACTTACACCACTTACACCAACGACCGTGGCCGTTCACGAACACAACCTAAACACGACGACCATCGTTGCATTGCCTTTTGTTGATCTAACTAAATAGAAGAAGAAGAAGAAGCGCTGCCGTTGGCAATCGTATCGAATCCACTATCCTCGCCTGGCACATTGATACATTTGTCGAGGCACTCCTAACCAAAGGGCCCTCGTCGTGACGGCGGCGTGATCGCTGATCTGTGCTTCCTTGTAGCGCAAACGCTATGTCTCCCGGACTACGCCCTCTTCGTCTGCCTCTGCTGGTTGAACGAAGGAGAAAACAGGAAGAGGAGGCTGCTGCCGTTGGTATTACGGTAGCTTGCGAGATGGAGAGCGAATTTTTCCCCACGTACCAATCCCACAGCCGGCCATCGCAACAAACCCGCCAACATGCATTCGTTACGATGGATTCGATGTCATCGGATATAACGCCGCCTACTCCCACATCTCCTGCTCGGGGGCATCTACGTTACTCGAGTTCCATGTCCTCATTCGATCTAGCGATACCTGCCGGCTGTGAAGATTTACCTCCATCGCCTACTCAAATCGTGCAAACGCCTTGCAAACGCATTCTGGATGATGTGGAAGAGGAGCCGTTTGAGTACGATCGCTTTAACAACTATCTCAAAGCCGTCCATGTCGCATATGACGATGTGCCCGAGCATTTCGATCTGTATGACTGCTTGTGTAAGTGCATATTCATTGCTATCTAGTCACCCGGTGACCACCATTTTAACCGGCCTACCCTTCTAGGTGACGAGCCCTGTGTCCACCGAGATACCGACATCGTGCGGACTACGACCAACTTCTATGGTCGAGGCAGGATCTTCGAGACTGACCTTGGGTGCCTAAGTGATAGTGACTCTCCTGGTTCCCAACGATCCTCGCGGACGAAGCAGCGCAACGGCTCTCTGCCGCCGTTTATGGGTCTTTCGTATCGGATAGGCGCTCGCTTCCCTTCCCTTGCCCGATGGAGGTCACCTAGGAAGCCGAGAGCTGTTGGCTCGCCCGTGTCGGATAGGCCCTCAGAGCGCCGTTCCATGTCGCGCGCCGCCTCTAGTCGATCGTCGTCTGTGTCAAGATCGAATCGGTATCTACAGGACCGCTCTAACGAACCACCGCTCTCGCCGACACCCGGACTGTCATTTGAGAGCAGCGATAGCATCATTCTATCCGGACCCTTGGATGTGGAGCAGGCCGACCATGTGCTGTCGTCGATCCAACGCGAACGTGCTCAGGCGACAACCCCCCTATTACCGCCCATGATGGCGAGCAGCCCGACCGACTACGTGGCGGCCCAGCCTTCACCGCTGCAATCGCCAAGCATCGCCTCTCCACTCGAAGAGGAGCCGCAGTCACCACTTATCTTGTCCCCACCGCTCAGCACTAAGCCATCCATCTCGTCCTTTCGTCAGAAGATGATGCTGAGTGAGATACCTCCCATCCCGGAACAGGACGCCTGGTCGGATCGTCTCGGACATGCCAACTTTACCATCGTTCCTGTTCCGTATAAACCGCTCGACTCCACCATATCCTCGCTTCATAAGCTCCGGGCAGACTGGGAAGCGGCACGTGTCAACTACACCAAGCACCTTGTCCGGACCGGTGAGCATTATAGTCTTACCTCGAAGACCTATGAGCTCACGGAACAGAAATGGGCTGAAATTGACGGAATCTGGCGCAAGAACTTGGAAGAGATTATGTGTGCCATTTCTGCTCGAGGCGAGACGATAGACTTTGACAAGTTCGACGAAAACATCATTACGACGGTCCCTATCATGGACGGTGAGGGCAAGTTCCCGGAACGCGGTGACGAGGATATCGTTGGGCCTATGGTGCGGGAGGCGACGATGACCTCGCCTACAGGAAGCGAGCGACGACGGCGACCAAGCTTCTGGCGCAATCTGACGGACCGCGTTGGCCTACGAAAGTGAAGACTGCGTTGATCGCATACTACGACAGAACACAGGACGCAACGATGGCGTTATGATCTCACGGCCCCCACGAAATTCATGACCATTACGACTTGAGAGCGTCATTGATCTTCATTCACGCTACTTGACGGCGATTTTCTTGATTCTTTCCGCTATTGTTTTGCAAATAGAGAGATACCATTCTGTTGCCTATTTGGGCATGTTTTTTGACCTTCTATTTATTTTTTCCTTTGCCGCTGGATGAGACGATCTCTTTCCACGGTAGCGACGGGAACTCCAACGCGGAGCCAGCCGCGTATCCGTTAATGTATATGTATGGACCGGTGCCAGCGTGCCATACGCTGACTAGAGGTCCCGAGACCCGGCGAATACGCTCGTGGTCTCATCGTACATAACAGGCCTTGCTTGTTTTTTATTTTACGTCATTTCATTTATCTCTCTAGCGTCCTTTTTTTCGAAGCCTGGTGTTAGGAACCATCTTTCCACAAAAAGCGGGCGGCGAGCTACATACTTTTATCATGCATTTGCGGGTGTTGGAACCTTGGATATTGGGTGTGAGCATGCCGGTACTCCAAGGCGGGACGCCACATGGATTTGAATTGATTGCCAGCTGCGACGCCTCCTTTCTTGCTTGCTGGTTTACCCCGTGGCCACATATCCACACATACATACATCATATGCCACCTACGGACTGGCTTCTGCAGCCACGCGACGGGACGGAGCCAGTTTGGCAGGCTATCCATTCAATTCTCAGTGTGATCATGCCACACAACACGTTAATCACTAGTGTCTACTTCCACTACCTAGTGTCAATTCTATTCTCTCCTGTCCGACCCCCGGGATTAGAAACGGGGAGGAAAAAAAAGTCTTTCAATGGGCGACCACCAATGTAGGGAGGACGGGAAAGGAGTCATCTGGGTGGTGTACTGAATTTCCCTGATATCATGCCTGACTGCCTGTCATACACGGCACAGCAGGCATATTGTTGTAATTTGTACACCATGTTGTCTAGGTGCGCCGACACGGCGCGCGGAGATCTTGAGCGGTGGTGGATGAGGGGATGGCTACCAGCTAGCTGCTAGATCTTGTGTTTCTTCTCCTTTGTTGTCACTGATTCCTTCATTTATTTACTTATGGTCGATGATGGATCATGACAACGAAACAGAAAGAAATAGATGAGTAGACGCTAGCCTCCGGCCTTAAGGGCAGTGATACGCTCTTGAGGTGTCGAGGAGACATGAGAATGATACTCGAATGAATCAGAAAAAAAAAAAAAAGAAATTTAACCAACCAACATAACTATGATCGCCCTCGTGTGAGCTATGCATTTTTAGAGTGAACAACGTTCTATATTTCTAATAGGTAGCACGAATCTTGGCGGCCCCTGTATGGCTTAGCTACTCGGCCCTACTTGAATAATGATGAGCTTCATGTAGGTGATATGACTATGCTTATGGTTCGTGTACAATCTGCAATATAAATTGAGCTGTGTAGCAGGTATATAAGTTTTGTTAACCGTACTACTGGGTATAGATGGAATACATGCCCGATGCAGTCATATATCTGCACCCTTCTTGCAGTTGCCCTCTACAGGTCTACTGACACTGCATCTAGTCAATCGATCTCGTCGACTAAAGCTTAGTGTTAAGGAATATGTGAAAAAAAAAAGAAAAAAAAAAGACACAGGCTGCGAATTGAGACACGGAGCCTTAAGAGAGAATTCGTGAGCCCTTTCAGGATATTGCGTATCTGGGACTGTAGCTAACCACAATCTACATAGCTGTAATCCTAGAGAGACTTAAAGTATTGGCTCTTTGTTCGTTATTTGGGCTCCCAATTTCCGTTATCAAACTAGAGCATTGCGTTGTCAAAGAATTGTTTCCCACCTCTTTGTGCTATAGGGTTCCTCTAATGTTGTTGCACCGTTCTCGCTTAGGTAGTGCTTAGAAACAAGAGGGGATGTATAAATCCACGCCATTAGTCGGGAGTTAAGATCCGAGTGTATCATGATACGTACAGTATCTGTCGGTTTCTATCTTTTTATAATTTGCATCAACTTCAATTCGAGTCATGATTCTTTGGTCATCTTAAGTCGAGCACGAGTATAGAATTGTTGTTTTACATTTATACCTACTTAGGTATTTTTTTGATGTGTGGATTGAGTAGAGAAATTCGCCGTGGTGCTTGTATAAGTCGGTTAGTGGTTCCGGGCAAATATAACACCCGTCGGAGGGGACTGGATAGTGTAAAACTACCTAATCTCACTAGCCGTCATGACTACTACATGGGGAAAAAATAAGTAACATTGAAGGATGAGCTTTTGTGTAGCTTGTATATATAGATATATATGCGAGTGAGGTGATATATCCCGAAAACAATGGAGCGTGTTCTTTCATTCAGGGCAGATGGCGTAAAGAAACTAACATGTATGTACTTTAGGTAGGTATTATACAGCGTACTTACATATGTATGTTAGGTTCTTAATCCGTATCCCACCTTTCTAAATATCTAAATGCTTAGGAGATAGGTAGCTGTGGCGGGAGGGGTAATAGATGACGATGGATAATACCTAGTGAAGATGGTGATGTAATATGAGCCCTTCCATGATATATCATACCACATTTCCTTAGAGGTAGGCATAGATCTTGAGAATGCCAGAGAGATGCGATAGGACGAAAAAGCTATTTATTATAGTATGATGGAAAGGTTCGTGGATGAATATCTAACATTTCAAGGAATTAAGCTCTTCGAGGAACGCATAGATAAGCAGAAGGCTGCAGGATCTCGAGCAAATTATGTCACTCAAATTTATCTGATGGTATTGATCCCTGGCGCTAGGTACTTAGGTGGTCTAGGGTATGTACCGATTTGGTCTTAGCACTCTATCTAGGCATGTATCTGCTATGTATCTAGGTCGGTATATAATACAGCCTGAGCAAGTAACCTGAACTAATAACCAAGGCTCTGCTATTGATGGAGAGCTTTGGACTAGAGTAATTTACCAAACATAGACACCTAATAGAAATAATTGGTGGTTTCTTTTAAGTTGTTAAAAAAAAAAAAACCAAAAAAAAAAAAAAAAAACCTCTAAACGTACGGATGTACAGACGGGACACGGTACATGTAATGTGAGGGGGAAAGCGCATCAGCCCACCAACGCGTAATTTTGGCAGTGCATCGAACCACCCGTCGATGCGTAAGCCACACATGGCTGGTCACTGCCAGGCTTTCCCCGCAGCTAATACGGAGCACCAACTAAGCCTAAACTTGATTAGCAGCAATGAAGCCTGCTGTTGTCTCCACCAAAAGAGCACCCAAGCAGTACATCAGTGCGGTAGGTGCGGCGCTATGCGGCAGGTACTTTTGAAGCTGGCTTAGGTATCCAGAGCCAGCCGACCAACCAAAATCGGCTTTGTGGGCATACTGCAGCTCACGGTCCACCCCTAAACCACCGACCGACTACACCTCTTCATCCCTCGACCAGGCCATCCTTCAATCCAACCACAGAACCAGCCCGGTCCAGCTCAGCCGACCAACCAACCAACCAACGTACTTATCCATAACGAATGACCGAACCCACGAACGTTGCACTAACCACTATCTCACCAGACACCTACTGATAGTACTACTAGATACTGCTGTTCCCAACCTCATATTGCCCCAATCTTAACAAATACTCGGCGGTTTCGACGGAACTGCTGCGATCAGCTGTCGGCGTCGATGAAGAAACACAATTTCCTCGTGGATCGCATGTAGCCTCTCGATCGCTACCATGTCCGCCGAAGCGACTGCCGCTGTCGTGGTGCCTGCGCCTGCGCCTCCAACCCAGGAGTCCACGCTTGTGTTGCACGAAAATCAACCTCACCATGCCTGCGACAGCCAGCATGACGACGTCCAGCCCGGCCCCGACGTCGCACACGGACTCGCCAACTATACACAACCTGCCCTGTCCCCCAAACCCATCGGCCTGCATTCCCCGCCCGATAGCAACAACGCAATGAAGCTCGATGGCAGCGATTCCGAGCTCAGCGACGTCGAGGATCCCACACTCGACCCTGACCAACTGCCCTTCCTCCACACCGAATCTACCACCACCGCCGCCCAGCCAATCCCTGAGGTTGAAGATGAAGATATTGGCGAAGTCACGCCAGACCATTGGTCTGGCACAGTCCCTGTCTTCAAACCGGACATGCACCAGTTCAAAGACTTCAAGAAATTCGTATGTTTCCCATGCATCACCAGTCGCTAAACTTCTCCCCTTGTTCTCCTGGTGGCTATGCCGTTTTCATGCTTCTGACTTGAGATATGGACAGATGGAAAAGGTTGATTCCTATGGGATGAAATCTGGCATTGTCAAGATTATACCTCCGCAAGAGTGGAAGGACAAGCTCCCTGCTCTCGGTGATTTAGTAAAACAGATCAGAGTCCGTGAACCCATCAAGCAGGAGATCATGGGGTCCAATGGTACCTACCGGCAGGTGAACATTCTCCACCAGCGATCCTATAATCTGCCACAATGGCGACAGCTTTGTGACCAGAGTGAGCATCAACCTCCCGCCAAACGAGGTGAAAGGCGCGCCCAGGCCCCCTCTAAACCTAAGGGGGCCCCAAATTCTGTGCCATCGGCTTCCAAGAGACGCGGCGCCAGCGGTACTACTAGCGGGCGCTCTACGAGGAGTAAGACAAAGAAGGCTGCAGCTAGGGGCAGCGGCACAGAGCTAGATGAGCGTCCCATGACCCCAGTATCACCTAGGCCCGCCGAGACTGTGATCGATTCTGTTGAGCAAGACATAGGCGATGACATTGAAGACGATGACCCAATCCCACCAACTGTCGGTCGGATGGGTGGCTCGAGACAGGCGAAGCCTAAAGAGCAGAGTACTTCCGCTCGGCGCAAATATGCTCGGCGTGAGGGCTCTGCTAAGATTGATGAAGAGGCATTTAAGGACTTCGACTACCAGATGGACATCTCTGACTATACACCCGAGAGATGCGAAGAGCTTGAACGCATATATTGGAAGACTCTGACCTATGCGCCTCCGCTGTATGGCGCCGATGTCCTGGGTACCTTGTTTGATGATACCACCGATAATTGGAATCTCAACAAGCTGCCCAACCTCCTCGATGTTCTAGGTACAAAAGTTCCCGGGGTCAATACAGCCTACCTATATCTCGGCATGTGGAAGGCTACGTTTGCATGGCATTTAGAGGATGTAGACCTTTACAGTATCAATTATCTTCACTTTGGCGCACCAAAACAGTGGTATAGCATTTCTCAAGGCGATGCTCGTCGATTTGAAACTGCCATGAAAAGCATTTGGCCAACAGACGCCAAAGCCTGCGGTCAATTCCTCCGTCACAAGGCCTTCTTGATCTCGCCAAACCACCTTCAGCAGTACTTCAACATCAAAGTCAACAAGGTTGTTTCATATCCCGGAGAATTTGTTGTGACCTACCCTTATGGGTACCATTCCGGGTACAATCTCGGCTACAATTGTGCAGAAGCTGTCAACTTTGCCTTAGATTCCTGGCTACCGATGGGCAAAATTGCAAAGAAATGCGAATGTGCCCAAGCACAAGACAGCGTATGGGTTGACGTGTACGAGATTGAACGGAAGCTGCGGGGCGAAGAAACAGATTATGAAGAGACAGAGGACGAGGACGAGGAAGAAGACGAGGATGATGAGGATGAACCCGAGACCGGCATCCCTACGCCTAGATCAGCACATGCTATTAAGCTTAAGCCATTTGCACGGAAACGTAAGCGAGAAGCTACTGATGGAGGAGAGAAGGTCAAGAAAATTCGACTACGCCTCAAGAGCCAGGTCGAGCCACCGTGTTGTCTATGTCCCCATGATATTCCTGGTATTAACCTACTGCCGACTGACGATGGCCGCAAGGCTCACCGCCTTTGCGCCCTTTATGGTGCGGAGACCTGGATTGAAACGGTTGATGAAAAGGAGGTCGTTGCCAATGTCGCAAATATCAGCAAAGCCCGGCTTGACCTCAAATGCCTGTTCTGTCGCTCTAAGAGGGGGACTTGCTTCCAATGCTCACACAAAAAGTGCGCCAGAGCCTATCACGCCACATGTGCTGCCGCCGCAGGGGTCTTTGTTGAGGAAGCTGAAGTGCCCATTTTTAGCGAGGATGGCACCGAATATAAGGAGCAGGCGTTTGAGTTTAGCTGCCGGTTTCATAGAACTAAACGTGACCGAAAGTTGGATGGCGATGCCTTGGATGATTGCCAAAAGACGCGCCGGGCTGCCTCCGCACTCAAAAAGGGCGACTTTTGCCAGCTCCAGTTTCACCGTGGTGATATCTTTGCGGGTATCATCGTTGAGAACCGAGACAGCGAACAGACATTCCTTATAGATATTCTTCCCAATGGGTACGTATACGCTAATTTGGCCTTAGTAGATGAGTACTAACCATTTCTAGGGATCGGGTCGAGGTGGAATGGAAGTGGTTGCTTCTTCCCGACCCAGCCGATCTACATCTTCCACACGCGTCGCGAAATGCTATTCCTATGCCAACTTCGCGCAAAGCCAAGGAGCTCATCAATGCGACTAGAAGGCGGATTGAGGAACTTCCCCGTCCCGAAGAGCCGTTCGTCGAAGGCGGCTTTGTCTGGGCAGAGTTTAATCACCATGACCTCGAGGCGAATAAAGTCCAAGCCAAGGTGGACTTGTCCAAGGAGAACCAGATCTGGTACTATTTGGGGAGGAATTCCACTGACGCCCGACCGCAATACACTGAGGATCCCAACAAAAAGCAACACAATTGCAAGAGCAATTTCTTGGACTCTATCCCTCGACCAGCTTTGCCGCCGCCTCCCCCACGGAAGTCGTATGGCTCGACCTTTTCTATTCATACCCCTATCCCGGTGCCGAAGATGGAGAAGCCTTACCAGTACAAGCCCCGGGATCCTGTGCCGCCGACCTATATACGCTCTCCGTTTACTACACACCAGTTCGTCCCAAGAACTTCCCCTTATGCTGCTCAGCAATTTGAGCCCAAGGCCCCCCCTAATACTACATTCTTGCACCACACACAGCCTGTGACTAAGCCGAACTACTCTACTCCACCACAAACCGCCCCATTACCTTCACCTTTGCCCTATTATACGTTTCACTATTCATCGTATATACAGTCAGGGCAGCAGGCGCAGCGCCCTCAAGCTCAGCCGACGGTACCCTCGTCACAACGGCGGCCACAACAGACACGACAAAAGCCACAACAACAACAACAACTCGTAAGCATGGAGCTGGGCCAGTCGAGTCAACAATCACCACAATTACAAGAAACTGCGCCACAACCCGGACCCCATCTCGCAGCCCAATCCATAAACATAACACAGGGTTCGCAGCCGCCAGTACCACAGTCTACAGCTGCTTCTGTTCCACAAACAGCTCCTGCCGTTGGCACCCCTCCTTTACCACACCAACAATCTACATCAAGACGGCCATCCCTTCCTAAGCCGGCACCCACTGAGAATGTTAATAGTCATACGCGCAACAAGTCTTCTGTTAGTAGTCAATGTGGACGCCTCGCTCTTGGCTGTGGGCAGAGATTTGGTACGCCTCCTTCCTCCTACGGACATACACGAGGGGACTCGATGACAAAGTCGCCCTTTAGCCATGGCTTTACGCAGCCACCTGGCCTTGGTCCATCGCCATCGCCGCAGAATAGCCAGCGATTTCAAACACAAGTTAGGGCACGATCAAGTTCATTAGTATCAAACCTTTCCCTTAATACACCAATGACATCATCAGCCATCCGACCTTCGTCTTCGGCCTCAGCCCAAGCCTTAGCGGGACAACTCCAGTCGGCCATCTCGAATTCGGCCAAGGAACCCCGGCCGAGCGTCATCCAAAAATACGCCTTCTTCCAAGTACATCACAATAGGTTTGTCTTGTTCTCTTTTCTACGGGTTGCATTAATTTCTAACTGTGTATGCTCAGGGACTCGACTAAATATAGGACTCCATATGCACACTGGGGTGGATTCACGAATGGATACGAGGGAAATTTACGTGCCCATTTGATGCGAACGCCTGACGCATTGTTCGGTGTACGAAGACAATCAATGGGGTTGAATAGAACAAGCTCCGGGCTACCGTCAGTACCTCATAACCCCACGCCAGCAAACTTGACGTCCGCTAGCGCCTTGAGCGATGTTGTGCTTTCATCCCAAACTCCCGTTATACACCAGTCTCCAACCGTACAGCCAGTCACAGTCCATACTCCGGTTGCCTCCTCAACCTTGTCCCCTGGAACACAATCAGCGCCGCCATTGGCAGTTCAACTACCAATAGCGAAGGAACCATGTAACTGGCGCTCTACTACTGCTAGCAACTCGAATCACTGGGCCACCGGCGCTAATGCGTCAGCAACCCTACACCCAGCTATTCGAGCCCACTATGCAGCCATGCTACAAAGCCAAAACGTTAAGGTAGAGAGCCAATCCGAAATTAGCAGCACAACTCAACCCCTATCAATGATTCCGTCACGGCCGATAGTTCCCTCAGCGCGTCCCAATTTCTCAGCCCTGCCAGCGCCTGCAACTCCAGTGTCAGCATCATCATTATCTCCAGTCAATCAAGCTGTGACTAGACAGCCAATACAGACCAAATCTACAACTCCTATCCCTCCGCCCCCGATTCCTATCTCCAACGCGCCACAGACCACGGCTACACCTGTCAGTTCGGTCAAGACTACGCCCGCTGTACCAAAGCAGACATACATTCCTGCGCCACGGCCATGGGAGACTTTACGGAAATCACAGGCTCCTGCTCAGCCTACCGTGGCGCAATCGCCAGCGCCCACTCCTCCATTCACAGCTCCAAGTTCAACGCTGATGATGCCTAGCCCGCGAGCTTTACCTATCTACAGTCAACCTAATAATTCGGGGCATCTGCCTAGCTCTGGATTTCAGTCAAATCATGTTGTAAGCGGACCTTTCCGGCACATATTCCCACCATCAGTGCCTAACAGCAACAGGTTCAGTCCGCTAGCTTTGGGGTATCTCCCGTACGGCAGCCCCGGCCAGCCGTCGCACGACTTCCACACTCGGCCGACGTACAGGCATCACCATCAACCGACACAACCCAACCACCCTCTCCTGCCACCTTACCAGGGCAGGAATACACACCCGTAGCGTTTTCCGCAGTGAGTCCTTCGACGCCGTTAAACCAAGCGGGCGGAACGCCTGATCTGCCGGAAGTGTCTGATGGATCGATGGAGCTTGTGGAGAGCATAATTAGAAATGCCCAAAAGGCAAGCGAATCCTTTGTTGAGATTTAATAATGGGATTTGGAGGGTCGGCGCGATTCAGCGCGTATTCCAAATCAATGGTCAATGGCTGATGAAGATGACGCTGCATTCCGGACTGATTTTGGGCGTTCGGCGTCATAGGATGATACACCCAAGGATAGGTTCGTCACGGTGGGAGACCTATGTACAAGTATTCGGACGTCATGAATGCGAGTGACGTTCATTTGGGGAAACAGCACGGGAAGTAAGTTCATATGTGCTCCAAGCAGCACGAGTGCGGTCCGTGTATAATAAGCTTTACTTTACAACTTTGGCGTTAAGCCGGACCGGCTTTAAAAAACCACAGCAACGGTTCGGCGATGAATTGCTCGAGAGCATTGCCTTATAATAGAGATGAGATGAATAGTTCTGCCGCTGTACTTATAGAGATCGCGAATCGAAGATTCTACTTTATTCTGTGACCACCTAATAATGCATTCTTGTGTATGAATACTATCTCTCTTATTCTCTCTGCTGGCAGAATTACTACTAGGTATGTACACAAAGTACATTGGTAGGGGCACTTGATCGAATCTTATCGGCAGCTTATCGCTATCAGCATAGGTATTCGCAACCTTATTTGGTGGGGCGCCAGCATGATGCCCCAAAAAAAACATTCGCAAATGGTCGCAGACGCAGGCAGGCTTGCCGCGGATTCTCCTTAGCTTTTATCCAACTTCCCTACCGCGATTCACAGCTCTACAAACTTCATTTAGGTCGACACCCCTTTCTCTTGTCTGGTGGCGCTTGAGGTTTCCCCTCCGTTCCTTTCTTCCTCTGTTTCTCTCTCTCTCTCTCTTTTAGGCCACCCTTTTTTGAACCCGCATTCCCCGGAGTCCTACTACCCCAGAGACGCAATTCGCAATTCGTCATCACCATCTAGGTAGTAGTAGTAGTGACGGCGGCAGCGGCGGCATCGACGGCGACGTATAGGCGCAAGACATTTACCAGCACCATGGCCGACGAGAGGAACCCTAAGGTCAGCAAACATGAGCGCAAGAGGAGCAGGAGCCCGGTGGATACTAACTCATCGACCAAGAGGGTGAAAGTTGAGAAGATGGAAGCCGAAGACAAGAAGATGGAGCACAACCCCTACCTGGCGCATTGGGACAACGGCAACGGCGTCGCCGACGGCAAGCTCCCCGTGGGCTCTGCGCTACGACACTTCAAGCGCCGCGAGACAACGGCGAAGCAGGCCTACGCCGCCGAGGAGGGCGACAACAATCCCTTCACCGGCGAACCCCATTCCGAGCAGTACTTCTCTATCCTCAAGGCTCGCCGCAACCTCCCCGTGCACAAGCAGAGGTGAGTAGTTGCCCAGCTCTTCGCAGCTCTTCCCCTCCATCCCTTCTTTATATAAAAGACGAGACTAATATAGGGGGGGCATACACTAGACAAGAGTTCCTCGATTTATACCAAAAGTCTCAGATTCTCGTTTTCGTGGGTGAGACGGGCTCGGGAAAGACAACACAAATCCCCCAGTATGTTATCTACGACGAGCTACCCCATCTCAACCACAAAATGGTGGCCTGTACCCAGCCTCGGCGAGTCGCTGCCATGTCAGTCGCCCAGCGTGTCGCCGACGAGCTCGATGTCAACCTCGGCGAGGAAGTCGGCTACAGCATCCGTTTCGAAGACAAGACGAGCTCCAAGACCGTCCTCAAGTACATGACGGACGGTATGCTGCTACGAGAGGCCATGCACGATCACACCATGTCTCGGTACAGCTGTATTATTCTCGACGAGGCGCACGAGCGCACGCTGGCCACCGACATCCTCATGGCCCTTCTGAAGGGCATCACCCGTCGCCGGCCCGACCTGAAACTCATTGTCATGTCCGCCACGCTAGATGCCCAGAAATTCCAGCGCTACTTCTACGACGCCCCCCTCCTCGTCGTACCTGGCCGCACCCACCCCGTCGAGATCTTTTACACACCAGAGCCTGAGAAAGATTACGTCGAAGGCGCAATACGAACAGTGCTACAGATCCATGCTGGCGAGGCCGAGGGTGATATACTGCTCTTCCTGACTGGAGAGGAAGAAATCGAAGACACGTGTCGCAAGATTTCTCTCGAGGTCGATGAGCTCGTCAGAGAGACCGATTGCGGTCCAATGGCTGTATATCCCCTCTACGGTACCCTACCGCCGCATCAGCAACAGAAGATATTCGACCCACCGCCGGCGCCGTTCAAGAAGGGTGGTCGTCCGGGCCGAAAGTGTATCATCTCGACTAACATTGCCGAGACTAGTTTGACCATTGACGGTATTGTCTATGTGGTAGATCCTGGCTTTAGCAAGCAGAAGATTTACAACCCCCGACTACGAGTAGAGTCTCTTCTCGTATCTGCCATATCCAAAGCGTCGGCCCAACAGCGAGCTGGGCGAGCAGGTCGTACGAAGCCGGGCAAATGTTTCCGCCTCTACACTGAAAAGGCATTCAAGGAAGAACTCATAGAGCAGACATACCCAGAAATATTGCGTTCCAATCTCGCTAATACGGTCTTGGAACTCAAAAAGCTTGGCGTGGAAGACCTGGTTCATTTCGATCTGATGGACCCGCCGGCCCCCGAGACTATGATGCGTGCGCTCGAGGAGCTCAATTACCTAGCTTGTCTAGACGATGAGGGTGAGCTCACCCAGCTCGGCAGTCTAGCATCGGAGTTCCCGCTTGACCCCGCCTTGGCAGTCATGTTGATCTCGAGTCCCGAGTTCTACTGTTCCAATGAGATTCTATCTCTCACTGCACTGTTATCAGTTCCTCAAATCTTTGTACGCCCAGCCCAGAAGAGGCGAGAGGCCGACGAAATGAAGAATCTCTTCAAGCACAACGACGGTGACCATCTCACCATGTTAAACGTCTATCACGCCTTCAAAGGTATCTTGAGTCGCGGCGAGGACGGCAAGAAATGGTGCCACCAGCACTACCTTTCCTTCCGCCATCTATCTAGCGCAGATAATGTTCGGGCACAACTCAAGCGCATTATGGAAACGCAAGGTCTCGACTTAGTAAGCACCGATTTCAACGACAGGGATTACTATACCAACATCCGTCGAGCCCTTGTTGCAGGCTTCTTCATGCAAGTAGCCAAGCGCGAGAATAATAAGATCTACCGAACCTTGAAAGACAATAACTCGGCTGTGATGCTACACCCGAGCACAGTTCTTGGTGCTGATTACGACTGGGTCATCTACAATGAGTTCGTATTGACTTCTAAGCAATATGTGCGGACCGTGACTGGTATCCGACCTGAATGGCTATTGGTAAGTCCCCCCTTCTCTTTTTCTTCCCATTGATTACCTACCATACCAGTTCTCTAGTCTCGTACTTACTCTTAGTCTACAGGAACTCGCTCCCCAGTATTATGATCTTGACTCGTGGGAGGGGCAGAAAGATGTTAAGCAGGCATTGAAAGCTGTAGCAGACAAAATGAGAAGACGCGCCGCAATGAAGGCCGGTCGATAGGTTTCGGCAGCTCTCGTACAGTCTTCTCATAGCATTTCCTACCTACCGCGAAAGGTGACGAGACGCACGCTAGACTAAAGAGATTTCCGGACCGGGTATGGTAGACTACTACCTGTATAGATTCACGAACTCGCTATACCACTAGAGACTACGTCGGCTTGCAGGCCTGTTTTGGTACCGTACGATTAAGATATGGGGTTAATAAGGGTATAAGATAGATAGCCGGATGTATGACGTACGTGCCTAAACCACTAAGAAATGTTGGGAGGAGCGTCACCTAAGCAATAAATGATAGAAAGGGCTTCGTTCTAAGTTCACTCACTGTGCGAGGTGAGCCCGTATCTACCCTTGACTCTCTGAACTAAGTGGGTGGTAGATGGACGCAACTTGAGAGTTTTCTAGCCACCTTCTTTTGCATCGCCTGACCCTTCCTAGCAACATGTTAGGGACATTGTGTTGAAGCTCGAGATATGCTTATGCCAACCATCGACAGACCTGCCATAAGGATATACCAGGAGAGGTAATCGTGAAGCGTAAGAAGGAGTGAATAAAGGGCGCATTCCTGTAAATAGGTAGGATAGTGTCACGGACTCACAGATGAACAATGATCTATAGGTAGGTCCTGTATACTTGTTGGCGTACGAGGAGCCGGAACTACTGCATCCAAATGGCTAGGTATCTATATACAACAAGGCCTCTTTGTTTTGTATTTCAGGGGCGAATATATGTGGCCGTAGGTAGCCCAGATCCAGTCGGAATCGTGACAGATTGCATTCAGAGAAGTTTTAGGAGTCTCGCGCGACAACAAGTGTATATTTCCTAGGCACCATATACTAAAGGGTCCTGACAAGACCCCTTATCTACTGCTATACTGGATTTTATCACATAGAGGTGCCAGCTAAGTTAGCGAACCAGGTGACTAACTAGTGAAGTGATATACAGTACCAAGAGTTAGGCGAGAGACGAATTCATCTACTGATGAGGTGTCATGGGCCCTATGCTCAGAGTAGACGATAAACTATGATTGTTACGCGAACATACTTGAAAACTTCCTTCCTGAGTGTCACCTAGCTATACCCACGAACACTATCTTCGTCTACATGCCTCATTACGTGGCTGTGCCTTAGAATATGGAGTAAAGATATTATTCGTGGCCCACATGGGTCCTTAGCCTCAGGTTCCTGCCTTAAATCCCATTGGAGTAGCTTGGCCGCTTTGCTTTTATATTTTATTTTTCCCGCTCTTTCCACTTTTAGTATTCTCCCTTCGCGTGATATAGTTTTTTGTATCTTCGCCCCCGTCTCTTTGTTTCTGGTGCTGTAGGAGTTTGGTCTGGAGGCACACCTCAGCGATACGTTTTGAGGTGATGTGATACAATATGACACAGGATGGTATGCTTTTCAGGGAGAAATTCAAATCGGATTCGAAATTCGATATGGAGGTGATAGATACTATGTGACTATATCGAGATCAAGGTGCAGGGGTGGTTGCGTAACTACGTAGACCTATGGCCTTAAGCTATTGGGGGGAGTAGGGATACCAAGCGTCCCACGTATCATATAGATCGGAAATACCTGCATAGTTCACATGCCATAGGCCGAGCAAGAAGTGAATCATACATGACACCACGAAGTGTAAGTGAATGAAGGATTTCCATGGTACCAAGAGAAAGTTCGTGAAGATCTTTAAGCGATAAGGGGCACGTGGTGAGAGTATGTGTGATGCTAACGTAGGCTAGTCATGTAGGCCAAAAATGAACGACTGGGACTAAACATCGGGTTGAAACCACATTCGTGTGCTACGATACCATAGACTATTAAGCAGATGCCGGCTACTCGGCATGCTATCCAGGTTAGTCGTAGTATGAGTAATACGGATTCCCCGCGGTTGGAGATGCCTAGATAGGTCCCTCGCCGAAACACTAGAGCTCAAATCCCGTGGGATAGGGTTACATAGCGATGTCGATCGCCTTGTCTAAGAGAGAGAATCGAGATATTGTGATGCTTGTACTGACATGTAGATTTCTAAGTCGGGCTCTAATATTGAATCACTTCCTCCCCTGCGAGGTAGTAAGTACTTTGAATTTGAGTATGTGATAGGATTTCCATAACAAGCGTGAGATTTCGGTTGTAGGTATTATTAAGCAGGAACGGCCGAAGAAAGAGTAAAGAAGCGTGATGATGAGATTATTGCTTGGCTAGTAGCGCTAGTGACAGCTTCCTATCTTCCAGTCATTATACTTCTCTTGTCTAGAAAAATGGTCTTCATACTGAGACGGGCAGCCTTCGTATCCTAGGAATTGCTAACCGTAAAGCAATCCTGTATATATTTTACGTATCACTCTCTAACCGTTAGCACACGACATCGAACGCTGTGGAAATCCCATACCCTTGTAGTTTGATGCCGACCCAACAATGGCCGTAAATCATGGGTTGATGGCCTACATACAGGTACCGTGTTATAACCCCTATTTCCAGTACACCCTGAGCCTAGGCTGCTCCGGTCGTTTATAAAAGAGGAAAAGGGATTCAAGATAGAATAAAGTTGAGGGATGTATGACACCTCATAATAGAGGACTTTGATAGACGGCAACGGATATTAGTTATATTAAACAAGCCAAAGTCGTTCCTTATAGCCCCCATTACGCCATATGAATCTTTCGGATGGTGTTAAACCGCCGCCGGATCTCCCGTACGTTTAGAAGCCTACCCTTAAGATCTATTCGTGGTGTACAACTTGAAAGTATCATTATTATGGGCGCCTGCTCAGGTTATAGACGCGACAAAGCAGGTAATTACCACAAAGAGTGTTCCCTCGTCTGTTATTAATCAGGTCTGCGCGGAGAGCAGCGTAGGATAATGATACACCGGTAGCTAAAGGAGAGTTGCAATAGACAGTTGATAACCGATATATCGTTTTCATATCAGCTTTCAAGCATATACGTCACTAAGCTAGCGGCATTATGCTACTAGACTCCGCAGAGTAAGTCTGCGGTCTTCCTGGTGTTCGTGTCTGAATATATGTCCCGAGGTTGCACTGAACCCGTCGAGTTAATGTATAAATGATCTCTCTATGAGCATGTCGGCCATGTCTAATATAATAATTGTGTCCATGTATTCTAGTCAAACCCCGTCGCCCAAGCCATGTATATCAGCGACGGCAGTCTTCCTTGGTCAATGTGCCAACCTTGCTACTACACGGTCTAGTGTAGAATTTCCTTATCTTCATGGACGTGCCTTTGATGCGTGCGTATGGACAATACCCCTAAGGGTCGGGTAGATCCCATCCCATATAAAATTGCATCGTAACGATAGATATATCGCAGTGCCCGGTGCGGGTGCGTTCAACCTAAGAATAGAGACTCTAAAGGTACGGATGTAAATGGTTATATCTTCTCTCGTACGCCTTAGCTAGCAGCGCTAATTTCTATTGAAATACTACTATACTGGAAAATGCCTTTATTTGCTTAATAATCGAGAAGCCGGTCGACCTTGTATTCTTCGGTAAAATCTGCGACTACTTACCTATGAAATAAATTATGCCGAAACGCTTCATAGCAATAGTAAATAGTATAAGTTTAGTCGGTAAAGAGCACCCATCATCCGAAAATGTTACGCAAGTCATCAATGAAAGGCCTATTTTGGAACAAACCCTTTCAAAGCAGGTTTCTCGAGTCCTTAAAGTGCAGTTTCGGTACAGATTAATGCGAGCCAGTCAAAGTTAACATTCCATTTTAATATGAGACAGTACCTACAAGTGTCCATTACCGAGATGCAACCTCGTGTTCTAGAACTCGTGGCTGGCTAGTGTGGGGGCTCGAGCTGACAACCAAAGAAATATCGTGGTAAGCGCGGTAAGTATGTCTATTCTGGTGGTGTCGCGCATTTGGCGTTACGTCACTTGCTCTCAGTGTTTGACCAGCTCGGTATCCCATATTTCCGTGCGCGTCTCTAATTAGTAGGACTTCAGTTTGTAATTATCGCTGTTGTCCGATAGGCCGAGCGGCTCTGATCTATACCGGTGTATTATCACATACATATATATCGCCTTTCTTCGGCCCTGGGTTGAAGGCTGGAGGAATTTACGTCGGGCTTGCCAATATCTCAGGAAATAAATTTTATACGACGAGTCACCTACGTGATTGACGTTAGGTAGTAGTCCGACTCTACCATGACATATGCCTAGTTTTATTTATTTATTTTATCTATTACGGCAGAATCTAGGGCAACTTATGTCGCGTTGTAAACTGTTATCATCTATAATATCGCAAGCATTGTTGCCTATGCGGGCGTCTCTAAGCAACTTAAAAAGCTGCAGTGAATAAAAATAGACATACGGTGCTGATTTAGATAGTTGCCCCCTCAATGTTAAATCACCGATGCTCCTCCGCTATTCGCCCACAAGGCGAATAACTAATTTGGGGTAGCACTGCGATGCTACCAAAACATAGCCATCTGAACAACGGTGCTGATAGCGGCCCCAAGACCTATGCAAGCCTCGTTAACGCGCTTACTCCGGGTCACTGAGAGGGATACCATAGTTCCTGAAACAACCCTCTGGGCCAGTCAAAACTAAAATGAGTGCCACTTCACGGCGCAAATGCAAGACTGGCACCCCCAAGATACAGAAAGGAAGCTGACCGCATCTAGTGCTATATTTTCATAGTAGGGGGCTTAAAGCTTTGCTATGTAATATTGTGTATCAATGAGTATTACGGTGTACTTAGAAATAGGAGATTTGGTGCATCGTTGTGTCCTAATAGCTTGGCGATCGTAGGCTGTGTCTGTGAGACGAAAGGAATAAAACATTGTTAACGGTATTGAAAGAATGTGTGAGAACTGCTGGCTACCATTTGCGACTACCACGCCCATAGCATCATCTAGATATCCTCAACCCAAAGGCTACATTTTGTTCGAGTTCATATGCCGCCATCTACCCATTTCACGAATTTCGGTAGTATAGGCTAGTTAGTTATACCAATCTATTCATGATAATCTTCTCGAGGCGCCATCGAAAGGGGGGGCGCAAGGAACGCAACAATAGCAATACCCAGGGTCTTCGGCCCTAGCGGAGCTATATAGGATGCGATTATAATTACCACTACATAGCCTAGTGACAAAATCGGAGCTGGGAGAATGGCTGCCTCAAGAGCACGCGAAACTATGAGTGCCAGCGCTATCTCCCCTCCGGGGGCTCGGGTTGGGGATCCGGTCGCTCCTGTTGACGAGACCACTACGTTCCCTAGTCAAATTGTTTGGCCACGTCAGGGTAGAGGACCGAAGTGGACTTATGGTGTAGGCCAGCGGTCACGGCCTTGGAGTGGGATCCCAACAACAGTCGTTACCCACACCGCCACGGTTACGTATACGCAATCGCCTCCTACGACGGACGTGTCCCAGCCGTTATCGCCCAGTCCGACGGCGTCCATACCGGGGCCGGCGGGCATCGAAATTAGTGGCTTTGTAGCCGCTGGTATAGGCGTTGGTACCGGTATCGGGCTGCTCGGAATCGGCGTCGCGGTAATATATTTTTGTAGAACGAGCTCGCGTCGACGTAAGCACCAGACAGCTGTGGGACAAGCATCGATAAATAATGAAACGACTGACGACATTATCTGGCCGCCATATCCTTATCCAGCATCTAACATCGAGACACCGCTCGAGCTGCCTACAACACAAGAACCTAAAGAGATGTGCGCTGAGACCAAGCCTCTGGAGAAGGACGCGTCGAATCGTTCGGTAATCGCAAAATAGCTAGGAAGCCGCCGGTAATTTAGGGAGCTATACTGTTGAGTGTCGATATGTCGAAGGGGGCGTTGAAGGTCGGCGATATCATGTTTGTTGATTTGTTACCGTAGGACATTGTTGTCTCGGTCGTCTGTAAATACCACTTCAACGAGGTTTCAAAATAGGACACCTAGATGGAGTTGTTACATCCAATGATAAATTGATGGTTGAGTGTGAACGATTTAGATAACAGCATCGCGGTCAACTGGATTTACGCGGCTGGCTTTGTATTAGGGGAGTTACGATGTACATGCCCCTAACCTAACGCCAATGAAGAGCTTTTTTCTTTTTGTAGGTATGGCCCATTTACAATTTAACACCCCCTTTTCCGAATTCGGAGGGAAAATTCCTTGGTACTGCTATACAAATGTACGTACACACCTTCCAGCTATGTCTACATCCAATCCCCTGAATATATGATGCCTGAATTAATAGGTTGATTGCCATGGGAAAGGATAAGCGGTATACCGGTACAACGGGTCCAGTATATATCAGCGTACGTGTAATGATACCAGTATATTGCTAATATCCGTTAGATAGTTCCTTTCTAATCTGTTGGTTTGCTTATGAGACATCATGCTCGGAATTTTGGAATGCTAACCGAAAGTAACCACACCTCTGGGGATTCTAGAAGACATCTTGGACCGCAGTCACCGGCGGCTGAAATTATCACGCCACCTTTTGAATCAGTGCCTGTCAAAGTATGACCATATGGCCAAGTCAGCGCGAGTTTGCCCGCAGTAAGCAGCATTGTGAAGATCTTGGTTATTGTTTCGTCATCACTGCATGGATCAGCACTCGCTTCGAAAGAGGCATTCCTGCTACGCTAAATGTCCATCTAGTAGGTCGCTCTAAAGCGCCTTCTTTGTTCCCAGGCGTATAGAGGTGTAATTATATGTATCGATACTGTTTAGCGCTAGGTACTCAAGTGTTACCGTTTCAATTCTACCTGCGCACCCAGAAAGAAGCATTACCTAATTAGGCATTGTTTCAGCTATCTCGGTCTGGAGCTACTAAATTCCACCCGCCCTCATCCTGGCACCAAGCTACCTCATCGTTACCAGTGCGTCTATCGCAACTTTTCGCAGTTATTTTCACCACCCATCGCCTAAAACGCCTACGGGACGAAGAAAAAAAGAAGTATAGACTAAATTTCTCTCTAGAAAGCTAGTACTTGTTCTTTCCTTTCTCCCGAGAACAATACCGAGCGGTAGGTTTTATAATGGCCTAGGAGCGCTTTTGGAACTTGTACAAGAGGCAGCCAATAGAAAGTTTAAGCAACTATTAAATTAATTGTTTCATTGGGTTAAACATCTAGCAATCAAATGAATGTCATGGCGTACTGCATCTCACGTGGTGACTATGATAAAAGAGTATTAGTTGGAGCACCGGGTCCCCCTGGGAAAGGTCCACCACACGGCGGCTAATAACAGGTAGGTGGGCATTCTCATCCGACAGCACACCATAGAAATACAAAAGTTGTAAAGGAAAAAATTTGTCCCTTTGATACTGAGAGTTATTTTTTGTAACTTACATGTTAATACAGTGCGGGTTGCTTTCACCGAGTATGATGATGGGGAGTGCCCGTTATTGGAGCGGTTTCAATATGTTGGCGTACCCCAGATGGCCTCATAGCTGCCAAGGCAACTCTTTTGCTAGGTATTCCACAAATCGTTTTCATCTTCAATACTTTATGGTGTGGTCCTATACCTGTATCCCGCGGAGATGGTGCTGGCGCGTTTAACAATAGTCAATGTGCTTGAGTGCTAACTAGATAGTATATGGGCCTATCAGCTGGTTTACTCAGCTGATTCGATGCTTTTGGCGGGTTTTTTCCCTACCTTGTTTAGGATTCAAACAAGTCGTAACCTATGCAGCTTTTTTGTGTTAGGCATAAGACAAATTAGACTTATAACCACGTTTGAGATATTAGGAGGAATAGTTGTGAGCCTGTCCCACTTTACGTGTAATGCTATAAAAGTAGATTTGGTAGAGCTCAAACTCGGAACAACTGAATCACAAAAGCTGTAAGACATCCAATCTGAGGGGGCGGAAACCGAAACTTTACGCTAACTTTTAGTGAGCTAGAAACACAAGAGAACACTAGGACCCATATGTAAAAACACAAGCCCTACATCGTATTGGGTTGAGTTTAACCTCAATATGATACGTAATTACCAGGCAACTGGGTGAGACCTTAGAATTATCAATGGTCCACCCCACGCTCTAAGCTCAACATATAATCTGAGCAAACATAACTCGGCTGTGGTCGTGAAGCCTATAAGCTCTAGGACATATTCCGAGGCAAAGGTGGTGGGATGAAGTAGTAATTGATCTCGTGATACAGTAGATTCGTCAACTATTACATAGGTTATCGAAACGAAATACCATCACATGTCATATTCATTGACTTATTGGGGGTTATATTCCCGATCCTAGGGCCATGGCATTTTGGCCATGACCCTCTCCCTAGCCACCAGTGTGCCTATCAGCATACTCAGCTATGCCCCGAGTGGGGGAGCGGGAGACAGCCCTTATGCACTTTCCGTATCTAGTGTGGGTGCTAACGATGCCGGAGAATTGGAAGAACCTGTGCCGCAATTGTCGACAATTTATTCCCCTAGGCCTTCCTGTCGAATAACGGATAGCAAATGGGGACACTAGGACAATATGGCTGGGACAGGGTCGGCATACGACAGAATGTTGTACCACTCTGCCTCCCGGTAAAAATTATTTGCACTCATGCCTCGTTCGCTAGCCATGTCAGCGCTGTACATTGCTATGATGTCGGTCTGCCCATAGTGACCGGGAGCTCACGCTTCTAATTCCTTTTCTCCTGAAACCACAAGCTATTTCTTCCGCTACATAATGGTACCCCTTCGGTTATATAGACCAAAGTACTTTGTATCAGATTTCTATATAGCCTCTAGCGCTCACTATGGTCTATGCCCTTGCACGAAACAATTAAAAGGGGATGAACATTGACTTTTTTTGTGCTATGAAGTAGGGATTTAAAATGCGTTGAATTATATGGATAAAAACTTTGGAATGCAGCCTTCTTTAAATCAATTAAGTTATAAACCAATCAAGGCCTCTCATAACCCGATGTAATGATTAAATCTAACATTGTAGTACGCTGAGGAGTAGCCGCAGCCAAGACCGCTAGAGTATAAAGGTGGTTTGGCCGAGAACGTCGAATCGCGGCACCACCCGGGTTCATACGACATATAATACATCCTTAGGAGGAGGGTTGGATCAAGAATACTCATCCGTTGGTGGAACAGCCGGCACAGCCGGAGGGAGTACCGGTGCATTGTGTGCCATGGTTTAAGCATACAATCTATTGTTGCTCCAGTCATTAATAATATGGGTTACATTGAAGTGAGAGGATAGATAGATAAAGCCGAAACTGCTTTCGGACGCCGCAGATCTGAGACCGTGTGTTTATGCGTTCAGAGTACATACGTGTAGGAGGTAACAAAAAGTGTCTAGCATGTCAGCACTCCTCGATATCAGGGGCTTACCTGTATTCTGTCCTGATGGGTCGCGGGCAAGCAAAGTATACTATCTAACTAGCATCAGTAGTGTTATTCTGAAGCTAAACTAGCGACGTCTAAACTAATCTTACAAACGTCAAGATGCCGTTGATTTCTATGGTGAATCTTACCCAGAAGAGATTTTCATGCATCACACAGGTAGCGGGAAAGAAACGATATCTTGCAAGGCAACGTCTCTCGAATAGGCCCTTTCATGTGCCAACGGCACTCCAAACCAGAGAGTTTTAGAAATTTAACTTGGCAATGCGCTGTGCCCCTTTCTAAGATGACAAAATATAAATTGTTTGGTATACTGCGTTCCTGGGTTGGATACGGATTCGTATTGATGATACCTTCAGGGGCGATTCTAAGATAATTCTCCCACTTTCGCCACGTCCTATGAATTATGCTGGCATTCCGTATTCTGTATAGTTGACACGTTTACCCGATCCATTCATTACTAGTAGTATTGCTGTGCTCTTAATACCATTAGCCACCTATGGTAGTATGAGTGTATAAAACTCCAGTACAAAGTATTGATGAATCCATTCACTCTCCATGATGCTCGTTAGTAGGACTTAACCGCTGGCTCTAATAGAAAAGCCAACCGTAATGTTTTTCGTTTTGTTCCGAAGTCGCAATAAAACAATAATTAGATTAGACACAGGAGCGCAATGGCCTTTTTAACTCTGGCTCCCTTCTTTTTCTTTTGCTCCGATGACGGATTTATGGCTTTGCTGTTGCTTCGGCATGTAGATTCTAGCTATTTTTACTAGACGGGCGGCTTGGGCGAGTCAGGAGCCTGCGGCTGAAGACGGCGTGGGGGCTCGCATCGCTATTCGCCCTTGTGGTGTTGATGCCGTCGTCATCTTATCCATCAATGTAGTAGAAGAATATCAAGCGCGTGTTATTAATTGTAACCTAGAAATATGATGATAAGCTAATTGCTAAATCAGCACCTCCACGTGATGGTTTGTGAAGTGCTATTATTACATAGCGAACACATATCTATTTATGAGCCGTGTGGCATTACTGCGTATACTCCTAGTATGTATATAGTGTACCTCGCGAATGAATGCGAGAGCTCTGTGTAAATGGCTTCGCCGAGTTTTGGTAGAGGTGGTGTGCAGGGATCGTGCATACGACCAGGCCTCCCCCTTGTTCCCGGTCTACGGAAGGGGTTTGTCACAGCGATCCTGTTCTCAAATGCAGTAAACCGTAGCTCGCACCGTAAAGCAAGGACCCGCTGCTGTGGTACCCTGTCTCCATATCTAGGTATGCCTTTCTCTGTTTCCCTTCGAACTTTTGAAAGGAAGAAAATCAGGAGAGAGAGAGACATAGAAAATGGGTATGTGGCATACATGCGTGGTGTTTATACAAGAAGGCCACCTAACGGAGAAAAGATCGACCCTGCGACCGGCAAACTATTTCCCCTTCAGCCTCATCCGTGGGTAATATGATGTCCCAGTTCCATTACCGAGTACAGGGATCGCATTCGCGCAGTTGCAAGCATGGATACCGGGATAAATTTACACACATGATGATTACCTACAGTACATTCCAGTGACGGGATATGTTGAATTAGAGGTCTCCTCGGGTAGCGAGTTAGGCACTGTGACGGAGTTATCTTGAAGAAGTTCATCCTCTAAGCTGTAAAGAAACTAGCGATCAGCTTTTTCCAACAAGAGCGAAGACTATGGCATATATATACTGTTGCCCGATTCTCTATCTGCCTAGAAAGTTTCCCTCGGTACACTGCGAGCCCAGGCTGCTAATTCCGATGACCGTCTTTCGTAAAGAAAAGCCCGTTGTGACCACGAAAGAACTGTGGTGGCTCGGCTATATGTATAGATTCACAAAATGCTGTTAGGTGGTGCCAAGGTACGCAAGTGGACACTGAAGCTGGTTGGCTGAAGAGCCGGTAAAGCCGTGACTGAATACCAAATCCGACAATGCTAGGTCGCTATTTACTCACACTTCCATTGCCTTAAGCATCTATGTATATGCATGCGAATGAGCTACGTATCTCTGTAAGTATGTAACTATAGACCTGCATACGTACGTTCTAATACAGTAATATACCTAGCCCTTGTTCTTTAAATGTCTGGTAAGTCAGGATTGGATTTCAGGTCACTAAGAGAGGATCTTCAACACTGCCTTTACGACTGCCGGCTGCTGCATTGCGTTCCGACTCATGCATCATGCGGTATCGAATGTAAATAATGTAGCTTGAAGCTGTTCTAGGCAGCTTCTAGATGTTATTTGCTCACACTTTTAGGTTGTTCTGAGAGTCCGCGATACAACGACAACGACAAAAAAAAAAGAAATGCCTATGTAGACATGAATACCCTTTCACAGGGACCACGCGAAAGCTCCACATGCAGCCCCTGGTCTTGTCACATGGATCTTTACCAGACAAGTAGGCAGCGCAACGTGTAGCAGGGGTTTCCCGTTCTTGTCAAGAGTAGCCGCTTAGGTGCTTAAGTTATAGTGCTACCTATTCGAGAAAGCCTAAGTATGATTGATCCAGACACACCCCTCTGATGATGCCACTTGGTGGTGGAACGGGGTTCTTGAGTGTACTGTACACTTCTTCCTTCAGGATCTGGCACTGTTTACACTGACTTGCGCCCCTAATCAGTATATCAGCATGCTCCCGTCTGAGCCCTGGGTTGAACTGTTTGCTTTTTCTTTCCGAAGGAGAGCAGGAGCTTGACGTTTTGCTTTGCTGATTGGATACTTTCCTGTTCCTGAATTATACACCGCCGCTTGGCTGTCAGCGGACAGTCACATTAATCTAATCTGCATTATACTTTGAACGAATTCGCATTCTTGTTTAAACAAAATATCCTATTTCCAGAAGCATCTGGGACGTCTTCGACAATGAGCGGAGGCGGTGGGTTTTATAAGTTCCGCTGCAAATACTTTTTATCACACGATTGCCCGAATTGGGTATACGTAAACGGCACTGCGTGCGCCCAGTGTAGCGTGAGCAAGACAACAAATATCTTAGGTGGCCGTCGGCGCTAACTAATAGTTGGACCTTCAGGCCCTAGGTCGAGATCTCGAGCCGGCCGCATCTATGACGTGGTACTCGCCAGAAGTATGCGTTCCACGGGCTGAAGGGGGCGTCCTAACTTATACCTTGATGGAATTCGAGGCTGCTCCTACAAATAACGCCAGCCACTACTCGGGCGTTGGGCACAGTACTGAAGGGCGGACTCAATCTCAAGTCCCCACGACGACCAGCGCACTCCCAGGCGCCCCAACCACGACGACGTCTTTTTGAAGACGAAATGGCTCTCCCTGAGCCACAACCTCAAGAGAATCGGTGATCGGGGCTAACGGGATAAATTGGAACTACTTATATATCAGCCAGGAATGAATAATGACCGGTAATTTGTATATCACTTGAAGTCAATGTCGTGTGGGAGATGAGGCCTTGGGGAGAAAGGGAACTTCGGTGGGAAATGGCATAACGATGAGGTAGGACCTAATTATAGGAAGAGGGAGATCGTGATGAAATAAAATGCCTTGAAGGTGCAGACAGGAATAGCTTGATTGGCGACTAGCATTAACCGACCAACGTGTCGAAAGAGCGGCGAAAGGGATTAAGAATGTGCTGGCCTCCAAAGATTAGGACAAATAATTAATGAATTTGAGGCCTTGAAGGCGCAAGAGAACTCTGATACTATTTCTCCCACCTCGTCATGAAAAGGGGAAGGCTTATGTGAACTTTAAGAGTAAGACTGCTCAGCGAGCCTCAATGGGCGACGCTCGGGGGACCTACGAAGATGTCTACTCGGAAGCAAACCTTATATATTGATAGGAAGCTACGAGCAGGGGTGGTGAATAACACCACGATAGACACGACTTTCCTTGGGGGTTTCTCCTCCGGAGATGGAACCACCGGGTCGGGAGGCCAGGATAGCCTGTCAACGGCTGCAAGGGTAGGACCTCATGCAGACAATACCGCCTCTTAGTGGACCGTATCCACGAAAGAGATACCTATATATACTAAAAGCATAGAAACGTGACGGCCTCATGTGGCCAGTCGCGTGCCATCGCGCGCAAAAGGGGAATAGTTCATCTGTACTGTCGAGCTGGCTATGCTTCGACATATTGCACTAGGCGAGCCCCGGATCTGGGAAAGGCACGAAAGAGGAAATTAGACGCATAACCCGAACCCACCAAGACCGGGGTCATCGGTCTCGTAAGGGCACGGCGTACCTAGTGCAAGCTTGACGCATCCCCTGTTTCGAGACTCGCCAGCGCTGCTTACAACCTACTAGTAGAGAGCCCACAGCCCAAAGGATATCTATCCATCCATCAACTTGGGAATATCTCGAGAACTGGGGTACCTATCTCGAAGCTAAAAAACCGCAGCGCAATTCTAAAAAATCGAGGTGTGATTAATGTACCCTGGACATTCAAGGGTGCTCTCTTCTACCCGGCGCCAAGCTGCGGGAACGTTATGCTAGTTAGCAGGGTCGAATGACATAATAGGCTACGGGGGGAACGCGGCGGTCCGACATTGCACCACTCTAGCTAGCTCTAGCTAGGTACTACATGGCTCCATGGCGGTGGGGAACATAAGACGGGAGGCATTAGTGTGGAGGCTCGGATGTCGTTGTTACGGCAGGACATCCTGTCGGCAATGGCCTGCCTTGCTTTGGTCCTTCGTCTACCTCTAGTGCATTTGCTTAACCAATCGGCTCGTCTCAACACGACGAACATTTTAGCTGTAGCCGACTCAAGCGGAGGTAAACTACTTACCGGCCTACCTGGTGCTTCTACCTATCACGACGACGACTTACTCCGAGCCCTGAGTAATCACTGCAAAGCATCACTTATCGAGATTTGTTGATGCAGTTGTCGGCATTCCACCCGCATGAAACGGTGCCATCAAGCGAGTCATGAGACAAGGATATAAGTGTAGCGAATTTGTCAACTTGAATCGCACGTGGCCTGCGGTTTGGAATTGTCACCATACCGCAGCGTCCAGTCGCATCAACTCCACCCCTCGCGCGTATACGCGTACACTGCAGATATAATAACACTAATACCGCCCGTGGCTCGGACGTTGGCCTGTGGGTTCGATTTACGTAGTAAGTTTCCGAGGCCGTCGTTTAGGATAAGCGTCGGTCCTTTCAGGATACTATGATGTCCTTGGCCAGCTCTTTGGGCAGTGGGGGGAAACATGCGAGGACCCCAGATGCTGAAGGATGAAACCGTATCGATAATTCACACAGCTCTGCTTCCTTCTTCTAGTTCACATGATGTCGAGTTTGGTCCATTCCGCAAGGCGCCAGCTTCAACACGTCACCGCGCTTCATCAAGCCGTCGTCTTCTCGACTATTAACCAAGGTATTTTGATTGCCGAACTTGTTAAAAGGCTCGAACCCACTCTCCATCTCGCTGTCCGTCACCCGATAGATTGTTTTGACTACGCTTACGCCAACTTCCCATTGTTTGCCTGTTTCATGTTTTTGTTTTGAAAGAACGAGCTTGCCACTCGACTCGAACCGGATGAGGATGTGTCATGCGAGCTCAGTAGGCGAGTATCGATGAATTACTACGGCATGGGGCGAGTGGGAGGGTTGAGCATACTCATACCACCGCATATTACTCACTTCTGTGCCTAGGCTAGGCTCCAAGGGGGCACTACCCCGCCGGTCGTTGGAGAGGCGTAGTTCACTTAACCCTTCAACGCTCGGAGGCAACAACGAAGCCATGCGGAGTTATTTATTCCTTTTAAGGTGCTAGCAAACGATATCAAAGCGGAGACTAGGAACCTAAACCGGAGAAGCTTCCACCTCGAATTTACACATATCCCGCCCTCTGTCGATGAGATAGGAGACGATAGGTATTGCCCTCAAGTGCTTAACTACCGGTCCGCTCCATCTCCCCCACACATAATTGAAGGGAGATCGCCATGCCAAGGTTTCCATGGAGCTCCGCAGTCACGGCATCTCGGATCTTTTGCTTGAGATCGGGTGGTGCTTCCACCCGAGTAACGACGGTGATGAATTTTCCCCTATTGAAAGACACAACTCCACCGGTCTTGGCAGAGTCAAGTAGGCGGGTGATTGCTGGCAATAAACGCTTCTCCAATATTTTTCTGAAGTCCCCCAACTCCTCGCGGCTCATGCTAGGGGTGCTTGTGGTGCGGCCCCCTTGGTCGGAAGCTTCGGTTTGGGCGTGCGTTGCCATAGGCCACCGACTATCTCCCTGAGATGGGGCCGAGGTGCCGTCGTTGCGATGAGGATTCGTGGACGGGGCGAAGGTGGCAGTGATATCGTAGTAGCCGTGAGTACCTGAAGAGAAGTATACCTTTATATATTTAGGTGCTAAGGGGTGATGGATGTCAAGACCAGTGTAATGCCAACCTAGATATCCGAAGAAACAGAACACTCGACTTGGAGAGAGGGAGAGAGTAGAAGCAATCGCCGCCTGCCTCATATACCTAGATCAGTATGGGGGAAATGAAGGGATGGTTACGCAGCACATTCGGAAATCTATGTCGCAAGATGATTGATTATCCGCAGACCAGTGAAAATTCTTGTGCCACCAACACCGGCCCTTACAGGATGATGTTCAAAGTATCCCCAGCCTTGCACTACGCAGCACTGCATTCGAGGGCTTGTTGTGTTTGGTACTGGTCACATGATGGATCTGTGACTATGGGCTATGCGGCTCTGTTGACGTATCCGTTTGTCACTTGATAACTCGAGTTAGAACCTGTACACTACTTCGAGCCTTGTGTGACGAGATATAACCGCCGAGGAATCTAGTCAAATCCCTGTTCCCGCCCCCGGGCCCGCCTGCACTGGCTCCATGTGGGAGTTATGACGGGAATGAAGTTGGCCCGCGCCGTCTAAGACACCACTCAATTAGGTGCAGTCGCTCCCCATCACCACGTGGACTGCGACCATCTGCCGACCTTTGGCGCCGGTGCCTTGGGAATTATAGTGCCCAGTAACGGTCGAATCAGTCATTACCTCTGCACTAGCCCTGGTGATGGCTTCAGATGCTAGGCCGATTCTATACCGTTATACGGGGCCCTTGGTATATTTTCGGAGACGCCGCGCTTCGCATTTTATAAATTGCCGTATTCTACGTCGTCCCGTCGTTACTTCCATGAGCAGCCAGATCGAGGCATAAACATTATGCTTCCTTGACAGTTCAAGTTGTAAGTTATGTGACTAATACTGTTAGTAAGAAGTTGTCCGTATAAGCTTCCCGATCTTAGTCTATTTCGCTGTCTATAGGTACGTGTCTCTAATAGTACTTCCCATGCTTTTCTTAACAGACCAGACGATGAATATCAGCACACTGCCACTAACATTGGCACGTCACAAATTTAGGGTAATGCAACTATATAAGGTGAGAGGTATCGAGACTTCCAGATATTATCTAAGAATCATTCATAAGCATACGACCTCTTCGTCATTGTCTCCTAATATCATACTCCTGTCTCGTTGCGCCATTCAGAGCACAAACTTCTTCCCAAGCCGTACGTCCCCAAACCATTCCAGCAACATCCCCACCACATAGCTCTTCGCTTAAAAGCGTCACGTTCCACGTATTTCCTTCCCAACATCTGTCTAAAGGCAAGTCCGTCCCGTGCGTAATACCGAACACAATCCTAACCAACGGCCGAATGTCTCCCCGGGTATCCATCTCCTTGGCGCACTTAATGAGACACAGCCGGATGATATCCTCAGTGCGTTGCTCGAGGCGCCGCTCCGTGATAATCGTGTAATCGCGTAGCTCGGGGTTTCTTATGGCCGCGAGCGAGGATCTGTACGCTATTGAATAGCGCTCCATGGCAACGCCGAATTTATTCATCGCGTACAAGACGTAATCCGCGAAGCGTACAGCCAGGACGTCCTCCCAAGGGGTGTCGGCAGGGAGATTGGGTACTACACGGCTCGGCCCTGTGGGCTGCTAAATGGCCTCGCCGGTGGACAGTTCCAGCGGTGACAAAGGCTAATCTAGAGGGACCTGGTCGGCTAGGGTGAACCAAGACTCGTCGAAAGATTTCTTCAAATTCGTAACTTGTGTTGACAAATAGTTGTCTATCTATTCGTTTGCCTAGTAACAAGTGTGTTTCCCTCTAAGTATTGAGGTTTGTCTTATGGCTCGAACGAGTTCTTTCATCTTTCGAGTATACGTATCATTTTAACTCTTGAGCACCTAGACGGAATACTCTTATTGTTTTCTGGTACGACATTTCAGCGATTCGCTCGTTAGTATTGGTTAGGAGCTATTGGTAGTAACCAATATCACGTGGGGATCGAGGGAGCCACTACACCTTAAACAAACATCAAGATAATGGGCTAGGTTACACATATTTGAGAGGTAACCCTGGAAAAAAGCCGAACCTTATTGGGTTGATTTAGTTGTACCATGGGCCGCATACTTTATATCTAACATCACTGCATAGAAGAGTAGAACAAAGTGCTAATTTTGCTGGCTAGTAATTATATTACTATTGGTCTCACCGAAATAACCGCAACCATTGAACTCATATTCTCATATCCCCGTACCCGATCATGGCCTCGTGCTATATTAGAAACTGACCTATTGTCACTAAGAGACTAGCGCAAAGCGCATTCCAGCTCCAGTTGATGATACTATTCGCCGCGTTCACGTCATTCCCGAAGCCTCTTCCCTGATACCCAAATGTTACATTCTGCACAACTGCGGGATTGTAACAGTTGCCACCCACAATGTCAACATCTCGGAGGTCATCGGCATGGACGAAAAACATGTACTGTTTCTGATCAATACCCTCAAAGCCCGAAGTGTCATACGGGAATAAGTCCGTGCTATCAGTGGCAGTTGTATTCCGGAGGAATATACACTGGACTTGGCCGGGGTAGTCTTTCACGAGCTGCGGGTAGTCTTTCATTACGTCCGAGTTTGTGGTGTCACCCATAAGTACAAACTTTCGCTGCGGGTACGTCTGGAAAATCTTGTCTAAGAGAGCTTTGCGAATCGATAGCGTGGCAGACACGTCAGAGAAGTTGAGCGGCCTCGTATCGAAGGAACCGAGAGGGTACGTTTTGTAGATGAACTCCATGTAATTTCTCGTGACTTGCTCTGGGGTCGTTGTGAGGTAGTGAAAATGGAAGTTGTCGATTGTTGCAGACCAGTTGGCATAGATCTCGGGCATATTCTCCCACGGCACGAATGGCCGTGCGAATGAGTTAAGGAGCCCCTCCTTTGGATCATAGATCTTGGTGATGCGGAGGATATCATCGATATCTGAAACAATAGTGAATCCGGTTGGGGGAACCAAGTAAGCTGTGGCGTTGCCAATGCCCGTCCCGTTTGTGTACTAGCTCACGCAATGGTAAGAGGTTTGTTTATATATTAAAGCAAAGTGGCAAAGTGGAAAGAGAGGATAATAATACATACCACATTAAGTGACTGTATCTGATTGGTAGCATTTCCAGCGATTAGATGGCCGCCATCAGGCCCCGTGGTGTTTTGGAGAGTCAACCAAGCATCAAAGTCGCCTTCAGAGGTCGTATTATACGGTAAATCAATGGATTGCACACCGCCTTTGGCGTTGACCACACCACCGCTTGCATTTGGACGGACATAGACGTCATTTTGAAAGTTCACGGTGACACTGACATTGCCCTGTTGTACGACAAATATAGAGGCTGTGAAATTTCGTGCCTGGTCCTGCTGATTCGCGGGGAGGTCGTCAATATCGACACCAATGAGGAATTTGTTGGCTAAGTCGTCAAGTTTATCCTGGGTGATATTAGGCTGCTTATATACGTTCCCGTGTATCCGGACATTCCATCCTGAGTCCGTCCAGTTTGCGTACCCGGGTATGTTGAGGGCCTGGGTTGGTGTTGCTTTGAGGTCATCGTCGTCAATGTCCAACGCCTTTTCTACATCTTCACCAATAGGAAAATCCTGGAAAAATTGAGGTACGCCGGATGCAACGTAGCTGGAAACGTCACTCCCAAGGCCACTTATGACGCTGTTAATGTAGCTTCCCGGGTCAAAGTCTCGGCGCGCAAGTGCCTGGTCGCGCTCTTCTAAGCTCGGTGCTGGTGTAATGATAGGATGTGCGGCACCGAAAACTTGGACCACGAAGAGACAGACTGGTAATATTCGCTTTAAAGCCATAATTAGATACCGGGAACTATTCCTAGAAACTGGTTCCCAGGCCCTGGGCCTCGTGACGAATTTTCAAGGACGAGGAGTAGCAGCTCGTATCGTGGGAAAATATTTGTGGAAGCGCAAGCTATTGGACCTTTCTAGCAACAGAAGCAATGGTCAGACCAATCTTAAGCTTTCTAATTGCTTTTCTCAAGGCAGGCTTGAGATTTCTGACCCAATTCCGACGTATTAATCTAGGGATTGCGCTTCGCCGAGGCTTGTCAAGGGGGTGTTCAGTTTCTAGGCACTGAAGGATTGGAGTCCGAGCTGCTGCTATATGCCTAGCGAATGGCTTGGGTAGGGAGACCTAGCGGCTTATAATGTTACTTTTCATAGGCGCACGCGGCATGATGCGTCTATATAAATAAAAACAATTCTTGTAATTCCGTCCAATAAGGCAGGTCGTAATGGCCGTAGGTAATCTAGCTATGTAAATCTATCAAACACCTATGACATCAGTATGCGCTCATCTGGGAATTGATCTTTGTTCCTGGCAGATCTGATTATGCACGCTAATCTTAATTTCTCCTAGCGTCACCTAGGGACGTCATATAAAGTAAGCCGATTTGGTATTACTATTTAAGTAAATAGAGTTGCCGTTGCTCCCCAGTAGGTCGGAGATTTAAAGTATGGTTCTATGGATTTCCTTGGATTGGTTACCTACTTGCATGGCTTCAAGGTCTGTGTAGTGGTGAGGAGCATTACAAAAACGCCACCTACGCAATATGCAGAAGCTACATATGCATCAAGTCCACGTGGGTTTTACACTAACACTACATAAACACATCACCTTACTGGGCAGAACTGGGCTATGCACGTACCTGTCAAACCCCGCTTGACAGTTCGGCGGAATATATAAAATTGTGCATGGTGTTTGATTTGAAAACTTTAGTCCAAGTTTCCCACGTTTATAGCACTTTTGTGCCTATATTCACTCACTTTATTGCCAGGTTTGACAACCATGTTCTACTAACGTTCTTGAACATGCTAAATTGCGCTGCCGGAGTTTATTTCTCACTGATGACGGTCTCCAGAGGCGAGAAGTCCACTTGAATTAGCCATCGAACTACTTAAGTAGGCAATATTGGCTTATCATTCTAAAATACCTTTTACTTATGGGGCTTAAAACAACATACCTTCCTAATTTCTACGCCGTGATTCATCGAATTGACAGTTCATAGCTGTATGGCATCTAGTAGAATTATAACTTGTCTGACAGTGCTCTCTTAGGCATTCATAGCTTTTTTTTTAAGAAGAGGCTGCTCTGTGACTGCCAGCCCGCGAGAAAAGAAAATAGCAATTCATGTCCTTTTGTATCTCGGCCTCGGTCTCCAGTCGCTGTGAAGCAAGCTGATGCATTGCCTAGATTGAGTTTCTGTACCCTTCTTGTCTGATCAATATGCATGGTATTCACGGGGCAATCCCACCTCATGATTGTCATGGTAACCCCATCTCGATCCAACCAAAGGCGATCCATAGACATGCGCATTGTATAGCGGAGGTTATGGTGCTATTTTTGTCATTCTTGCTGCTCATATGCTGCCCACATGCTGCTTCCAGTGTACTTTCTTGCACAAAATTTGCCGGTATTCGTGTTGTAATTAGGTCTCGAGATTGATGCTTCTTCCAAAGCGGGCATACAACTCGACCTTGAGCTGCTGCATCTCCTCCTTTGTTGTCCCTATCTTGTCCTCAAGCTCCAAAACCTGCTCCTCTATCCGCGATGTCGATTCGGCAAGCATTTCCTGGGCCTGCGATAGGGGTATATGAAAGAAGGCATCTCCTATTTTGTATCTGTACGTTGTCGGAGAACGGGCTTGTTAGCTGTGGTTTGGCTGGGTTGGATACGGCAGCCGAGTAGGCAGGACTGGGAAACGTGGGCTCACGGGACTTTCTCGTCTTCATCTGCAAGCTCGAGCTCCAGTGTCACATCATCAAGCTCCTCTTTCTCTTTCTACGTGATCGGGCGGTCGGTTAGCCTCTAGGCGCTCTCCTCGAAATCTGGACGGTTCGTACATTCTTGGACTTGAGCTCATCCTGGAGGTTCAGCTCGCGTTGGTGCAGGCGACTGAATTTGTTGATCTTGTCTTGGTCTTCGCGGCGCACTTCGACCTCGTCGCCAGCGGTCGCTTCATCGTCTTTGGTGAGCTAGAGAAAGAAAAGGGAGAATGGTCAGCCCGGGTTCAAGTAGGAAGTGGCAAGACATGCTCTGCATACCATGCGCCGGTTCATTTTGGGCAGATGTTGCGGTAGTTTGGTAGAATACTACAATTAAGTAGGGGAAAGAAGACGCCTAAGATCAATGTTGAGGGCTAGATTATCTAGGTAGGTACCTGATAGGCTCTAGGTACCTTGGGGTAAAAGTTACTTAATTGAGGGGCAGAGTACCTACCTACTCGCCTACCTAGGTACATAAGCTTGAGCACTAATTAGGTGTACCTAGGTACATAGAACAGGTACATAGTAGTGCCTACCTAAGGGTATCATAATAAAAGGTAGGTAGGTACCTAAGGTAAGATACAAAACGTGGGGCATCCCCCTGTATCTTCCCGAGATCCCCACAACTCCAAACATCTGGACCATTGAAATTATAAATACTTCACAACCTACAGGCACCGACATGCCTACCATGGATAATAAGTACTAAAGGTGGGTGGTAGGTAGAAGGTAAGTAGCTGAAATCGCTTGGGGCTTGAAGCCTTACTATTAGCTACGGTTGTCACATAAGGTAGTATTACCTAGCGCACGGAAGGGAATGTGTATGGTTAGGCTAGCCGGGGGTTGTATAGCACGACTAAAATAAAACCGTTTTTTTTTCTAATCTTTTTTTTTCTTCAGCACTCTATCCCCCATCCATGTTAGTGGTAGGTAGATGGCTCACAACTTACAAGTGACGGACGCGTAGGATATCAGTATCACAGGCCCAGGGTCAGGTTTGATTCGTTTCCCCCCCTACCGCCCTATTCTTTATGCTTGATGCTTGATCCTGTGCTTGATCCTGTGGTATGAAAACATCTCCTGTCTTGTTTTGCGGCAGACCAGTGTAACGCCATTCTTTATATCTGCCATTTGTTGCCGATCTCACTATCTCACTTTTACTTTCCCTACCTAGACCACCTTCTGCATCCGTCAAGCTCTCCGCCACGTTATAAACCCCGTGATATTCCGAGCTGGCTAGCGTTCTCGGGCAAAGACTGGCTTCAAGATGACCCACGAATATTCCAATCAAGACGACGACAGCGCCGACGAGATTCGTCCTGCTTTTCACCTCGGTCAACACGACTCAACACGGGTCGAGACCCTCACCAACATCCAGTATGGTCAAGTATTAAATTCAGGTGTAAGTGCTTTGCTTTGCTTTTTTTTTTCTTTTTCCCTCATGTCCCTTCGCTAGCCTAACAAAGCCGTAGTTCCAATTCATCACTACACCTATCACTAACGCTCATTTTCATGAGCGTATAGTGAAGCTGGTGGACGAGAGCTTAGTGCAAGCCGACGGCCAGCAAAAGCCCGGGTCACGCGTAGATCCTATCGTGACCCCCTTGACGCCAGAGGATACCACCCTCTTTCCGGAGGCGCACACGAGCGGCTTGGTCGGCTATGCGAGTCCTTGGATCGACTTATGCTCGCCAAATCATGCGATTGCCAGTATCTCAAGACAGGTGCTAAACCTCGAGGTGGATTATGCCAATTTTTGTGGTGTGAGAAGCATCATCGTCCCGGGCCCCAGGCAAGACAGCGCGCAAACCGGTAATGGCCAAGGAATTGCGCAATATGCTCGGGCCATACAAGAGGCGCTTTTGATCGGCACTCGCATCAACCTCATTATCCACTTGCCCATGTATCGCGAACCCGGCTTAGAAGAGAAGGTGACCCAACTATCCATTACGAATGGAGGAGAGAGTAAATCACACTCGACGAAGGAGATTGATATCTTCACCTCCTGGGACTCATGGCATGTCATACGTACAGTCTGCAACTATGATGCAAGGCTTTTCGTTGGTAAGCCCCTTTGTCTACTATTACCCACCTCCATTTTACTGGATTCTTTGTAACTGACTCACCCTTGAATGAAGGCTTGAGGGTGCCTCGGGTACTCCCCGCGAGGGAATTGCAAACGAGATGGTTTTCCGAGCCTCTCCAATATCTAACATACGGGCCCTCAACATTCCAGACAAACAAGGCCGGCCATCCATCCCTCGGCCGGGCCCACCAGGAGCTGGTCCACACATACATGCGCCTGAAGCATGCACCGTACTTCCTCCTCTGCGATGTAGGGCCAGAGCTCCAAGACGGGCCTGCAGCGGCGCAGCCCGTGGACACCTCATCAACGTCTGAGTTCCCAGCCCTGGGAGATGCCGCCACAACACAACCCGTTAAGCCTGTGCACAAGATCCAGGGCCACAACGCCTATCTCGCCTACTTCCGCCATCTCGAGCGCCAGCAAGAGCCGTATAGCGACCTAGAACTCAACACGTTAACGAATTTCCAGGACTGGCTGCAATCGCCCCTGCAGCCGCTCTCCGACAACCTCGAGAGTGTCACCTACGAGGTCTTTGAGGGCGACCCGGTCAAGTACAACCAGTACGAGATGGCAATCGAGGAGGCGCTTCGCGAGTGGTCCGAGCTGAAGAAACCCACGTCGTCGCCCGAAGGCGTCGTGATCGCCGTAGCCGGGTCTGGGCGCGGGCCGCTCGTGACACGCGCTCTCCAAGCTAGTGAGACCACCGGTATTCCCGTCAAGGTATGGGCGGTCGAGAAGAACCCCAACGCCTACGTGTATCTCCTGCGGCAGAACCAGACGGTGTGGGGCGGGCGGGTGACCGTGGTGAAAACCGACATGCGCGCCTGGCAAGGGCCCGTCATCTCCTCCTCCTCCTCCTCCGACAGCGCGGGCCAGCCCGTGCACGGCAAGGTCGACATCCTGGTCTCGGAGCTGCTGGGCTCGTTCGGCGACAACGAGCTGTCGCCCGAGTGCCTGGACGGGATCCAGCACGTGCTAGCGCCGGGGACGGGGATCTCGATCCCGAGCTCGTACACGGCGCACGTGAGCCCGATCGCCACGCCGCGGCTGTACGCGGACATAGCGGCGCGGCACGCGGCGGGCGGGGAGGCGGGGCTCGACGCCTTCGACACGCCGTGGGTGGTGCGGCTGTTCGCGCTGGACTTCGTGGCCGCGGCCCGCGTGCCTGATCACCCGCGCTTCCAGTGCGCGTGGGAGTTTGCGCACCCGCAGCCGCAGGCGACTATGGACGCCGTCGCGGCGCGGCGGTCCGGTGGTGTCGTCGGGGGTGGCGGGGGGAGCATGGCCGGCGGCGTGGGCGCTAATGACCACAACGCGAGGCAGTGCCACCTCACATTTGTGTGCCGGTCGCGCGGTGTCATGCATGGGCTCGCGGGTTATTTCGAGGCCGTACTGTACGCGTCTGAGGTCGAGGTCGACAAGGACGGGGACAGACCCATGGTGGAGCTCAGCACGTTGCCGGAGATGATCGACCGTAAGAGCAAGGACATGGTCTCGTGGTTTCCAATCTTCTTCCCCCTGAAGGTGAGTCTGATTTACTGATTTACAAGTTTCTAGGCCGCAGAATGGATTTGAACTGTGTCATCGTGTTGTTGTGTTACTAACATGCTTATAGCAACCCCTTTACTTCCCGTCCGACTCCGAGCTAGAGGTGACTATGTGGCGGCAGACGGACGATGCGAAGGTGTGGTACGAGTGGATGGTCGAGGCATATAGGTGGGTTTCAGAGACGGAGAGGATCAAGGTTGGTGGCTCAGATCTCTGTAGCAGTCGGAGGGTAGCGTGCTTGATGTGATGAGAGGGGCATTTGAAAGAGGAAAACAATCGTCATGAATAGGCGGATATCGTGACGGGGATGTAACGATGAATGACGAATGGGATGCGGCTTATGGAAAGGATTAAAAAAAGGGCTTCTGAGGTGGCGGGTATGAATGACACCACTATGGAACTTCGCTATCTGCAGGATCTAGACCGGCTTTCAGCTATTTTCATTGATTTGAAATGCCAGGTGGGAATCAAATTCTATGAATAGGTAGGATATAACAGCATGACACAATGGGCATGCTACCATCTACCGCTCTTCCATTGCACTGTTGTTATTGTTGCCTAGCCTAGAACGACGACGAATCAAGACAACTGCAAGACAACTTTTTTCCCCTTATACCTAAAACCCCAGTGACCTGATTCTCTATTTCATTTTGGTGCGGACTGTTGGTGCCAAATACTAGGCATTGCCCGGGACTGACTAGTGAGTTGATACGTCTCGAAGTCTAGGGGGAAGAGAAGCCAAATATGGCGTCGACCATGGCGTCCCAAATATTGTTGGCCTCCTTCTTCCCTGCTTCATTCACATGACCCCCTACTAACAAGCTCACCATTAATTCATCCCACATGCCACGCACACCGCAATTTTCAGTCCCAGTTTTTCTACATCATGTTCCTCGGGGTATCATCTCCCACATTGCCATCCTCTATACTCCATGCCTGGGCATGAATAATCTCATCCCTTCTCATCTTCTGAGGCCGATGTGGTTGTTCATCTGTGTTGTTCGTGCATCTCTCGCTAGTGCTAGCCTTCCATCTGCACATCACCCTTGTCGGCGCGCTTGATCCATAGAACGTTGTTGCAGCGGATAAGGATCTGGCCGAGGTCGCTCGTGAACTTCTGGTCGATGTACTCTTGCGCGTTTGTGAGCTGGATGTTGAAGTAGCCGTCGATGGACACAAGACGGCCCTTGTATTCGGTCTCGCCCCACTTGAGCCTCACGACGATGTCCTTGTTGACGCTGCGCAAGACTATTAGCACGTCTCTTTGTATCTATGAGGTAGATATGGCCTGATTTGGCCACGCAGGGAGCGTGGCAGGCGGGGTGCGCGCGCGCTGTCAATTGGAAGAGAGGACGTACAGTTCTTGCAGCATAGGCCGCGGGTTTACGGGCATGAACTAAATTACAAAATTTTAGTTAGCTAATAGTGCAATGGGGAATATAGTAAAGGGAAAGGGGGGAGGAGCATTTACACTCATGTTGGGCGGTCTTGTTGTCTCGTCGCGTTCGGTTGAAGGGAGACAGCAGCGTGTCTACTTGGTAAGTAATTGTTGAGGCTGAAGATGAACGGTATCCAAGGCTGGGTTTTAGATTGGGCATCTGGTTAAGCTACCCAGGTAGGAATATAAGTGCCCAGTAACTAACCGGATTGGGAAATGGGTGGAGTAAAACGCATTTGTATTAATCCCAGGTACAGCATACATACAAGGTAGGTACTAGTATTCTGTCGACGGCACGTTTAAAAATAATATATTAAGTAATCAAACTTTATGCTAGTTGCGCTAGCTAATTACTCTATTGGGTTTCCTACTGGTATCTATTAATCTCACGAAGTGAAAGCCGGTGGTCTTAATCTTAGTCGCGGGCCGCATAAGGTCCTAAGGCTGACGGGAAGACACCAGCAGGGGCTGGATCAACTCTAAGCTCAAGATTTGAAACTGGGAGATAGAGTTAGGCGAGATCGATATGTTCTTACTACACCAACCGTCTGACATGAGACTGTCACGATAATACAGGGAGAGAGGCAATAGTGTAAGAGAATCCTTAGACCAACATTTACAAGTCAGGGCCTAAACGGCAAGGTTGTAAAACTGCATTTCCTCAACGCATTAGGCCTTCTTCGTATCTTTAAGCGGGGGGCTTCATCTATAGCTGCCAACAGGACCGACACAAAATCTCGACTAGTTGCGGTAGATGGCCTGTCTACCTAGGTAGGTCCCCGATTGCCATAGACTGCCCAAGCGCCGTAAAGCCTGGACATGTAAAAGCAGTCTTCGCACAAGCTTTCTCCGTGCAGAGTTTCCTTTGTCATAAGCCTAGATAGCTAGACCTTTGTAGTACTCGCTACCTAATAAATAGGTAGGTAAGCGAGCGTCTACAATACTGTAAATCTATTACAGGTTGAAGTAGATATATAGATCTTCGTTAGATGGGCCTCGGGCTAGGTATCTTGTCTGCTTCTATTCATAAAGATGGCGACCAGAGTTGGGGCATCATGCTCTCCTGATTTCCCACTTCAGGTCCTTGATGCTGACCTCGTCGTTGGCTTTCTCGTCGTAGTCAAACCACTCACCCTCCTGCAATTCAATACCTTCAAACTTGGTGCCAGAATCGGTACCTTCGGCTAGCCACTCGCCCTGGGTTTATTATTTAAAATGAGCTTCTACTGATGGATATGTATGAGGAGAAAGGGGGGTACTCTACATCTGGCGAGAAGGACGTAAATTCTAGTCCTCTGCAGTCGAACTCGATGATTGTCTGCCGCGTAGGGGGTTCGCTCTGCTCATATGGCTTTGGTGCAATCTTTACGGAACAGGACGACTCCCTCTATGGGTTCCGTTAGATGGCGACGGCTTTGAGATAGGGTCGAATGTGGTTAACGGACCTTACAGTTCTTGCACTTCCACACAAAGTTTGCTTCACCCCTACTGCCACTCAACTCATTTACCTCCTGTAGCGGATATCAGAAATATGTATTAAGAAAAGCGGGAACAAGATGAACAGAAATCGACTTACGAAGCGACTAACTGCAATTGCATTTGCATGTGTCTCTCGACAGGACGTGCATTGCACCATGAAAGTATACCAGAATGGGCTGGCCTCGGTATCCTTCGGCCGCAGGTTGGTCACCCTGTGCTTGTCATTGCCTTGTTAGAACAGAGCCGTCCATCGTATCACGAGATCTAAAAGGAGCCACTAGATAGAAATATAACATACCCATTCAACTCCGCCGTCAAAGTAAGCGCATACATTATTTATGTGGCGTTTGGCTGGGGTTTGGACGCTAACTCTGCTGCATGTTATGAGGAAGAAGTTGTGTTTGTGCTGAGTTGGAGCTACTTGAGGTACTTGCTCTATTTGATGTCCTGTACAGCTGTATTTATTTTAGGTATACTCCGTATGCTACTACCTATGTAGGTACCTACCTAACTTCACACCTACCTAAGCTACGATGCAGTGATTTTCAAGCAGCTGGCAACAAATGGAAGCTTGGACGTGAGGAGCTGGGGTAGGTACTTAGGTACCTCTAGCATATGCCTTAGGTAAGTATCTGGCCTGCACACAAACCGCAACCCCCCGACAGGGCGGGTCATCGGATCATTAAAGTTATCAGGTTATCAGGTACCTACCTAGGTACCTACGATAGTGGATAGCGTAGGTAAACCGCAAACCACTATTTTTCGGGGAGAAGTGCATCACGAAGCCAGCCGATACCAACAACCCGGCCTCTCACCCTTCCCCGTCTCGTCCTTCGCCCTTGGTCTTTCGTCATGGCCAATTGACCGCCATGGCCCCCCAGCCCGGCCCCCTATTGGTCCTGTCCGTAGTCCCGACGACATGCCCGAACTATGCAGACGTTGTGGTCCCGTGCTGCTCTGGCGCAGTCGTCCTGCCGCTGCCGAATCTGCTCCCACTCGACCAATGCCTTAATCCGACGGTCGACTAGCGCTTCCTCGAGGCGAAGGCTCACCGTGGCTGATGTCTTTACTGCCTGCTACACGACCATTCTAGGCACGGCCACCATCATCGACGCCCGCCGAAAAAACAGGAGACGGCAAGCGCTTGATAGAGAGCTAGACCGTACCAGGGCCTCCTTGAAGCAATTGGCTGCCGCGAGTCCGCCGAGCTCTCTAGATGGGCAAAATAGCACGTCAGATGGGGAAAAATTTTCTCCTCCGGGTTGGCTATCAACGCGCGTGGACGGTCGATCCACGCATGAGGCAGTCCGCCCGCTTCTGGAAGAGCTCGGGTCGCTCTACAACATGACATACCGACCCCCCGCCCACGTACCTTGGATCCAGGACCAGATTAACTGGGCTGATATCGAAGCCTCTATAGTCATTGAGGAGCAAGACCCGAATGCTTGGCGGCGGGGCCCCCGAACCCACCGTGAGATGACAGACTTGACCGTAACCGTCGTGGATCTTGTCGACGAGCTGCTCCGACGTGCCCAGACACACGCAAGTCACCGACCGCAAGATATATCACCAATAATAGACGATACTAAAGAGGCCGTTTTGACGGAACTCGAATATCTCAGACAGGAGAATGGCTACCCCGGCTACATGTTTCCGTCTAACGATCCCGAATATAGTGCGCGCATACGGGCTCGTCTGAATGGGTCCATACGCCGCATCTTTAACCAAGCCGTCTCGTCGCGAGAGACGGTAGGGAGGATTGGCTACAACTTGCTCACTGCCGGCGTGCCCCCCACCATCCATACCTACAACACTCTCATCGCTGGCTTTAATCGTATCCAACGCCCCGATCTCGCAGAAGCTGTTATCGATTCCTACCTGCACCGGACGAAATGGCCTGCTACGATACAGACTGTCATCTGTTTGTTAAACCATTACCGACGGCCTGGTGGGCGGGAGGGGCTGCGCGAGATTGTCCAGAGGATGAGGGGCGCGGTAGATGATGGTCTGCACCTTAGCAGCAACAGTGGGCGTACTCGAAAAAAGGCAAGAGGCGATGCTGCCTTTGATCATCTCATCAGAGGCTGGCTATACCACGAGGATGTAGGCATCGCATGCATGACATTTGTGGCTTGTCTACGACAGGGTGCGTCTATACCAATTTCCACTTCGCAGGAGCTTTTCAGGAGTTTTCTAGCTACTGTCAATTTTCAAAGCGCGCGGAAATTGCTTATCGGTATCGCCCGGAACTTTGACAATTTCAAGTGGTACCTATCGTATATTGTTGAAGATAACGCGATAGCCGCAGTCCGGGAACTCTTACATAGCCTAGGCCGGGTCATTGACATTGCCTGGCTACCTCTTGGTGAAATATACGGTCAAAACTACGAGAAATATGCAGCAGCAACGATATCATTAAAGTCGACAATTAGCTTCCTAGACGCGCAATTAGAAGCTATTTCAAACACAGACACAGCCCCGCTAAGCACACGAAGTCCGACGACATACCAGAGAGCCTACACTAGAGTGGCAAGGATTATCTCTATCGAAAGGAGATGCACTGATCTCGAGGAGAAAACCCAGTATCTTGCTGCCGCATTGAGGGCTGGTATTATCTACGTTAAGACCGGATATGACATCGATCCTAGATCTGTCCTACTTTCTGATAAATTTACCAGTCCAGCTTTCCTGGAGCAGCGCCTCGCTTTACGTATAGCGCTTAGCCACATAAACGTATATGATGACATAACGAGGGAAGATATCACATCCCAATTATTCCAACGGATCCCAAACCCAGATCTGATCCGCCAGTTAGAGGAAACAGGGTACTGTCAGAAGCTGGATCGGCGGGTTCTAGTGTCCCTCTTCGCCCCTGGCGCGGTATCTCCCATAGCTAGCGAAGAGGAGATAATTAGTGACTTATATCAGCAACTTGAACAACAGGTTCAAGCTGCTGAGGACTCTATCAGAGCACTACTTTTTACTCTTCTGTCGTTCAGGAAACAGAGACAGGCCCTCCATTATTACCGTGGTTACTATAGAATACCTTTGCGAAGCTTAGCAGGATACATTCGTGGAAGTGCCGACAATCACTGGCACAAAGATATAATATCAACGAGCTCGCAATATAACGAGCATACAACCCACGGCGTACTAGAATCCTTACTACAACTTGAGTCACAGCAAGTTACGTCTCTAGATCATTCCGTGTCGGTTGAACCAGACTACTTGGGAACTGAACTTATACAGGGTCCTACGGAAACCTGGAGAAGCGCGGGTCAAGGTGAAGAAGGCCCGCCTCTTCAACATGGCTCGCTGGGATAGCGTGTATAGTACAAGAGTAGGATTCACGGGAATGGCTAAAATAGGTGCCTTCCGCCCGGGAGAAATAAGATAAGAGTGTATAAAACAAAATATATATGATGAATGCCTGCGTATTCTACGGAACAGGCGTGCATACCATAGACATAGTGCAAACGCTACCAACTACCTCGTTGGGTATCTAGATGGGCATTGTGCTTGAGGTTACATTACCGACTCATGTGTCTGACCATCTCCCTTGCTCTGCCAAGTATGCAATAGTGTCATGGGAGATAATAATGGTCGTGTGGGAGATCTAACGTAGGTACTGTACTGAAAATGTATTAATAAAAATACGGATTGTCTCTCTGGCTACTATCGCTAGATGGATAGACAACGAGAAGGAGGTGGGTTTCGTATGGTGGAGTGATCCAATGCAGCGACAAGGCTGACGATCTACAGAGTCTTGCCGGATGGTTTCGTCAAGGTGACTTGGCGAGTCTGCGTTCAAACAGGCACGTGCTACACCGGCGATACAGCGGCGAAAGCTGATGATTTGCCGGGTCTCCGCCTGTGCCGGACGCGCCAGATCTCAATGACCTCCCAATTAGCCAATCAGGGGCTCTCACTACCGACACGCTCCGCCAGGGGACCGTTCTGTTGGCTGATCATTTCCAGGTACCTACCAACGAGCAGAGTTTAAAACTGGTACCGCCGGGTACGGAGGTTTGACTGTCTGTACAGTATATGCGTGGTACTTAGGCGGAGCTTCTATGTCACTTCAAGTATTCCAAGTTCAAACAAGAAAACTGAGATTTCCTATCTTTCCGCCCCGACGAGCGAGCGAGTTTGCGTGTATGAGTTATATTGATTGTGACTGGGTCGAGTCATTGGTTATAGGCCTTATACACCATCTTCACAGCACTTCGTAGCGAGCCTCCGACCTTTTGCTTATCTATACACTTACACCACCACCATCCGGTAGCACTGACTGCAGGATAGGGGGTTGAGATAGTTATATTTTCACCTGCGCTCTTTCATAATATCCATTTGTTTCCCCCCCAAGGTCTCTACCTAGGTAGGCATTGCGTCAGTAGGTTTCCTACTCGCCGTTTATGCAGTTTATTCCTTATTTTCTCCATTGTAACCTCCAGTTTCCCATCATTGGTGTCATAATATCAGGATTCCATGGATGGAACCACAGATCCACTATATATTATCGCCTCTGGGTAGCGCTAACCCGCCTTAGAGCGTTGTATCTATAAACTCTACGAACACGGTTTCTAGCTAGCTAAGCTACCGATATATCTGAGAAGCCGAGACCTGTCTTCGATTGGCTTTATGCCGACTGCCATAATTAAGTTCGAAGCTTCTCAACTAAAAAGAAAACGCGTCCCTTCGTTCGCCATATAAATTAGCCATTGTTCCTAACACACATAGCTTCCCCGGCTACTGTTCTAGATAAGCCTACTACGCCTACGTAAGAGTAAGCCGAGGTATTCTCGTCATCAGTCTTCCTTGAGCGCGCACACCATCTCCCCGTGAGAAAGAAAATTCCAAAACCGCCGCAGGTGCGAGATGAAGTTCGGTAGAAGGTAGCTGTGCCTCAAGCCTCTACAAAATTTACTCTTGGTTGTTCCACGCTCACGAAACATCGCAGTCTTCCCTGGAACCAAGTCCCTGAGTGGGCATATGCCTATATTGATTACAAGGGCTTGAAGAAACTGATTAAGTCGGAGGCGGCGACGGCAAAGGCTGGAAAGGATGTAGATATGGCAGGTGTGCAACCCCTTAGCATTAGGGTCTGATAGATCCTGGCGTATCCCCTAACCACAAGCTACAGAGTTCCTGTTCGCTCTGGATCGTAATCTAGAAGACGTTGACTCCTTCTACAACAAAAAATTTGCTGAAGCGCATCGCCGCCTCAAGCTTTTGCAAGACCGATATGGCCCGAGTCCGGAGGTCTTGGCCGAGCTCGACAATCATGAGTTTGAAGAGTTGAAGAGTGGCTTACTTGAACTACGGAATGAACTTAAAAATCTACAGTGGTTTGGCGAGATTAACCGGAGAGGATTTGTTAAGATCACAAAGAAATTGGACAAAAAGGTACCTCAAGCAACGGCAACGCGAAATCAATATATCACTACGATGGTCGATCCCAGACCTTTCGCAAAAGATACTACCGTTGTACGACTTATTAACGAGATTAACAAATGGCTCTCAATCCTTGGAGATGCCGAGAATTTCGATGATAATACGCCAGATGTCTCCTCAAGGTCAGTCCGATCGCTCGGAAAGATGACGTCGAAGGCCTTGCCCAGTATTCCGCAAACCGTGCTTGATACTCTCGATACAGCGATTCGGCAGGACAACGCGGACATACTAGAAAGGGCCTTACTGGAGCGCAAATTTGAGGCTTCTAAAGCAGAGTCACAGGCAATGCTGTTAAACCTACTTCAGCGCTCCATCTCATCCCAATCGATGGCTTGCATTGCCTACATCATCCCACAGCTCCGATCTCTCTACGACCCCGATGATCTAAACGGGCGCAATTGCATTCATCGATTGGTGATATATATTGGGCGCGCTCAATCCTCCACCGCTGCCGACTTTGAACCAAAAGCCACGGGTCACCATACAGAGCCTCAATATAATAGTCATTACGTTATGCCGAGCCAAGCTCCGAGTAGCAAAACTAGCTCTGAAAATAATGATTTAGAAGCATCTCCTGTACTAAGCGACTATAAAAAGAGTTTTATGCTTCTTTCTCATGTTCTTGGGTGTGTTCAGCTAGAACAGCGTTCCGCGTTAATTACCAGGGACTCACAGGGCCGGATGCCTTTGCATTATGCAGCACAATACGGGTCCGTCCTCTTGTGCGAGACGCTCATCCAAAAGATGAAGGAATGGGACCAGTTTGATATTCGGGGCGGTATTGACGCGCCTGAATGGCAGGATAACGATGGGAATGCGCCTTTTCATCTCGCGGTCCTTGGTGGTCACCCACTTACAACAAGATCCCTGCTGAAGGAAGAGTGGCCGCCAGGCCGGGATTATATTCATAAAAAGGCAGTTTTCAACTCTGGTTCTGTCCTGGCTATGGCTACTCGCTCAAATTTCGTCCGTATCGTCGAGATGCTCGTCAGGGCGGGTGTGGATATCAATTGGCAGGACGGAACCGGTGAAACGGCACTTCATATTGCTGCTCGCTTCGGCCACACCCAGTGCGCTCAAATCTTGATAGAGGGTTCGTCTGATCAGAAAGCCGATTTGGAGTTGACAGAGAGATCTTTCGCCTGGAATGCTCTTCACATAGCGGCCGTCGATGGCCATCTTCCCGTAGCTAAACTCCTCGTTGAGGCTGGGATCTGTGTTTCGACGCCTGACTCGTTTGGCTGGACAGCAAAGGAACACGCCACTCTGCGCGGCCATCTTGGTATCTCTGAGCTCCTTGCTCCTCACGCTACCATTTCCCCTGCTTCTCCTAGAACAAATGCCCTAGAGTGTAGTGAGTCGTCATCTGCTAGCGTCTCACCGCCGGCAGAATTTTCATCGCTTGAAGATAGAAAGTATGACACGAGTACTCGAATCACTAATCCGGTCAAGTCTTTTGGCCATCGGTATCTCAAGGATGAGTGTCTTGTCATGGTGAGCTTAGGTTCAATGGATATGCGGAAGGATGTCGAGCCTGTTAAGTTAGATCGCGTTCCATTGGCGGAAGCACACACCAACCAAGTAGACACGGCTCTTTCTGTAGTCATCTCAGCTCAGGGGGCGCATGGCGAACCGACGACGATTGACTTGCCGGTACACGATAATATCTCCACTGAACCGATGCTATTTTACACCTCAAATGCGTCTAAGGTCAAAATGCTCTTTGACATCATCCCGACCTATTCCGGACATAAGAAGAATAAGATCGGCCGAGCTGTAGCTCTACTGTCGTCTGTCCGTCCTACCGTCGGTACCAGTCGGATGAACTTACAGGGTGATATCTGTGTGCCTATCATGAGCCCCAATCTTGAGGTGATTGGCACAGTAAATTTCAACTTCCTCGTTATTACGCCCTTTACTCATCCCAACATGGAGATCAACTCTCAACAGACGTATTGGAAGAAGCTAGCCCCGACTATGGTTATCGGTCACCGCGGACTCGGCAAGAACTTCTTAGCTAACAAGTCACTGCAGCTAGGGGAGAACACGGTCTCATCCTTCATCGCTGCAGCCAATTTGGGTGCTCAATATGTGGAATTTGATGTCCAGCTAACTAAGGACCACGTTCCTGTCATATACCATGATTTCCTGGTTAGCGAGACGGGCATCGATGCCCCGGTACACACGCTCACTCTCGAGCAGTTCCTTCACATCAACGATGGAACCAATGGTAGGACGCGAGCGGGCTCGCCCGAGAGACGCCAGCCCGATGCCAACGGAACCCGCAAGGGAGAGTCTGGGCCGAAGCAACGATCTCTCTCCGTAGACTTCTCCAACAAGAGTAGAGACACGTCCCTTGATGAGCGGATGAAGTACACGCTGAACTTCAAGGAGAAAGGATTCAAGGCCAACACACGTGGCAACTTCGTGCAGGCACCGTTCGCGACGCTAGAGGAGCTGTTCAAGAAGATTCCGGAGAACGTGGGCTTCAACATCGAGATGAAGTACCCGATGCTCGTGGAGAGCGAGCAGCACTACATGGACACGTACGCGATCGAGCTGAACTCGTTCTGCGACACGGTGCTGGCGAAGGTGTACGAGCTGGCCGGGGGACGGCACATCATCTTCAGCAGCTTCAACCCAGACATTTGCCTGTGCCTCAACTTTAAGCAGCCCAGCATCCCCATCCTATTCTTGACCGACGCCGGGGGTGCGGAGGTCAGCGACATCCGCGCTAGCAGCCTCCAGGAGGCCATCCGCTTTGCTGGCCGTTGGAACCTCCTTGGTATCGTCAGCAATGCCATCCCCTTTGTCCACTGCCCCCGCCTTGTGAAGGTAGTTAAGCAGTCTGGCCTGGTATGCGTCAGCTATGGAGCAGAGAATAATAACCCGGATTTAGTGCAGGTAAGTTTAAGCTGGGTTAATTCCTATGCTGTAGTCTCCTCTTCCCCTGTCCCAGCTATCGTCAATGATATATACTTTTATAAACCTAGTCCTGACCAGACATATAGCTCCAAGTGAACGAGGGTATAGATGCGGTAATAGTTGACAGTGTTCTAGCAATTCGTCAAGGGTTGACTAAGGAGAATTAGAGGGTAGTAATGAATACCTAGCTCGCTAGAAACCTTTGGCATGTTAGACGGATAGAGTCAATGGATTACTTGCTAGGTATGATGAGGGTTCCCCTAATGATATCTATGTTTTATAAGTTAGGTACTCAATTCAATTCTAAGGTTTTTCTCTCCAATTGTCTATCTATGAGCCACTTTAAGAGCTGCTTAGAAGCTGCCTAGGTGTTACAATATGTAAATACTGGCATGCCCCATATTCTCTAAGCGTGATACGTGATATCTCAAGAGATCAAATCACTCATTCAATGTTTTATCGATTATATAGGTGAGTACCACAGTATGTAGTAGACTCATGATTTTGTGGGGCTATCAACCTAGTAGGTACTTGGGTACTTTATTCATTCACCAGCTGGCAAATAAGTTTGTGGCAAGTGGCAGGCTTGGTATCGGTAGCCCTTGACAAGTCATGGGTCATAGGCGTGTCTGGCAGCAGGTGCTGGCAAGCTGGAGAACTCTGCTCTTGCCATCATCAGCAGCGGCGAACCTGACAAGACAGGCAGACCCAGATCGCGGGAGAGATGCGGCTGCCACCAATCTTCTTCCTCCCCGGTGCAACTCTCTCAATGCGGATCGACTGACCAATCTCCATCTTTCCCTTCTTCCCTCTTCCATTTCCCATTCCCATTTTCCCTTTTCTTCGCATGGGCACAGCATAGCATTCATTGTGCGTAAATGCTACGGCCTCTTGTCTAATTTTCAATCTACTAATATTTTATACTCGATCCCACGATTCCATGCCCCATTTCGACGCTGGCTCTCCATTATCGCCACCTGCCCTCGTCAAATTCCCACCGTCATCGGCCCAGCGGTAACCACCAACCCACTGGCCGCTCCCGGCTGGCCCTACTGGGCTTGACCCGTCTTAAGAGATAAGAGTCCCCTGGTCTCGGCGAGAGTCGCATGGTCATGACAATGGCACTGCAAACGCCTGCGTTCGCAAGTGTGGCTGCCACCGTCAGTGAGTTGTGGCCGTCCATAGCCAACACGTTGGCTACTCCCTTCCATGCGCCATCATCGTTGTCTTCCAATGCGCGGCATCCAGCCTTGCATGCGCGTTCCTCTTCCCGTTCACCGCAAGCCGGGGCTATTCAAGACACAGCAAAACCCGCCCAGTCCGTGACCGCCGCTGCTGCCGCTGGTGGTGCTACTAGTCTACCGAGGTTTGAACTCCCCGACTTCCTGCGGGACGCTCGCCATGACGCCGCTCTTGCACCAACTCGTCTTCCGCGCCAGACCATACCTACTCCATTCGACATACGCTCGTCTATGTCTGCCCTGCCGCGCGCTGCCTTGCTAGCGTCGAGTCCCCTCGTCCATCGCCTATATCCCCAGCGCATGCTTCTCCGATCCGTGTCTACCTCGACCGCCGGCCTCCGTGGAATTCCTCGCCCATTTCCTGCAGCATCCCCCTTCCAACGAAGATCCTTCCAGACCGGTGGGCTGTCAAGGAACCTCCTCGCCCATATGGAAGAGTCTGCAAACAGGAACCCTACCAGCGCCACTGCTCAGAATGCTTTCTACCAGGCCCTCCTAAAGGCGAACATGCCTGCCATCATCATCGAGAGGTATCAGTCTGGCCGCTTTGCTAGTAACTCTGCCGCCCTCGATGCCTACCACAAGGCCCTCGGTATGCTTGCGCCCACGGCTGGCCAGGGAGGCCATGTCGAAGATATCAACGAAACCGTCAAGAAGCTACCCGGTAACCTCACTCCAACTCAGATTCAAGCTGTGACCCAGGCTCTCGCTGCTCGTTCCCACGGGGCTAACCTCGCTGTGTCAAAGGACCAGGGTACTCAGGCCAGCGGTACTAAAGATGGGCCGCTTCATGTTGTTGTTGATGAGACGGTTGGCAATAGTATCTTTCGTTGGGTTCGATTTGTTCTCTGGTTTTGCCTTACTACCTACGTCACGCTTGTGGTTATTACTATGGCCATCGAGGGTATGAGTGTGCTTAGGCGACCTGGCGGTAAAGTGGAAAGCGAAGTCAAGGCGGAACAACAGAAAGCCCGTTTCAGTGATGTTCACGGCGCCGATGAAGCCAAGGAGGAGCTACAGGATATGGTCGACTTCTTGCGCAACCCTGAGAAATACTCCCAGCTGGGAGGTAAGCTACCCAAAGGAATTCTCTTGGTTGGTCCTCCCGGCACGGGAAAGACTCTCCTCGCAAGAGCCGTCGCCGGTGAAGCTGGTGTTCCCTTCTTCTACATGTCTGGTAGCGAATTCGACGAAGTGTACGTTGGTGTTGGTGCTAAGCGCGTACGAGAACTCTTTGCTGCTGCTAAGGCCAAATCTCCCTCTATCGTCTTTATTGATGAATTGGATGCTATTGGCGGCCGGCGCAACGCGCGTGATGCCGCTTACGTCAAGCAGACGCTAAATCAGCTACTGACTGAGCTGGATGGCTTCGACCAGAGCGCCAATGTTATTATCATCGGAGCCACAAACTTTCCCGAGTTACTAGATAAGGCTCTCACCCGGCCGGGTCGTTTTGACCGACATGTTACGGTTGACCTCCCCGATGTCCGTGGCCGCCTGGCTATTCTCCAACACCATGCAAAGAAGATCAAGGCAGAAAATGATGTTGACTTGAAGGCCATCGCCCAAACTACTTCTGGCCTATCGGGCGCTGAGCTTGAGAATATTGTCAACCAAGCTGCTGTCCATGCAAGTAAAAACAAAGCTAAATCGGTCGGGAAAATGGATTTCGATTGGGCTAAAGACAAGGTGATCCTAGGTGCTGAGAGGAAGAGTATGGTCATCAGTGCCAAGGAAAAGGAAATGACAGCTTATCACGAGGCTGGACACGCTCTCGTCAATCTATTAACAAAAGGCTCTAGTTCGACGTTATATAAAGTTACGGTTTTAGCTCGTGGTCCCACCCTGGGCCACACCGCTTCGCTACCCGAGATGGACAAGTACTCATATACTGTGGACAATTTTCTAGCTCAGATCGATATCGCTTTAGGAGGCAAGCTTGCGGAAGAGATTGTGTACGGCCCGAACCAAGTGACTAGCGGTGCTTCGTCTGTAGGTTTTTGACCGCCTTCCTTGTTCTACATACAATGCTAACCGTCTTGCCTAGGATCTTACTGCCGCCACACGAACAGCGTTCCGGATGGTTGCCTCCTTGGGTATGTCCTCCAAACTGGGGAATATGGAGTACGGCAGTCGATACGAGACTCTCAGTAGCGAAACGAAAGCTCTAGTGGAGGCCGAGGTCCAGCGAACCGTCAACGAAGCATATGAACGCGCACGGAAGTTGTTGATGGATCACCGTAAAGAGCTCGATTTGTTGGCCAAAGCACTGGTCGATTACGAGACTTTGAACAAAGAGGAAGTTGAGAAAGTGATACGTGGCCTGCCATTACCAGATCGGATGATTGTACCCAAGGGGCCAATGACAATTCCGGCTTCGGCGAAGGCCCCTTCTCCCGGTGATCCCGTGGAACCTGTTCCCAGTTCAGAACCACCTTCACCGCCACCACCTCCACCCGCCGTTGCGCCTTCTCATAAATAGACCTGAGAAGTTACCCATTGATGGATGTCAATCACGCTAATTTCATTATTTGCATTGCGTGGGGCCATCTATTATCCCCGAAACAGGCATAGTATGAGGCATAGCATAAAATACAGCGGAAAAACAGTATTTGAAGGTATAGCGTTCGGCTGTTAGCCAACACATCGAGGGCGTGCTCGGGTCACCACAGTTTCCCGGAGCCTGCAAGTTAAAGGGAATGAGGCCAATACAGTAGTCGTTGAAGTAAAATCGAAGGTGCCCTGTTTAGCTGGGAATTAGCGCGAAAGGGGGCTGTCCTGGCGTGGAGTTCTGACCCGTGATAAAGTGATAGGAAGGATCCAGGTATCTCGCTTCGCAGGACTACAATAGCAGACGCATAGGCACTATTCTGTATTATCTACTGAAATCGGACTACTAACTGGTCTGAGTTGTATAAAAAACAGTTCACCCGTCTCCTTTGTCTGTAGAGGACATGAAAGTAAATATGGATAGAGATAGCATTGTGGGATGAAATAGACTACTTGCATGACGTACGATATTCGTATAGTTGTGATGGTACGAGACACGTGCAGGATTACACTCAATTATAATCTAGCAGTTGGGTAATCAATCATATTATGGATTGGCATGAATGCCAGCGGTACGGAATTCCAGGTACGCAGATAATTAAAGAGCACAGATGAGGCCCGTAGATCCGTCTGTAAAGTAATATTGTCAGCTATTCTAGAATCACCAGTGTAGTTGCTACGAAATTAGATAGCTAACAAATCTATAATGGATTTCAGGTTATCTCGTCACTGCCCAATAGATATTGAATATACGATTAATAGATTGTAATTTAGAAAAGCAGTATTCCAAGAGATATCTCAAGTCTGTTAGAATCTAAACTAAGAATCATTCTCTTATTTATCCGGCGAAATAGGATTGTGAAATAGGCCCGCCATCTTCGATAGAAGATTTGTATAACAAATCTTGTGGGCTCGAGTCTCAAATATAGATTCATCCCATTGTAATTTTAGCAACAACTACCTAACCAAGCTCGCCAAACCCCAATCAAATAATGCGCTTTCGCCCTCCGCAACTGCATGCGGTCGCCCGTGAAGCAGAGATCTAGTGCTCCTATAAACGCCCAAATCAGGCGCAAACAAACACGCTGCTAGCGGAATGCAAATATGTACAGCGAAAGAGCTCGGACAAATGCAGAAATAAGCATCGTCGAGAAAAAAAGGGAAAAATATAGCACGGGCCGGTTGCCACGTGCATCTCAGAAGAAGAATAGGTTGTCGTAGAACAAAAAACAGACGAATGGAAGCAGTACGTATCAAGTATAGTGAATCAAAGAGCCTCGCCAAATCCCCGTTTTTTCCCTTTTATCCCCTCCTACCTAAACAGACGTCTCCTGTAGAACATCGGAGCGCAAAACTTTATTTATATACGCTCCGAATGATGGATGCAACACTGCCGCCCTTCCGTGGGCTCGCCCCCTTCTTACGCCAACTGACTAACTCGCTGCACAAAAAAAAAAAAAAACAAGGACGCGAATGGTGACTGCGGCGTCGCATAGGGGTATCAAATCAAATAAGCCGGGAAGGCGAAAAAGGGACGAATTTTTTCGCATCCTCCCAACCAAGTTTTTAGTCATCATAGCGGCCGGCACCTTTACGCATCATCGTGAATCAAACCAAAAAAAGACAGGATAAGACAGGACGACATCATCTCGAAATCTGATTAAAAACCATAGCAATAGGCAAAAAGGAGAAGATCGGAAGAAAAGTCGAAGGAAAAATAAGTAAGGCCTGACATCTCGAAAATGAACCAGTAAAATACATCGCTAGCATGATAAATAAGGCGGTCGCGAAATTTGACTCTTGAGAAAGGGAAAGGCAGATAACTCGGGTCGTTCAGTCATTCGTTCGTGCGTGCGTTCGTTCGGTGCCGGTCGGTCGGTTGGTCACATGTTCGACTCGCCGGGGTAGAGGCCGAAGACGTCGTTGGGGAAGTAGTCGCCGAACCAGCTCATCATCTCGGTGTGCTCGAAGCTCGTGAGGTGCTGCCCGATGTCCGTCTCGTTGTCGTAGGTCAGGAGGTGCAGGTCCGAGCCTGGCGCGCCGCCGCCGACGTACGAGTACCCGCTGGCGGCGAGCCCGCTGCCGCTTGACGCGAAAGCCGAGGGCCCGCCGTCGCCGGCATAGGCCGAGCTTGCGAGCGGTGTTGCGTGGCTATTGTTGTTGTTGCTGTTCGTGCCATTGTTGCCGAATGACTGGCTTTGCGTGCTCGACGGAGAGGTCCCGGATAGGTAGCCTGCCTGCTGGTCGTACCCGGATGATGACTGCGCGTTTGATGTGTACGGCACGGGTGGTCCTTGTGAGTTGACGGAGTTGATGGCTAGCTTGGGGTCTTGGGTCGGGGGAATCTTGGCTGCGTCGTCTTGGTTCATGGTCTCGTAGCGCAATTGTGAATGGGTCCGAGTTGCCGAGGCCGGGACTCGCACCGAGTCTCGCAAAGCCGATGTGGTCGGCTGCGGATAGGCAGGTGGGTACATAGGGGTTTCAGGGAGGCTCTGACGGATGGGGTCGTATATCATGTTGCCGGGTGGTGTAGGCGCCGTTGCGGGAGCTGAATTTTGATGTTGGTGCTGTAAGCTTTGCTGTTGCGATGGTGGTTGTTGGGCCGGGCCCATTCCAGCGGCAACAGGGTTTTGGAAGAAGAGGGTGAGGCTAGAATTGGGCGAATTGGTTGTGCCGGTGAGAGACCAAGCGAGAGGCGGGCCACTTTCAGGCATGGGAGAGCTTGGAAAGTCGAAATTCTTGGCGAATCGTTGCGAAATGCTGCCCTGTCTCATCCGCTTCGTGCTCTCGTACTCTTCCGTGGTAAACGTCTCGCAGTCCCATTCTCCGTGGGATTTCTGGTCGAGGACGTTGAGGATGTAACGGACCCCGCCCCAGTATGCATGCATTTGCTTAAGAGCTTTGTAGCATAATTGGTAATTTTGGAGAGCTGCCGACGCTAGGAGGAGATGCTTTGAGGATGCACTATTCTGGTCCACTGTTCTGAGTGTTTGAGTTTTCAACCCTGGCGACGGCGACGGGTTTCGCGAGTCGGGCTGAGATGAGTTAGCCTTCGACTCGAGAAGAAAGGCACATGCTGCAATGTAGATAGGCTGAGATGTAAAAGGGTTGCCGATGAAGCATCTAGGATCTAGCAATTCGGCAAAGGCAAGAATATCCGCAATGGTCTTTGCGCTCGACATGGATAGCTCCCGACTATGGGCCTTCAACTGGTGCTTGCGATCAATCGCTCCTTGCGACGTGAGGAGTGTCGGCTGATGCAACACGATAATTAGGGCGTGGAACCAAAAGTGCAGCAAGATGAAGGTTGTGCCGTTGCCTTTCTTCACATGCTGCTGGAAGTTGTTGGCATCGAATCGAAGGCGTGAATCCATCCTCTGATGCAATTTTGTTAACTCGTTTTCCATGACAACAAGTCTATGAAGTTTATCTTTAGTCAAGTCCTTTGGTTGTTTTATATTGTTCAAAACATCCGATACCCGTCCGTACAGATGAATTATATGCAAGAGTGCAGCATATGGGTTGGGGTATCCGGACGATTGGTTGAAATTCGGCTTTGGAAGACTTAAATCGAAATCTTCGTCCCTAAGAGTTACCGGCCGTCCCGTGCCGGACGAGATGGCCCGGTCGAGAAAAAATACGGCCCAGAAAGTATCGATGCGTTCTTGCTCGATCTCCTTCCTCTCCCCGGGCGTCAATGTGTGCTCCTCACTATCTTGACGGGCCCCATCGGGGAAGGACTCGGTTTGCCTTTCATGCCAGCGAGCATACCAAAGGTCTTCAATACCTTGGAATTTGACGCCGTCTTCCCTCGGTAAACCTAGATCAACAGCCATGCGGATAGCAATGCCGAGATACATCCAGAGTGCGCTATCTTGATCCGCACCGAATCCATCGTACGCCATCAGCAAGCACGCCTGGACAGCGGCAACTGACGGACACGCAAATGTGTCTACGGTGGCAGCCTTTGCACGCTGAGCATAAGCTTGGCCGTGCTCCGACTTAGAGATCTTTCCATCGTTCCACTTTTGGAACACGCCAACATCGTAGAATCGTGCAGCCAGGGCGCAGACAGCATCGACTAAAATAGGCTCGACTCGTTTCTCTTTAACAAGATGGATAAACTTATTGTGGCGGAGGAAAGGATAGTTGCTCCCTAGACGGAGGAAGAAGGTTTCGATAAGGTTGAGAATTAACGGATGCACGGGATTCACGTCATTGATGTCGTAAAAGGGAATATCTTCGATATTGCCGATATCGAGGTCTGGTACGGAGGTGGACAGTAAGCCCGCCTGCATAGAGCCAGTGCTAGGTGACGTGGCAGACATGGAGCTGCGTCGTCGACCACGCACCTTGACAACCATCTGCTTGAAGCCGGGGACAATGGCGGTTGGGCCGAAATAGCGAAAATAGGGGACCCGATGGCCGCTGTCACTGTGGTGTAGGATAGGGGACCGGCTGCTGGGACTGCGGCCATCGTCAGTCGAGAAGGATGACTGGCGCGGGTTCGTCGGTCGTGATGTCAGGGGATCGCGCCGGGGTGTGGCTTGTGACTTTTGGGCATGCACGTCTTCCCAATCGATGGACTCGGACTTCAACGGCAGTGCAGGTGTGGCATAGTCTTGGGGGGTGTCGGAAGTACGACTCGACCCAACTGATGCCCCATCCGTGGTCTCTGATTGCCGACACCCATTCCGGCCGTCCTTGGACTGTCTCGGGTCGGCTTCCGGGTCGGTGTCGAAGTACTCATCGGCTTCGTCGTTGTGATCAGCCTGGCTGCCGTCCAGACTGGAGCCAGGGGGTCTCCCGACGACCTCTTTCCTTTTGTCGACGGTATCGGAGTAGCCTAGACAGACATGCCCATTCTTGTCGCAGGTGGAGCAAGTTGGGTGTTCGCCCGCGCAGCGAGTCTTCCTCTTGCGGCATGTCAGGCATGCAGCGTTGATTCTCCTGCGTTTCGTGGGTGGTTGGCCCTGATTGTTGATGAAGCGGATCTGCTTGGGCGTTGGCAACGCCTCGTCGCTAGTGTTGACGAGGGTCGCCATGGTCGACGAGGGATCCTGAGCGGCCGCGTCGACCCCGTTATCGTCGTCGGCAGCAGCGTCTGCGTTCTTCGTCTTCGTCTTCTGCCGTCGTCGTCGTCCTCTTCGTCGGATTACAAAGGAGATCGAGATCGACAGCAAGTCAGAGGGGAGCGGCCGTCACTCACGCCAGACTAAAGCACCATCCTGGGAGGAATGTCCATGATGAGCCCACAGTCAGCCTGGGCACTGGTGGGCGGCGGGGGTTTTTGTGGACTCTCACAGGCTGTCGTGGCCCTGGGCAGACCCTGGGCTCTGGTAGGATCGGAATTTCCTGTGGGGTTTCTATCACCGCTACAGTATCTATACCACCCTACGATGGTCGCCCAAGCTTATACAGCTTGTACCTTTATGGGACGGTGTGGGGGACTGCAGCTTTTCCCGGCGTCCACGGCAGTCTATAATAACACACAACCGGAACGCCTGGGTCGGCCGTTGTAACGGTCGGGAAGGATGGCAATGGTAGGCATGCTAAATAAACACATGACATGTCAACTAGAGAGATAGATAACGACGAGATCGACACGACCCGGGCAACACGATTCAATAATTCGACATTCCGAGCTAGTCTAGCCCCTGTTCGAACGAGACGACTACTCCGTACATACATACACTAAAAATTAGCTGTTGTGTGGACATTGTCGGATAGCAATGGTTAGTGTCAGAGCGGTGCAGTGGTTAGCTACATCTTTCTACCCCATATTCTAGAAGGGTGCGGGGACACAGCAGCAAAGATCAAGAAGCTAAATAGTACTGTGTACCATTCTATTGGTATTCTACGTTGCCATCCGAGACCGTAATCTCGGAAGCAAGCGAAAGTGCTACTCGCTAGGAGTAGGAGATAAGAGAGCACGATATCGTCTAGCAACGATGACGAAAGACGAAGATTGATATTGATCCCTATTGCTATCTATCTATCTATCTAGGACAGCAGGGAACCGAACTTTACAAACAAGGGATAATCGCAAACTGCGCCTGGAGATAATCCCGAGTAGCACTCATATACCAAACGGGGGCAAGATCCACTCACACTATTACCGAGAACAGGAAAAATGAAGCATGGTTCTATAATCTATTCGAGAAAAAGGGGAATGAGCAACTCTCGGAGCCGATAGGAATCCTTAGCTATATCTTCAGATAACGATGAAGAATGAGGAATCGTGACTCGCCCACGCCTCTAAGATGCTGTTAGATTAAAGTGGTTGTCTCGTGTTAAGCCTGATGATTCCTACTCAAACCCGACGACACCCGGCTATAGACCTCTTTTTGACCATGTCATTGTTGAGTGATTATTTGGTTCTCTCACCGACTAACCCAACCTGGCTACCTGAGGCAGCCTGCTAGATCATATGGCCTTCACTTAATTTTAAACTTCCAGCTTCATTGTTCATTTAATTGGTATTATTACATTATCCAAATACAATGGTAACCCCCATCTCAGCACAGACATTCCTCCAGAGGTCAAGATTTGTCCCGATTGTGGAATCCTCATCCAGTGAGTCAAGTCTTTTCCACACCTCTTGGATAACCCCCCAAGCCTCCTGGATGTTTGTCATGCCTTGTCTTTGTTCAATGGCGCGAAAGGCCTTCTTCGCCAGTTCCCTGTCTTCGGGGCTGATCGCCTCGCATGCTGCAGCGAATAGTGGCCAGAGTAAAGCACTCATTGGACCCCGGGCAGCCGTGGTCTCAACACAGTGGTGCAATGCGGCGTGTGAGTGTTGTTGTACAAGTTTATGCTTCGGCGAGTACCCGTATATCGTGCGATATAGATAAACAAATGCACTGTGTCGGTAGGCTAGGGCGTTGTGTAATATAGATTGGAGTCGCGCCATTTCGGGGATTTCATCCCCTCTTTCACCTTTCACCACTAGTACATCATCATCTCGAATCGTGATATTGGGCGGTAGACATGGCTTCCACTGTGTCAGTGCAGCTTCGATCGCTTGAGACGTTGTTTCTAGTTCCGTTCGAAGGACGGCAACCTTGGATAGCTGATTCATCCGTTGAGCGCTCACTAGCTCCTTCTTGGTAAACAGGAGGTTAGATAAGCGATGCATGATCGGCCACAAGGTCGTGGCCATTCCCAGTAAGGTGTCGACGTTGGTCAAAGGAGACGCGGGTGGAGCGTCAGGTGGTGGGACTGGTAAAAGGCCATCGGCACTTGGGGCTGTCGATAATGGAGGTGTTCCCAATGATAATGCTGTGATAACATCGTAGAACCCAAACGCCTGTGATTGTGTAAGTGTTATGTATGAGCAGAATTGAGACAAGTCATTGGGACGACGCACGCGTTCTAAGAATAGGCCAACAGGACTTAATATATCCTGGTTCAAGCACATAATGGCAAACGCCCCTTTTAGGTGCCTGTCAATAATATTCGTCCGTCCTCGTTGTACGAGCTGGTAGAAGTAAGCTATGCGCCCCTTTCCTCAAATATTTGTATGCGTCAGACACTTACCACTTCGTAGTAGACGAGAAGCATGATGGCTGCTAGCAACTCGTTCTTGTTAACTTTGCCTTGGTTTTCAATAAGTTTGGCCAGCCCCTGGATGGCCTGGTTATGGAAGTAGATTGACTTTTCAGGATTTTGAACGCCACGGTATTCTAAATGGGCACTCGCTAAAGCATAAATGGCATTCATGACTGGCGAACTGCCATGGGAGAGTGGAAGAACCAGTTGTTGGAATGGATTGCCCGACTCTTCTCGGAAGACGATTAGGTGCGACAATACGTTGCAGAAATGATCGACTAAAGCGCGACGATTTGGCCGGCTTGAGAATTCCGAGAATGCTGGCATATAAAACTCTAGTGTAGGGGATGCGACGGGGCATGGTGCGATCATGGCGAGCTCTGGCTGTAGAGAGCGTGGGGAAGACAATGCTCTAGCGTACGATTCTCTTCGAACGATCAACTGGTTCTGATATTGGCCATCTTCAATTTCGGCTTCGTAGGAAGGAGTGCTCGTATCGCCGTTGGTGTCCGTGAGTATATGTGATGATGGCGACAAGTCGAATCTACTTTCTAGGGGGCTTGGATACTCAGATTCGCAGGGTGTCACCGCTTGTTCCTCCCAGTCGTCTATGTCCCCCAAAGGCATACATTGTAATGATGTGTCTATTTTGAAACTCGATTGCGAGTCCCTCTTCTTTCGCTGGCGAGGCTTGATTGCCTCATAAGCACACTCTACGCCACGCTCGGCGCATCGCGAGCACTGTGGGCGCTTCTCATCGCATTTCTTCTTCTTTAATACCCGCATAGCCCGTCAGCATATAGCCCCTCATCTTGGAATTGGAAGATTGAATTTCGGGGACGCTCGTACTTTTTCTTTACTAATAGTGTGTGTCAGTCAATGTCTATGCCATCAGTGAATTATGCAAGTTTCCTGATCATACATACCAATAAGCGCAACCTATAAGATTATAGTTATGAGTTAGCTCTAGATTCAAGGAAACGGGAGACAAAAGGTAGACGCCAAGTTCAGGTAGTATTCGTCAAGCATAATATTGACAATGCTGTCGTATCTGGGTCAGACTGACCTGCTCTGGAGCGTCTTTTTGGAGCTTTGGGTGGCGCAAGCTTGGTATACAATAGCATTTTTGCTAACCATCCGGGCGCAGATCCACCAGCATCCCAACTTATGATGGTAAGACCACCCTAACCAACTCCAAGTCTCGGCGTAGGTATAATTGAGGAATGCTAGAATTAGGTAGATGGATGCTAGACCAGAATTTCATGGCAGAACATTCATTTATTCTCGGTGAATGGAAGGAGCAAAATAATAGGTGACCTGTTAGTTAAGACGACGGACCACATCGTGATGATCATGACAAGGGACATGGGCAAAACGTTTACCGCGCCGTCTTGGAATTCTGGCCATTCTTTCCTTTTTTGGGTCCTTGTTCCGAACGTGGAGCATGGGGAAGAAAGTAAACCTTGCCTATGTAATACTAGGTACGGTCCTATGTATGCTTAGCGTCGCCCCCTTGGCTTATTCCGTTAAAGTCGGAGCAGTTCTGGGCTAGTATAGTCGGCTGGTGACCAGGTACAGGAGCCGGTGTTGCGGTGGAGGAGCCAGGGGTCAGACCTTGAAGGAATGAGGGGATCAACTTGCGGGGTTGAGCTTTGCTTGGGGGCGTGACCTACTTAGCTACTCAAATACAGTAACTAGATCAGATAGCTATACGAAGTAAAAATAAACGCGCTCCAAGTACCTACATAGAACAAAGAACATTCAAGATACCCCATACCATACCATACCTAGGATACACTCAGTACGGAGACCGAACTGTGACGGACGAGATCAATAGTAAGTGGAAAGACTTGACAGTAACCCCAATGCGTTGTAAGTGTGTGAATAATCACTTGATTAATGGGCTGGCTGCGCACCCAGCCGGCAAGCAGCAGAAAATAAGACGCAATTGATTGCTTAAGTTGAACAGCAAATTGAAACGAATGACACTAGCATTAGGTACACTACATAGGCATGAGGATACTAAATCTTGTGGTAGCGATATTAATACGGGCGTATCAGAAGGGCCGGATGGTGTTCCGATCTCTTCTAGACCCCAGAAAAGCCATGGGTGATACCCGCCCATAAGGCCTTGCGTGATTGCTCATTTGGGACTTCAGATCATACTCCGTAATTCATGTTGTGTAAGTAAGGTAGCCAGTCCAGGTTCATTTGCTTCCGAGATGCCGCTAGGGAACGAGGATTCGCAAACCTGAATGGCCTTATGGTCGGCTATTTACTGTGTAGATCGACATGCTAGGATCGGATTGAGCGGCGATCCGGGCAAAGTCTCGGAACTGCGTGTTTGAAGGGACATTGCATTAAGTCTGTGAAAGTTCAACATTCGCCTTATGGTGCGGTCGAGGGCAATCGTTTGGTTGTAAAATCAGGAAAATATTATTCGTAGATAGACCAAGAGTTACAACGGGCAGTTCTCTATGGAACGATGGCACGTTGGGACGTCGGCTTTTTATATATAGTACCCATCTAGGCAATACTGAGCCACTATTCTTCTCGATAAATGGCCTTGGCAACAAACTATAAGATGTGCCTGTTAAGTAATACTATGCAGTCTGTGATCCCTACAACCTATTGGTGAGTTAAACTTCATGATCTCGAACCTAAGCCTATAGTATCCTCAAAGTTAATCTAACTAACAAGTGCTTCGAAACCCGACCGACCCGAAGCACTATACTACAGTCCGTCCTATGTAGATGAGAAGTCTTCCCGATTGCTAAAGTCTGACAAGTGACCCAAGACCACTACCCCATACCTTGGCTGCTGTAGTACAAGCCCACACCTTCTATCTAGCAAATCAACCTATGTATGCATAGAAACAAGTACTTCTTTTTCTTCCTCTTCTCGAAATGTCACACAGGATTCTTCCCAGCCCAAGACATCCACCCCACCTGATGTCTTGCAGAGTGCATCGTACCACAGGCTCGTAATCACAAGCAGGCTACTTCATATGGGTGTGAGAACCCCAACCATCCGCCCAGTTAGCGCGGCCGACAAGACGCCCGCAGCATTCCGATATACGCCTCGATACCACATGGCCACGCCAACTCGCTCTCGCCGTCGATATTCTACGGTCCGTTGGTTGGTAGATCGCCCGTCTGCCCAATCACTAGGCGGTGAGATGCTGACGGCGGGGGCAGGACCACACTTGGGGGCTTAAACCAACGCAGCCAACATGCACACACCTTCAGCTTAGGTAGCATAAATATCAGCAAGCACAGTTTCTATTGGCCATCTGGCCTGTTGTGGCCCTTTGTAGCGATGCCGTGACAGTTCTTTTGCTTTCCCATAGGCTAAGGATACTATTCTCAGAGAATGCCCTCTAAAAGTGGCATCGTAAGAACCCATCTCATCCTTGCCTGCGGCGCATGGTGCGTGGAGGTCTTGGAGATACTAGATAACAGATCCGGTCCCTCGGTCCCATAAGGCCCCAGCCTGGTGGCCGGATAGAATGGACTGTCTCGATCATTTTCCTTAGGACTAGGCAGGCTCTCCTTCTCGATCCTATCGTGAGAGCCGACTTACGCATGTTTCCCCATCGCTTCCTGTCTCTGAGCAAAGTAGACTCGATGCGGCACTGTAATACCTTCCACGGATAGTCCTCGGCGTCGCCCGTATTATCTGCCCAAGCAAGCTTGCCGGCCAGCTTGATAAGCTTAGCTGAGCGTGCAAGCTTTACTCCGAATCAAGGCGGGATAGCACTACTGAACCAAGTCATAAGCATTTCAACTTAGATTGATTTTAGATGTCATTGAGCCTTCGCATAACTCAGCTACATGTTTAAAGCAGCATCGACTCCTCGTGGCGTCGAGATCACACAATGCGAGGTACCTGGCAATGTTTAGGGTACGCGGGGTTGTTAGTATCTCTGCTGTTAGCACAACCAGCCTTAACCAACGGGGATAACGACGACGAATATGAGGTTCTCTGGATTACGAAGAGCATGAACAATAAACCCTTGCACGCGAAGAGAAAAGCTGCTTGCCAAGTGAGCGGTTGGTCGTTATGCCCTGCCTCGGTTGGCGGTGGAGTAAGTCAGCCTTACAAGAACGATAGCTCCTCGGTCCGGCTTGCAAAACACCCTGGAAGTTTGGATTAGGATCAAGGGGATAATAGCTGACCTTGAATGCTATAGTGCTGCCCAGATAATTTTGAGTGCGACACGGCATCGTGCTATGCTACGACAGCTGGCCCAACATCGTGTAATGGGCAAACTGGATATTATAACTGTCCGTTGACTCTTGGTGCGGGTAAGTTCATCTAGCTAGTTTACCCCTGAAGCAATGGGAAATATTATTGAGTCCCTCAATTTTGAGAGTTGACTTGTAGCCTTACCGCGCCGTTCGTTCCGTATAAGTCGATCTTGTGAGGCCGAGACGCTCCAACATAGCTGACAGGTTACCACAGGATCTTGCTGTCCAGTCGGGTTGATTTGTGACGACGGCGGCGGCTGTATCCCACCCCAAGGAGCCTCTGCTTCAATGTCGTGCCCGACGAGTTATTTTGGGTGTCCAGCTTCACTAGGGGGTGGCTGCTGTCAAGATGGCCAGGTATGCGGCGACAATCGGTGCTACAACAACACCACAAAAACCCTACCAGTGTCTGAAACGCAGACCACGACGGACTCTAGAGGCCACACGACTATCACCGTAGTTACGAGCATGGCGACAATTATAGACGGGCCGAATACATCGGGCCCCGTGACGGCTGTCGGGGTTCCGCAACTCATCCCAAGTACTGTCGCAAAGCTGTCCGCCACTCAAACAGGCGATAGTAGAGGGGGTGGTGGAGGACTTTCATCTGGTGCACTAGGTGGAATAGTTACCGGTGCCATTGTGTTATTGATTGCTATCGTAGTCTCAGCTGTCTGCATCATCTTACAGCTCAGGAAAAACCAGAAAGGCGCGGAGCAACAAGCTGAGCTGTCAGAAAAGGCGAAACATGAGTCTGCAGATAGCCCGGCTCGCTCCCATAAATCGGGCTTCGGGCAGCCAGCGATCTCGGAAATCGATTCGACCGGGACCGGCGACATCGACCTTCCAACTATGCTACCGTCGCCACAACAGCGGGCTCGGTCAGCCACGAACGGGACCGCCTCGACTGGGACAACTAATTTCGCCAGTTCCGATACCCCATCGCCTCACTTTTTCGGCACTTCGTACAATTACGCGTCCTCCGTCCCTCCAGATGGTCGCAAGGTGAGCTTGGACTCGTACCCACATCATGACAGCGGCCCTATGCGTATGTCGCAAGCCGTAAGCATGGAATCTCAGGGGCTATACATACACACTAGAAAGACCAGCGACACAAGCGAGCTAGAAGGTCGTGGTGTTGTGCCAGAACTTGCTGCTTCCGAGGACACCGGCGGGGAATCACAACGGCGATCAAACAGCATCACACGACCAGGATTCTCTCATGCGAGGAGAAACAGTGATTTGTCCGGCCAAAATCGTGCGCGTGGGGATAGTAACACGGGACCAGAGCCGCTTGGGACAGTGAATGAATCAATTGAGTCGTATGGATATTATTACGGCCCGGAACATAAGGCAGCCGGACAGACTTTGGATCGAGGCCCTTCAACGACCAGCTCTCACTCTGTTCAGCACCAGGGTCCATGAGCCACTTATTTCGGCTACTATATCATGATGCTTTCTCGCAACTTTCTTGTCTATACTTCGAATCGGCATTGGGTTCATGAAACAGATTTTAATCACCTTACAAGTGTCACACATCTGGGAGTCAAGGTGGTTGCATTCATTCTTTTTGCTCGTTATACCCATCGGGGGCATCTTTAGAAATGGTAACGTCTTCAACTTAGGACACACTGAAAAGGTATTAAGGCAGAGTTACGCTATGATCGCGGAAGAACATGAGGATGTCTATCATTAGGGTGTAGTATGATACCCCGCCTTTATCGAATTGATTATTCACAACACGGAGATATGTCATAATATTCAAATGTGATAATGGGTGTCTTGCATTCGATGTTATTGATGATTAGCTTTCCATGAAAGCCGGGCCCCAGTCCTCTTTTGGAGTTCCTTTATTATGTGATTTTCAAGCGCTTGCATGTTTACCTCGTCTCCGTCCTCTCCCTCTTCGTCTACGCGCTTACAACGAGCCTGATCAAACCGCCACCAAATACCGACGAAGAATATTGTCAAAGGAATCATGAGCACGAAATAGAGCCAGATATTGCTAGATGCCGAGTTCTTCAACTCTATAAACGCTTTAGTTCAGTGCTGGAATTATGAGGCAACCTAGGCGCCAATGCGCCTAGGGTGTTTAACTAACCTTTGCTAAAATCAAAGAATGACATGCTGAAAATAGACGAAATAAACGTTCCTGGAAGGAAGAGAGAGCCAAGAAACGTTAGAGTCTTCATAGATGTGCTATCTCGCTTACTAGCATCAGCTAAGCGATGTTGTTGGGCCGCAATCCTGAGACTGAGTCTTGATTCTCTTTGGTCAAGAATACTTAGCATCTAGCAGAAGTTAGAAATCCCATTTCACATGTTTGGTAGAAATAGCTATTGAATCGGAGTAGTTAACTTACTACTTCCCGTTGGCTCTTTAGTCTTTCTAAAGATACGTGAGCATAGCTCTCAAGGCTATCAAGTCTCCCAGCTAAAAAGTCCAAGCGACTTAGTAAGCCTCGATGAATTGCTTGCAGTTGGAAATCAGGTTTATCATTAGAATAGTCCCGCAGAGCTTCCCAAAAAGCTCGCGTTGCCCTCTCTACTCTGTCAAGAGCATTACGCCACGCCTGGGGCTTCTTTTGCAGCACTCTACACTGACACTCTGTCAGCTGCTGATTCAATGAGTCAAGATCAATCTCTCTCTCAGGCCCGTAGCCTATGGCGGCATTTATTTGATATCTCTGACTTAATGCTCCCTCAAGCCTTCGAATATTCTCGCGAACCTCTCGGTGGTCTTCGTCATTCTTCGCCGAAAGATGGTGTATGAGGAGGATTGGTAGTAGGAGAGGGTGCGCTACCGGCCGCGAACAAGCCATCAGGTGTTGGAGCAATTTCTTGATTCCCGCGGATTTGGTGCCCTTGACGTAGCCTGAGGTGATTTTGCTTTCGAAGGAATAAGTTAACATCATCTCCCAACCCCTCGTCGTTCCTTTCCACTGTGCGTCCGATTTCCGAAATATAAATTCTACAACCAAATTGCATTAACACTACCGAGCCATTCCAACTTAGAAAAACTATTAGTTCGCGCATCTTTGGGCAGTATAAGCTGTAGTTTAAGTGAATGAGGACTTCCCCTTCGATGTATAATGTGGGCTCGAGTAGGAGGTATCCTTACGTAGCTCTGGGTTCGCCGATTCTACATCCAAGGACCACCAGAAGAATGGTCCAACAGCGGTAGATGCCTCGAGGCCTTGGAAAGGCAGCCGCATTTTACGGATGAGAGATTCATATTTGCTCACCTCTAGAGACACTACATCGGATGCAAATGTCTCTGGTTCTCGAACTTCAGGCTGAACACTATAGTTCCAATGCAGTGTCAGAGAAAACGGAAGTTATAGAAGAAATCTTCTACCATACTCACACGAGTCGGATACCGTTTAAGAAAGTTGAATTGGCATTCCCGCTTGTCGGTGAGAATGAGCCCTGTGTTATAGTGCGTGGTCAGTCTACGAACTTCTCATAACCTTTCGATATGGTCACTGTTCCAAGGCCTTGAGAAACCTATCCATACTTTGCGATCGAGAAAATCTTCAAATTCATCACTACTCAAAGTACATGTCTTTGCACGGCAGTGTTGAAGGTCCTGATTAAATAGATTGGTCAATACCACAGTGCGCGATAATCTCGGACGATGCATACCGAATAGTTGAGTATCTCGAGATAGTCTGTCGTCTCGGGGAGGGCACGGAGTCTAGCTAGGTACTCAGAAAATATATACTCTTCCATTTCTAAAGCACGATACAACAGAGGATAGTAGCCGATGAGGTTTACGAAACCCGACATAATAACAGTCTCTAATATACAGATTTCCGATATTCATTGACCCCGGAAACAGCATACCCCACGCGTTCATCATGTTCTCTCTTCACCGAAAGACATGCAAGCATTTCTTGGTCTTGTCTTCTTGTTTATGCGCATCCTTACACTAAACGGGCTGCATGCCGACGAGGTTGACAATGCCTATTTGATAAGGACGGGGACGGGAACGGGATCCGCCAGAGGCGCAGATCCTCGTCGCCAAACTGGGGGAATCTAGGACCCGAATCTAGAATCTAGCATGACTATACCTTGCACCGTTCGAGCACAGATGTGTCAAATGATGGGAGAGGAGAGTGGTGATCTTTCCTCCTTTATTGCTATTTTATAGGGCATAGTTTAAGACCTCTTTCTCGAGCTTCGACGTCAGGGCCGTTGAAGCCCACGGTCGAAGCTTTAGGTAGACTATTTCTGCCGTTTCTTCGTATTCATTAGAGGTACTGGACCGGGATAGACTACCTATGCAAAAGGTTAGTTCAGATGTACCGACTAAGTGGTATTGAGCTAGATAGGATTTGATCTAGATAGACGTTGTCGACGGGTTGCACTTATGCAAAACCGCGTTCTTCGTATCTGCAGAGACTCACTTAGTTGCCTAAGTCGGTCGAATATTTCACCACTTTGTTGGTAGAACTAGTCCGTCTTACTACTCTAATTAGGAAATGACAAGGAGACATCAACTATAATAGGTAGATCTGATGTAGTTGTGTACCCTGTCGGCTTGGAAGTCCCCGGCTGGCTGACCCTTATCAACACAGCCACCTACTTAGGTGGATATATACATAGCCACAGAACTGGCGAGATTCTCAAAGCGGTTTTGCACTTTGAAAATGCTACTAGAGTATGATGTTATGTAGACTGGTCATAAGACATGTTAACATGCGGTGTTTTCATTTAGGCAGCCCAGGCGATCTAGCTCATGAGACTGCCTGGAGTTTGGCCAAAGTGCAACATTATTGTTTATGCCTATCCTAGTACGTGCTATATATCGAATGGTCCAATCTCACTTGTCTTCATTTAGGGGTGCGAGCGAAGGAGTACGACCTGAGTTGGTAAGCTATAGATATAAAAAACGGAGGAAATACGGTCCAGCGACGATCGCGTTCTGGTATGTCATTTGGGTCGTAGTAGGATTCAATTTGGCATACCTAGCACACTCCTCTTGCCTCTTAGATATGAATAAATAGATGAGTAGGAGGAGGGACCGGGTTATAAAATGCTGAAGACGTAATAGGGCGGGACGCTGTATATAAGGGTAGATATATCTTGGGATTCCGACGCCTGAGCGGGTTCTGGCGATAGCTAAACTCTACCCTCAGCTTACACGGGTCGGTATATGGTCCGTGCTAAAATTTGTATTGGTCATTCTTAATCTGTTATCTCTTCGCGACGACACGCAACCTTTACCTCGAACCCTCTAGGCTTTACAAACCAGTGGTTTTGAGTGTCCCATGGACGTTCGGCACTTGTGGCCGAGAGCTCGAAGCCAAAGTCGTGAAAAATGCGCGGTATCAATTTACTTATCTCCAGTGTCGAGATATGGCGGCCGATACAAGTTCTAGACCCCATACCAAACTACAGAGAAGACGATATGTCAGCCACATGAAAAGGGAGAAAGCGATACGCGAGACTGGTACTGACTGGTATCCATTGACGATTCATTGCCGCAAGCTTGTCCCCATCATCTATCAGCCACCTCTCCGGGTTGAAATCGTCGGCGTCTGCGCCGAAAACCTGATTGTTTCTATGGGCCACCCAAGAGTTGATACCAACAATTGTCTATAGTCTAGTTAGCTATTGATACCTCGGCCTGAGACCGAAATCCAGGAACGCTTACACCCTCTGGGAAGAAGCGACCACCAATAGTTGCGCCACCTCCCGGTACGACACGTTCCATTGGTAGACCTGTTGCCGGGTGCATTCGTAACGTTTCTTTGATGACAGCCTGGAGATAAGGCATTCGCTGTGTCTCTTTAAAGCTGAAGGAATCAGACAGTAACCCCTGCTCCTGGAAGTCTGCGATCTCCCTACGCAGTTTCTGTAGACATTCTGGATCCCTAAGGAGATAATAGAGAATAGCCGAAAGACTTATACCAGTAGTGTCAGACCCAGCAGCCAGATTCGCCGTGCAACCCGCCATGACATGCTGCATAGTGAACCTGTCGGGGTCCTGTTCATGCTTAGCCAGGAACTTAGAGACGAAAGGCTCAGCAACCACAACATCTTCGCTGTCGGCATTCGTAGCCTTCCTCTTTTCCTGTTCCTCTGCTATTCTCGTCTTCGAGAGTCTCACAATAAATTCCCTCCCCGCCCCCTTCTTCCCTGCAAGGAAGTTCACTACGGCAAACGCTAAGCGATGAAAACGAGCGTAGATCCCGACAAATGTTCCGTACGCCAACTGGTTCTCAATCGCACGCATGATCCCCTGGACATCGGCACCACGGTCTAGAAATCCAATACGCTTGCCGTACGTGATCTGCCCGATTACGTCAAACGCATAGCACTGGAGCCAATGCCCCATATCCACGGGTTTGCCCGCCGCGCTCATCTCAGAGAGACGCTGTGAGAAGATCTCCGAGCACTGATCAACGTACGGCTCATAAGAAACCAGCGACGTCATTGAGTACGTGCTTTGAAGCTGTCGCCGTGTATTTGCATGGCGGTGAATCGAACGATCGCCAAAGAGATTCCAGCCGTTAGGAGGCGTCCACGCATCATACCATGAGGACTTGGCAAAGCGTGTGCCGTGGCCGTAGATGGCATTTAGGGCCTCGGGATCGCTGATGCTGTAGCGGTTAGGACCGTACCGAACGACGGCACCTATTACAAGACGGATGAGCCGGGCACAACTGGTAGATATAATTTGAGATCTACATACCGTGCTTCCGATGTAATTCTATATTCCGCGTCTCCCAGTGCCCTCTTTTCACATGCCATAGATACCACAGGTCGCTACACCTTGCGATAAACGGTCCTGGCACGGACCGTAGAGGTGAAAATAACGAACGGAGAAGCCGTTGAAGAATATAACCGGCCACCAAGATGCCAGTCACGCGGAATAGTATGTTTGGCGAATCTTGCATGGCGACGGCGCAATATGTGTTTATGTTTTACGAACTAACTATCCAAAGCATTACTTAGCTGTTGAAGCTTATTCAATGAAGAGAAAACCAAGGTGTGTTATATCCGGACTAGCTTTCAAACCCCCGCACATTACTCACTCGCCCTCTCGGCATTTTATTATGCCTTTCGATTGCTTCTTTCTTTTGCACACACATTGGGTGTCCCCTCACCGAAATATGAAGCAAACAGCATATTTAGATGCGCTTAAAAGGTGACGCGATTCCCACTGATACGGGACCTTAATTGGACGACGGTGGCCAACGCGATTTTTAGGGTCTCGAAAAAAATCAACCAATTAAACTACTGCAAAATGTAAGCAAGCAAGATCGTCGGCTACGCGATCCCGCTGGTTGCCTCGTTTGCTAACTGGAGTGCTAGTTCAGTGTTTAAAGACACAGCGTGGTTGAAATTCGTAGTATTGGCGACAATGAGCATTTATATACAATCTCCCTTGTGCGCTGGAAACTTGAACACATGCGAGATATAACTCTTATATATATACAGATTTAGTCCAGATAACCAAAGATCTAGGCTCAAATATCTAATATTCGCAGTCACTTTCTACACGAGTGTCCAACAATCTATCGATGCGCTTAGCAGCCAGCGTAAACAGCTAAAAGTGGCTAGGTTAGCGACAACTCTCTCGCCATTGGACAGAAAGGAAAACTTACATTGAGCGAAGAGAGTATAGGTATCAGCGTGGTTCAGGTTCTGCTCGGCAGAGAGGCTCATGATGAAGTCATAGCCGTATCCGCCGTAGTCGTCAGTGCCAGCGACCGAAGTTAGGTGAGTGGTCTCGTGAAGGACAGTAGTCTGTTGGTCCTGAGCGTGGCACTGGCTACTAGCAGCTGGTAGCTCATCGAAGAAAATGGGGCAGTTGACCATGTATCCCTCGGAAGGTAGGGTGCTGTGGACATCGATTGTCAGTATTAATTACCCTCTCGAATGAGGGAGATCAATGAGCACTTACTAAGCAATAACACCGTCACTGCAGGCGTCGTAGACATCGGAGCAGTAGTACGGCGCGCCCGAGGTCGTGCTACCGCACTCATCAGCAACGTTGTTGAAGACCTCTACGACCTTTGCGCGAGTATCCTCGTCCGTGTTCTTGAAGTACTCGGCGAGCTTGTCGTCGTCCGACTCAGCGACAGAAGCAGCCTGCTGGGCGAGATCGGCGCAGGCGTTGATGCCGTCGACAGTGGCGCTCGCCTGTTCGCTACTGCAGTCATCCTGGACTGCCTGGCGCTTGCTGATGGTGGCATGGAAGGCCTTGAAGACCTTCGAGGCGGCGATACCGTCAACAGCAGTCGAGACCAGGTTGCTCGAGTATTGGACGAAGCCAGTGATCTTTGTGCTGCCGGCCTTGGCGTATTGCAGGGCGCCCTCAGAGACGAGGTCGAAGACACCCCCTGCGCTCAGGTCGTGCAGCTCCGCAACGTCAAACTCAGACACGACGGTTTGGCCGGCCGGGATGACCTGGAAAGCGGATTCTTTGAGACCTGTCTGCTTGACGCGGAGACGGACACCGTTGAAGGCGACCTTGGAGTTACCCTGGGTGACCTTGACCTTCTCCGTCGGCCGCTTGTCAAGGAATGTGCCTGTCTTGAAGACTTTGAGGTCCTCGAGGCCATTGTTAGTAATTGTGGCCTTCACGCCTGTGTTTCCAACCATCTCGATCTTCACATCGAGAGGTGAGACTGGCTTGCCGATGCCGATAGTGGCGGCGCTGGCCACGGTGGCAAGGGCAGAGACGACTGCGGCAAACTTCATGGTGACAAGGTGAAATGGCTTTCGAAGAGAGGGTGCAAGAGGAGCGGCCTATGAAGACTGAGACTGATGGGGATGATGAGAGTGAATGGAAGCCGGCTCTACCTTCGGAAGCCGTTGGCTTTATACTTGAACATATCCTGTGTAGTCAATCAGGGGATTTAAAGAACATGAAGGCTTTAGACTCTGAAAAATTGTGATTACAAGTTGGAGACGGCTGGCTATGTCGATCCATAATGAACGATACCAAAGGAGGCATGTGCTTTGAGGATATAGCTGCACTTGCCTCGAAGCTATGTTCAACCTTGACTGCCGTTGTCGATCACAGAACCGAGTTACGGCATGGTATTGGTGGTTATCAATATAGCTATCTCTGGGCATGTTGAGATGGATTCTCATTGTTGCTGAATAGCCTCAGGTTTCCCGGCGGCAACACGAATAATATTCCACGATGTGCAATTTTCATACTGGGAACGGAAGGACATTAGCACTGGGGAACGCTAAAGATCAACGAGCGACCGTCGGGTTTCGAAGAGTCAATATCCATACAGTATCGACGACAAGCTTGGCAGTTGTCGATCGTGACTTGTAACTCATCGCCTACTCTACAAGTTCTCAGGATTCTTTATACTCTACCTTTTATCTAGCGGACTACCTAGGACGGGGGAACACAACTAGCAAGCACTCAGTTCCCATAAAAGCCAATGCTGTCGCTGAATAGGTACGCCACAGTGTGATGCTATCACGATATAATGCGCAGAGGATCCAAGTGTCTTCCGGAAGTGAAGTCGTTCCTTGGCGGCGCCGTTGCTAGATACTCAACAGGGATATCTGAATCACCGATGTGCCTGTCGATCACCCAGGTCCGCATTGGATTCAGCCTTGCATACAGTCCCGAGGGACAGTTTCCTGAACTGGTAAATCTGACTCGGTCATCTCAACACCGGACCGCTATATTCTTCTACGCGCGCGTTTAGTCGCTTCTGCCCGCAGACCGATATACCTTATTGATATTAGGTATACGACGGTTATACTTTGTTACTTCGTCCTATGTATACTTGCTTATGACGTATTCAATTCAATTCATCGATGCCGTCAATAACTGTGTGCTTTACCTAGTATGATATTATGCGTAGCAAGCTATATTGGTGATTGAAACATTTCCACGATGACTCTAGATGGTAATTGCGCACCTTCTCTTTTTAGAAAAGACATTTGTTTCAGTACCTAGTCGTCGAAAGATCAATTGGTGTCCAAAAGCCTTCAACTCTTAAGATCGACTTCGGAGGTTGCGAGCCAAGCAATAGCCAAGCGTTCAGTAGATGCTGGGCATTCGTGATGCATTCAATACACTGGGCATTTGCACCGGTATAATAATATCCAAATCGTTCAAAGCCAAGTAAATCGAAGTCGATCACTGAGAAGCCAAGAGCCTCAACAGAACTGCCTTCTTAAATAGTAGTGGCGTATACAACTGCTGATAAAAGGAATCTGGCCGCGCGTAGTGCAAGACTAAGAGCCGAATGAAGAAGCTGGACAAGATAAAGGCGGATATGGGGTGTCATCGCCAAGCCTTCTTTAGTGGTGCCTACAGAGAGAGAGCATGAGTGTCGTACGTCTCGACTCTCCAGCATAATTACCTACTTAGGTACATAGCCTATGCTCAGTCTTTCAAAGTCCAGGCAATTGATCTTAACTTCCCGGAAATACTTTTCATCCACTCCTCTACTAATACCTAAAACACTCCTACAGCAATCTAAGCATACGTTATCGTCCGTACAATAACAACATCTCTATTCATCGGAGATTACGACATCAAAAATCGAAGACAGAATACCCACAAGTACCTATTAGATCAGGATCGCAAACTCCCCGCCTCGGCCCACTAACACAGCTAACAAGTCGGCATTCCCTTGGCACCGTTCATGGTTTCCCAGCAGTCTTCACATTCGCGAGGTCGGGTCCTTGCTGTGCTTTCCGTCGTCATCATTCTCCTCGTATTCTGGAATATCTGGACACCCGCCGCGGACGCAGACGCATCATCCATCGCGTCGCAACGAGCCGACATGTCTCAGGCAATTCTATCAGAGCTCAAAGTGTCTGTTCGGCAGACGAGCTCATCGCCGCCGAAGCTGACGATCGGGGTCACCAACACACATTCGAGCCCCGTCACGGTATTTATATGGGACTCGCCGCTCGACCCGCTGGCGGTGCAGCTCGGGCTTCTGGCATTCACGCCCGAGGGCAAAGAGGAGCCGATCAACCTCCCCACGATCCAGGTGCGACGACTCATGCCGCCCGGCGACGACGCCTATGTCACGATCGAGCCGGGCCAGACGGAAGAGCGGGAGGTGATGCTCAAGAGACCCATGGTACCTCTAGACCAACTCCAGGGCAAGATCAAAGTCGTCTGCAAGGGTGAATGGAAGAGTGTGTGGGCGTCGAAGAAGGAGGACATTTCGGCTGAGTCATTGAGGAATGCGGGAGCCGATGAGGCTGCGTTGAAGGGAAAGTTTGAGAGCGAATCAGTGGACATTGAGCTTTAGGGGGACTGCACTACTCCTTAACGTTAGGTATTCTACTAAAGGGAAGACGGTGCTTGGGATATCGGGCGGCGAGATTCAATCGAGCCACATATCAAAACAAAAACAAAAACAAAGAAACAAAGTCAGGTAGCCCTGGGACGCTGTTTCTACGCCGCATAACCAGTATGTAAACATACCAAAATAGAGACACATTTAGGTGCAATCTTGTATAATGTCTATCTTACTAGGAACCTTAATCTGCAAGTCTATTTTTGTTTTCGTTTCTGTTTATTTTGTTTTCTTTTTCTTTTTCTTCTTCTTTTTAAGCAAGTCTTATGTAGTCTTTGCAGAGGGTAAAACACGCTAGATTTATCCGGTAAATACAGGTAAGTACCTCTTATTTTAAGCGATAGCGTATTGTGAAAGCTACCCGATGCTCAACATGTGTAAACACCACTCCTAACCTTTATAGCTTAATTTGCCCTAGGGACCTGATTGTTTCTAAATAGGTATCCTCTTTCAACATATTTTACATAGGCGACATTCTACTGAATCTGGTCCGGGATAGTGCGGTACCTATCTAGGTTAGGCTATTTTAGGGAGTATTGCGAACTTGGGTCTGCTGCAACCACTATAACAGGGATCCCCAGATTTCCCACTTTAGGCGCTTTTAGGTACCTATGTACAGCTATAGCTACCTTGTATGTAGGACCTCCCCCAAGGAGGGGTAGGTGGATGTGACGCCAGCAGGTCAACTTTCCCACTTGAATTATGATTGAATACTCGAAGCCCGATTAGGGAAATGTGATTATATAATAATCCGATGGTAGCGAGCCCTGGTTGTACTGTGGCTTGTGAATAGTTATATTAAGAAAAGGAAGAAGGAAAGACTAAAAGAGAGAACAGAACAAACCGCCCATGTACTTACTTACCTAGTACCCAGTACCTAAGTAGGTGGGTAGGTAGTGTACCACGCACTGGAAGCCCGATGCAATGGGAAATGTACCTGGGTAGGTTTTCAGAGCTATTCATAATGATAACTGACGAGAGATGCATACGTCTGGAACCCTGACCCCCAAAAGAGTTCGAGGGAAACGAGATGAGCTGGCCAGCCACCCACAAGCCAACCAGCAGCGGTAACCCCATTATCAGGTATCAAGCCGACAAGTCGCACCTTCTGCAGCGAGAAAAACAACCCGTAACCTGACATATTCGGAGAGGTAGGTGCAGGTCAAGCCAAGTATCGTCGGGGTACCCTTGCCTCCATCTGTTTCCCATCTTTTACTTGTCGGGTACTTGGACGTTTGCTGGACCTCGCCTACCTCTACATACTTTACACATCTACATACCCACATTGTCTCTCTAGCGTCATGTAAGGCACCTATAGCTACCTACCACATGTAAGTATCTCACCACATCGAAATACCGCCATGGAAGAATGAAATTGGGTCAGGCACACGATACAGGTGTTACTTCAGCCTCACCTCGTTCGAACCTGGCCCGTCAACAGTGAATCTTTAGGTATACATGTTTAGTACTCAGTCATTGCACTGAGCAGTTGCCTATATCGTCTATCTGCCTATCTACCTACCTCATGTCTACATCCCGGAGGTTATTTTTCACGGTACCACCCCGTGCCATGCCTTGTCTTATTGTCTTGTGACTTCATCATCGACTAACTGATTAACTGACTGAGATTTCGAGCCATTTCCCGCGCATCTCCAGCTACATCTCTCTACTTTAGGTGGGTGCTTCGATTTAAACTGCCTACCTGCTACCTGGTAGGTAGGTATCTACCTATCTACCGAGTAGTGTGCCTATAGCCGGTGAATAGACTAACTGTACCCAGGAGGTAACGTGCCACAGGACAGGCACGGACATGTTTGATGCCGAGGACCTGGAAAGGTTATGTATCTCGTCTCGGGTGCAGCACCTTACCTGTTGAGTTGACTTTGAGTTGACCTGGAATTCGCTCGCCCCTAGACTGTCGAGGCTCTCTCCTCGCCCTGGGCCTCCTATACCATCTACGGTCTCACCATCTTCACCTATCGATTAGTATCTATCTACGCCGCGACTACGCTCTGATGATGACCTAGGCAGGTCGATCACAGCCCCGAGTCTTCTCGTTGCCCTTGAGCGCGACCATTGGGAGCAGGCGTCTACCTAAATATCCAACATTCACTTTCTTAGGCGCACCACATACCGGTCTTAGGCAACATTGCTTCGGTCCCATTCACTCGTTTCCCTACCGATACAGACTACGATCGAACCTAATCCATTCGAATCTCCTACCGAGACACGCAGCCTACGCGAAGCGGCCCGTAGATTGTACGTATTCAAGTCTATCTTGGACGCTCCCGAGGCCAAGGCTAGTCTTCGACTCAGTTGTCCTGCGATTAGTACTAGAGTCCTACTATCTGCCAGCAGACACGACCTTTGCCATCGCTGCCACCATCCGGAAGTCATTCACCATAGCCCTCAGCTAGTCATGGCACATTCATCCGAACCACCATCGGGGCCTCTCCGTTTCATGATACCTCGGAGTCTTCAGCGGTTTGATATCTTCGGGAAGCTCCCATACGATATTCGACACATGATATGGGAGGAGGTTATCTTTACGCCCGGGATTCATTTCCTCAAATTTGTCGAGGCCGTCGATACGCCAGCTATACAAACACACGCGTCTCCAGGAACCAACAGTGGTGGATCTCTTGTCACACTTTCAGAGAGGGGCACCGTGGCAACACCAGACTCTAAAGGCCTCGTTTATTCCGCCACCCTAAAGCCAATATTCCCTCTTCCATGCGCAGATAACTCGCATTATATTACCACGAACAAGACTCTAGATCACCTCCGCGACTCATGCAAAGAGGCTAAATCATTAGTTGAACGAGTACTTGCGCAGCCGGGAAATTTAACTCTGGACGACGGGCAGCTCGTTCTACTCCACCGGTCCTCCGACATCGTATGTATTGAGTACCCTAATATAACACACGCTCGATTCCTTGGAAAATGGGTGAATTATCTAGATCTCGACCAACTCGCCAAAGTTCGCCGACTTGCTATTCGGTACCATCACGAGTGGGACAATAACTGTAAGCAATTCATAAAATTCTTTCCTTCATAGCGAAGGACGGTATGGGATCCGTTTCGTACCTAAAATCGTGGTGAAGCTTTCAAGATTTCCGAAGCTCCCAAGAATAGTATTGAAAATGGCAACAACTAATTCCTCGTATTATAGTAGTCTGTGGCTATTGCGGGCGAGTTCATGCTTATCAAGGGAGGCATCCATACCCCCGACACGTTTATGAATTCGCTTCTTTATTCAAAAACTTGGAGGCTTTCTATTTCATCGACTATTTGACTGTGCGCAAATCGTCACATTCCTCTAACTGCCCTCACGAAGCAAAAGGTAAGCACCATGCCTCTTGTATTCCTTTAGATCTTAGATACTTAGAGTGATGCTAGATTCCGGTAGGCCTCAGGAGAGATTTGCAAGTAGCGAAGGCCGCCGAACCTATTTCGAGGTTGACCCAGAATCCTGCAAGACACACACACGTGTACATGAAACCCTGTCATGGCTTCGCAGTAACTACATAAACCACTGTATGTGTAAATCTAGAGGACCTCCGCGCCCAGAAAATGTGCATTTCAAGGTTTTAGCATGCGAATGGGATTCAGATCAAAAGCTCCCACCTCCTAAACGAACGGTAACCCAGACGACTCCCACCAAAAAGAGACGAACGAGAAGCCGTACTTCAGGACGCAGGACCTCTTCACGAGGCATTACAATTGCTGGCGGCTCACTATCTCAACCTACAAATGTTAATATTCTCCCTGTTGTGTTTGGTGACGCGGGCAAGTCAAAATTCAATTTTACCCTTGAAGTCCCTCATTAACATGAGGTCCATATGTGGCCAGCTTTTACATGGCCCCGGGAGATTGAAAACTGTATTCCATTGAAGGATAGCTGGGGTGTGGGAAGTGTTTCTCTTCCGCTTTGCTGTGTTGCGCCAAGATTATGATACCCAGACTGCTGAGGGCGGTGGCGATGTGATTAGGATGCGAGTTTCTTTCGAATCGTACTAGTAAAACTTACAGATTAGTATGACCGAATAACTCCGCAAAGCTAAGCCACTGTGAATTTTAAATAAACTTAATGAACCAAAGATATATAATATTGAAGGAGAGGAAAAAGTAGACGGTTATCCCGAAGTAAGTGTCCGGTATCTATTCATCTATGAACTACGTAGAGACTGCTATATAATACGAGAAAGAGTGTGGATTCCTAAAACCAGCACCTCCCCCTAAAGTGGTTGACTCAGCGTGTACCAGTTAGCTCAGCTGTCTAACACTCCGATTAGATACTGCGAGTATAAATTGTACGTTGGCCGACATCTTCTTAGGTTTTTTTTGTGGTTCTTTAGTATGGTCCAGATCATGCCTTTTTTCTCTCTCCTATATGAGCCACTAGCCTTCGGTCTTGCTGCCGGTGTATCAACTTTATTGGAATAATCATAAGAAATGAGCATGGATGGATAATATCAGATTGCATTTATCTGATCTACTTGACTAAATACGTATGCAATTTGGATTAAAAAGGAATAATAACCCGTGCCGGCGTATTACACAATACTTTCGTGACTCTACTATTAATAGAAGATGGCCTTCGTATGTTTGATATTGTAATAGTTTACATAGCCAAGACAGTCTCAGTTTTGATTACGATACTGAGGTCACGGAAACCTCGACGTAGGCCGCATCTCTAGCCCAGACATCCCATGGAATAGCCGCCTTGGCTGTTTTGTTCACACCATTAATAGTAGCTGTTTGCGTGATCGTATATTTGCCAGACTCAGCGAAGATACTGGTGTCGACCTTCGATCCACCTCTCGGGTTCTCACAGCCTCCCATATTGCTGCACTAAACAACAAAGCGTTAGTGTCTACATTGGCGGCAACGGTGCTTCAACTCCAGAGATGGAATAATTTCTCTTGAAACATAACCCCCGGGTCTCTACCCTCAAGACCGACAATTAATACAAAAGTAATTTGGCGCTGAGTTACTTACTCGGGCGGCGAAGCCGGGAAACCCCTCTACGGCGTTGTCGTCTGCGAATATGGCAATGTCGGCGAAGCAGGCGAGGTTGCATTCCGCCGCAAATCCGACGAGATACCACGTCCCGTAACTCACCGTGTCGCGGGTCTCGATAGCAGTCCCCGCACCGAGGGCTGCAGCCGATGCGCCGGTGGCGCAGAGAGCGATGACAGAAACGGCTGGACGCATAGTGATGGGAGAATGGATGGGTATTTGAAGGTCGTTCTTTACGGATCCGGTGAGCAGAGCTACTGCTACTGCTTCTAAGAGAGAGTGAAGGGTGGAATCGGCAGTATTTATACCAAATGTCCTAGAATCGCTCTCTATACTTACTCATCTCTACCAAAGCAGAGAGATGAACCTTCTTAATACAGAGAGGAGCACTAAGCTGAAAAGTAAATTGTAACGTGATATTTCGCATGACCACTTACATCACGAACCTGTGCCGCATACCTACGTTGGCGATTACTGTACCGAAGGAAGATGAAAGCTCTTGGCATCGCGGCTGAGATTAAAGGCCCCATTAGCATAGGCGGTAATACCGTTGTTGTATTCAAAGGAAAGGAAGGTGTTAAATAAGTGGTATCTGCTGGCTTGGGATAAATTGGAGTTGGTATGGGTCTGGACAGAGAGGTAGGTACCCAGACGACGACAACAACAATATTCACGCGCGAAGTGTTATCATAGACTCATAATGAGACGATGAAGATGGTGGAGAGCAATCGCGACTGCATACTGAAGATATGCAACTCCCCTCTAGCAGCTATTCACTAGACTACCGTGTCGTCGTCCCTGATTACCTAGCGGTGGCGAAATGCCATGCGTATAAGCACTTTGTTTCAATGTTTCGACCACACAGCGACTACAAATCGAAAGCATTAATAAAACAGATCCGTCGATCTCTGAAATCCATAGGCCTCTAGACTTACTTCAGACTTACATTGAGGGATGCTCTTAAGTAGGCATCTCTCTAATAGTTAGCTGCGTTGGTGCACTAATCTTGGGTTGTATACAGCGTACAGCATACAGAGGTTGTTTTCGACAAACTGATGCTATGATGTGGCTGTGCATGTGGCTGTGCGGGTGCATTCGCCACACTTTTGTATGCTGCCTTCACAACCTAGTACAAACAATTTGCTCAAGTCTTTTCTATGTTCTCTTTATTAACATTGCACTCTAGAAGTAATTATCTAGGTAGCTTATACCGGTGGATTTAATTATTGTAATAGAAATGCCTTTGTTTTTAGCAAATAAGTTTACAAAATAAATAAAACGAAAGTTATTTATAGTTTTTAATTTTTTGTTAGTATTATTATAATTTAATTAAAAAATGTTTATTTTTATTTAAAAATAATATATTATAGCTTTTTATTTTTTTGCTAACTTATTTTTTTGCCGATTTATTTTTTTGTTTATTTATTTAGCTTTTTGCTAAACATAAAATTTTAGTATATAATTTTTATTATTATATTATTTTTTTATAATATATTTTAATTATAAGTTAAATAAAACAAAAATATATAATTTAACTTTATTAATTATTAAATATTATATATTTTATATTAAATATTTTTATTAAAAAATATAGTTATATATATAGTTTTTATTTTATTTATTTATATTTTGTTTATTTTAAGTTTTAAATTTTAGTTTTTATTTATTTTTTTATTTATTATTATTTTGTTTTTTTTATTTTTATTTATATTTTATTTTTAAAACTATTTGTTTTTTTACTTAAGCAAGTAAATAAACTGCAACTAAATAGCTAAGCTAAAGCTTAACATGCAAGTAGAAAAATAAGCAACAATTTTTTTGCACAAAAAAAAAGCAAGCTATATAAGCTATATATAGTGCAGCTTTTTTTATATAACCGATTATTAACAACTATATACTAGTAGCTGCAAATAGCTGCTAGCAAGCAATTAGTATAGCTATTTAGCAGTATATATAGCTGCTAATAACTAATATAATTATATTTAGCTATTTTATTATTTTATTAATTGTTTTGCTAAGCATAATATTATTATAAACGGGCTGCTAATATAAAAATATAAGCTGCTAATAGCTAGTATAAATTAGTATATTATTTAATATATAAAGTGCAAAAAAAACTTTTTTAACTATTTATTTTTTATATATAAAGCGTTACAATAAAGCAATTAATATTTATTAAACTTTTTAAAAAATTTAAAAAAGGCTTAGTTTAAGTAGTTTTTATTATATATAGCTTATAAATATGCTATTAAAGCTTTTTATAATATAGTTTTTTTTTTATATACTGCTTTAAGCAGCAATAAATTTAAAGTTTAACTATTAAAACTATTTATTTTAATATTTTTATTTTTTTAATTTTTTATTTTAGTTTAATTTTTATATAAATTTTAATGTTTTATTTAATAATAGCTTAAATTTATTATTATATTTTTTTAAAGTTTTAATAATATTTAATATTTTAAGTATAGTTTTTAATATATTATTATATATTTTAATAAATTTAACTTTTTATTAAACTTTTTAGTTAAAAAAAAAACATTAAAAAACTTTAATAAAATTATAATAAACAAGTTTTTATAAAAATATTTAATTTAAAAAAACTTATTATTTAAATAATAATTTTTTTAAAACTATTTATAATATTTATAAAAATAAAAAAAAGCTTTATTTTAACGGTTTATTTTATGTTAATATTATAAAAAAAACTAGTAAAATTAAATTTAAAATATATTATTAATTTAAACTTAATAGTTAAATTTAAACTAAAATAGTTATAGCTTTTATTAAATTATAAAAACTTATATTAATAAATTTAAAAAAATAATTATTTATTTAAAAAGCTATATATATATAAACTATTTAATATTTTATATATATATTATAATTATAACAATAATAAATTATAATAATAATAAAAAATATTATTTTATTAAGTTTTATATATATTATTTTTTTTTAATATTATTTAAAAAGCTTATTTTTTAATATTTATATATTAGTTTTATTTATTTATTATTTTTATTTATATATTATTTATATTTATATATATTTTTTTTATTATTTATTATTTATATATTTATTAATAAATATTAAAATAGTTAATTTAAAAACTACTAATATTATTTTTATTTTTATAGCTATTTATTTTAATTATTTTAATAATAAAAGTTATAATAAAAACATATATTTAAATATTACTATATAAAATTATTAATATTTTATATATATTTAATTAAATGTTTAATTATTTAAAATAATTATAATTATTAACTTTTATTTTAATAAATTATTTAATTAAATAAATATAATTTAAATTTTAAACTAATATTTATAATAATATAAAAAAAACTATTTTAAAAAAATATTAAAGTTAATTTTATATAAGTTATATTAAAAAATTAGTTATTTAAACTATTAATTTTTTTAATACTAATATAAAAAATTAAACTATAAAATATTAATAGCTTTTATTAAAATAAAAGTTTAAGTTTTAAATATAAACAATAATATTAATAAAAAAATATAATAATTATAAAAACAAAAATAAAATATATTTATATTATATAAATATAACTATAGCAAAATTATATTAAAATATATTAAAAAAATAAAAAAGCGTTTTATTAATATATATTTATATTTAATGTTTAAACTTTAGGTTTATTGCTACTTAAAACAGTATTTAAAAAAAAAACTATATTATAAAAAGCTTTATAGTACATTTATAAGCTGTATATAGTAAAAACTATTTAAACTAAGCTTTTTTTAGGTTTTTTAAAAAAAATAGTAAAGTTTAATTGCTTTATTGCAGCATTTTATATATATAAAAAATAAATAATTAAAAAGTTCTTTTTATACCTTATATATTAAATAATGCGCTAATTTATGCTAGCTATTAGCAGCTTATATTTTTGCGTTAACAGCTTATTTATAGCAGTGTTATACCTAGTAAAACAATTAGCAAGGTAGTAAAATAGCTGTATATAATAAATTAGTTATTAATAGCTATATATACTGCTAAAAGCTATACTAATAGCTATTAGCAGCTATATATAGCTATTAGTATATAGTTGTTAATAATCGATTATATAAAAAAGCCAAGCTATATATAGTTTATATATAGCTTGCTTTTTTTTTATGCAAAAAGGTTATTGTTTATTTTTTTATTTTGTATGCTAAGCTTTAGCTTAGCTATTTAATTGCAGTTTATTTACTTGCTTAAGTAAAAATATATATTTATATTTAAATTAGTTTAATATAAATATTAAAATAATATTATATATTTTATTATAATATTTAATATTAAATTAATATATTTTTTAGCTATTAATAATTTAATATTTAATATATATAATATTATATATAAAATTATTATTTATATAAATAATATAAAGCAAAATTATTAATTTTAAATAAATATTTTAAAAATAATATAAAGTAAAATTATTAATTTTAAATAAATATTTTATAAATAATATAAAATAAAATTATTAATTTTAAATAAATATTTTATAAATAATATAAAATAAAATTATTAATTTTAAATAAATATTTTATAAATAATATAAAATAAAATTACTAATTTTAAATAAATATTTTATAAATAATATAAAACAAAATAACTAACTTTAAATAAATATTTTATAAAAATTAATTAAAGCTTATAAATATAATAATATTGTTTTTAATACTTAGTTTTTTTTTTAAATTAATATACTTTTTTAAAATATTTATAGCATTAAAATAATAAATATTATATTTTTTTTTAAATTAATATATATATAGCAAATATTAATTTTAATTATTATATATTATTTTTAAATTTAATTAATAATTTGTTTTATTTTACTTTAATAAATAACTAAAAAAATTTTTTTAAGTTTAAAAATATATATTTTATATTTATTAAGTTATTTTATTTAAAGTTTTTATTTTTTTAAAATATTTATAATGTTAAAATAATAAATATTATATTTTTTTTTTAAATTAATATACTTTTTTAAAATATTTATAGCGTTAAAATAATAAATATTATGTTTTTTTTTTAAATTAATATACTTTTTTAAAGTGTTTATAATATTAAAATAATAAATATTATAAAAAAAAAGTTTATATTTTAATATTATTTTAGTATATTTTAGTTTATATTTTATTATTATTTTAATATATTATAATATATAGTTTAATATTATTTTAGTATATTTTAATATATATTTTACGTTTATTATAGTTTATTAAAGCTATTAAAACTGCTAAAAACAACTTGCTAATAAAACTGCGCAAAAAAAAAAAGTTAAAAAAGTAAAAAAAAACATAAAAACGAAGGCTTTTTTGCCTTTAATCATGGAGGCCTCTAGTTCGAAATAAAGTGCTAAGATCGTGTTAATAGCCATCGCGCGCAATAGGCAGCTATCTTTATTTACCTAATCTATAGATTGGTAGGTAGGTATACCTACTTACCTGTATATTAATAAGGAAAAACCTTTATTACATTTGGGATACCTGAACTATAGTAGTAATTTAAGTGCATTTAGTATGTACTTATGCGGTGTTAAATTAGGTTATAGCGTAGTAATGCAAGTATATTATTAATTTAACGATTAAAGTAAAAGTAAATATATAATAAAAAACTTAATATTAAGCAATACTTAAAATACTTAACTTATACTTTAAGTTATATGTTATTTTTATACTAAAATTAGCGATTAAATAAATATTAACATTTTGCTTTAAATAAAAATTTAATATTATTAATATAAGCTTTATTTTTTTTGTTTTTATATAAAAACTTTTAAGGTTTTTTTTTATTTAAATTTAAGTTAAATAAAAATTTAAAATAAAAAAGCAATAAAATTATATTGTTTTTTTTAAACTTTTTATTAAAAGCTTAATTATAGTTTTTATTTTTTTTTAAAATAAGTTTTTATTAAAATATTTAATATTTATAATATTTTTTTATTTTTTAAAGTTAACTTTAAATAATATTTTAGTTTTTATATTTGTTAAATTTATAATATAAAAAACTTAATAAATATTAATTATATTTTTATATATAAGTTTTTTTATTTTATAAAATTTAATTTTAATATGTTTAATTTATTTATAATATATAAAGTTATTAATAAGTTATTTAGCTTTATTATTATTAATTATTATATTTATAAGCTTTTTATTATTTAGTTAAACTTATAATTTATTTATTAATTATTATAAATAAATTATTTTAAGCTTTTTTAAAAATAAAGCTAAATATTTAACTTTATAGCTAAAAACTATAATAAAAAATTATTTTTAAAATTTTTAGCTTATAATATTTTTTATTATAATAAATATATAATATTTAATAAAAATATTATTAAACTTATTATATTTATGTTTAATATTAATATATTTTATAAAAGTTTTATTATTATTATTAAATTTAAATTTATAATTAAATATTTTAGTTATATATTAAAAAATATATTTTATAGCTTTTAAATATTATTAAATAAAATTTACTAAAAAATAACTAAGTTTAAAAACAAAATATATTATATTAAATTAAGTTTTTATTATAATGCTTTTGTTTTTAACAAATAAGTTTACAAAATAAATAAAACAAAAGTTATTTATAGTTTTTAATTTTTTGCTATTATTATTATAACCTAATTAAAAAATACTTTTTTTTTTGTTTAAAATTAATATACTAATATACTTTTTACTTTTTTACTTATTTATTTACTTTTTTACTTATTTATTTATTTATTTACTTAGTTTTAAATATAAACAATAATACTAGCAAAAAAATTTAACAAACATAACATATGTTTATATTTAAATTAGCTTAATATAAAAGTTAAAATAATACTATATATTTATACTTTTAAAAAAATTAAAATAGCTCTTAAAAAACTAATTAATCTAGCTAACAATATTTTTAAAAAAATAGCCTAGCAAGCTAAAAAATTGTTTAATATAGTAGTAATAGCAGTTAAAAAATATAGCTAATACTAACAACAATAAAACAAAACAAAAAACAAAATAATTTTATATAGTTTAAAACTTTTGTTATAGTTATTTTTAGAATCTATTTAGATAACTATATAGTACTTATACTAGGTTT